>CM062812.1:474241592-474841592 GCA_031772625.1 Pinus tabuliformis
AAATTTGAGAAATTTGAGAGTAAATTGTCAATATATACCTATTTCCAAGTATTCTAGTTCCACAAACAATAATTTCTCTTCAATTCCCCCAAGATGTGTTTAAGAAATGAAAAAACTTAAAACCATTTGGGCATAGGATTGAAGAGTGTGTGATAAAAGGTGATCTATTGTTAGACATAACCCCCAAAATTTTACAAGTGAATCTAGGTTTGAAGCTTTGTTTGGTTTCAACACATGTGATGTTTACCAAGTGAAGCGTTTCAATACCTTTTTCAAAACTACTTCTTCTTAGCAACAATTCTTCCATTTCTTCAAAAGACTATATAAATCCCAAATAAAACTAATCCCTACAATGACAAGTATGGTATTATATTTTTGTTCAGATAATCTCATTTACCAAACATTTCAATTATTTAAGTCCATTGTCAAGTAAACGGATTGTGAAAAGAGGAAGAACTAGATTTAAGTGATTGAAAAAGAATAGGTGTTAGGAATAAGATTAGAAGATTTGGAGAGTTTAAAGCAAGGAAATCAAAGGAAATCAATAAGAAAGTTGGCTCAACAACTTCAATAGGAGGATTTTACAGGTAATAGATTGGATGTGTGATTTCCTAGCTGAGGTGTGAATGCATGGTACATGAATTTGTTTATTTGCTTCATTTGTTGTTATTGGCATGGGTTTTTCCCAATTTGACAGTGGTTTCAACCTTGAATTTCCATTTCATAGACTACCATAATGTGATGGGATTCATTTCTAGTTGAGCTTTGGATTGCCGAAAGATTTTGGATCTAGGTGGGCTGGTCTGAGGAAAATTCCCAAGGGTTGGGGGTGGAGATGGTTTTCTATGGGAAACCCTCAACAGGTGGGTGGATATATGAAAATTCCCTAAGGGATGGTGAAGGAATTCTGAGGCTTCCAATCTTGTTTTGGTTTTGTGATCCCTTGACTAGTTTTGGTGAGATTTCGGTAGTTTGAGGGTGGAGGTGGTTTAACCTCTGGAATCCCTTGGTTGTTTTTTTCTTGGTTTATCCCATGAGATCCCACATTCATGCTTGGAATATGGCACATGGGTGATTGGCTTAAAGAAAGATTTGGTTCAACTCAATCTATGGTCGAGTGGTACGTGGAAGTACATGACTTGGTTGGCTTTGCATATGTTAATAAGAGCTATTTATCTATTATGATTCATGATTAATTGCACTTGTTATTGCTTTGATTAATTGATGAATTGTTGATGAATGCATGTGTTAACAAGTGTGATTGCAACTACTTGAGAGTTCATCAACCTTATTCTTGATTTTCATCCAAAGTATAGAGGTTTACACTCAAATATGCATTCATGACCTGTAGCTTACATGTTTTCCATGTGTTTGACGAAATGTTTGTTATGGACTAGGCATGTCTTGGGTCAGTTCTTGCTTAAGTTTTGCATGAGAAGATGTATCATTATGTCATTTATCTTTCTGAGAAGATACAAGCAGTTCCGGTAGTGGTCTAGAGGCTTGCCTAGAAAAAAGGCTCAAATCTCGGGATCAAACCCTCTAAACTAGAGATTTTGGGCTATAACCACATGGAGGCAATGTTGGGCATGTGGTTGGAGGCCTATAACAACACCCAAGCCTTGTCATGCATGCGGTTGTAGGCTTAGGAAAATGACAACAAGCCCTAGGCCAGGGTTTGGTCACCTAGGGTGGTCCTTTGGCCCCTAAGTGTCCTGTAGCCTTAAGGAATGTTGTGAGTGGTCATTGTGTTTGCCCCACATATAAAAATGAAGTTTGTAGGTCGTTTCATGTCATAGTAACTCTTCATCTCATGTTTACCCTGGTAGGCTAGTGAAATTGGGCAAATGTGGGAGGGTGTGCATTACAGGGTGGTATCATAGCTTTTAGGTTCAAACACTTGGACTGGATGGGAAAGATTTGATTGTTATGCATGCATATCAGTTGTCAATGTGTGTGTTATGCATGCATTGTAATATCTACAGTTGTTATGTGTGTCATTAATGTTACAATGCATGATGTGGATAAGTTGATATGTTGGTGTCAATATATATATATATATATATATATATATATATATATATATATATATATATATATATATATATATATATATATATATATATATATATATATATATATATATATATATATATATATATGAGTATCATCTCTTTGTTGTTCATCTGATCTATAAGGAGTGTCACATGAACAGTAATCCACCATTCTTCTTGTCATCTCTGATCTTCTTCTTGCAAACATACCTTTTCAGATAACCAAAGATAAACATAATCATAGATACCATAGTGAAGTTCAGGGGAGGTTATCTCATCTGCACAAATTAATCCAATTTAACACGATATATATATATAGATATAGATATATCGTGTTAAATTGGATTAATTTGTGCAGATGAGATAACCTCCCCTGAACTTCACTATGGTATCTATGATTATGTTTATCTTTGGTTATCTGAAAAGGTATGTTTGCAAGAAGAAGATCAGAGATGACAAGAAGAATGGTGGATTACTTTTCATGTGACACTCCTTATAGATCAGATGAACAACAAAGAGATGAGTACTCTCCTGATAACAGATACCTTGATATGTTTAAAGGAAAATATTAGAAGTTGTAAGGAAAATAATGACAAAATCATTCAGTCACAGGTAAGTTTTTCTAGGGCTTAGGAAAATCAAGCAAAGGTCAATGTAGTGATCCTTCAAAGTTTGTCAAGTTCGCAGAGACAGGGATAGCCTCAAATCAGTTATGGACAAGAGGACAGGACTAATGGGGTATAAGGTTGCAGTTATCAACCAGGGCACAGGTTGGACATAGATGACATTGTCAAAGGTGGTAGATGGATGGATAAACCTAACAGGAGAGGTAGAGGTTATGGGTTTTATTCTAGTTTTGGTTCCGAAAGACATCATGGTCATCATCGTTATCATCCTTACAGGAGGAGTGACAAGGGATACTTGCTAGATGATTTCAAGAAAGCCAAGCCTCCTACCTTCATTGGAGAGTTCAAGAAATCAAAATATGTGGAAGCATGGATTCTTGGGATGAATAAGTTCATTGAGTTGCATGACTATATAGAGAATATGAAATCCAAGATAACTATTTTCAGTCTCAAAGGAAAAACATACATTTTATGGGAAGATGTGAAGTATGTTACAGGCATCAGGAGGAAGGAGTTGAGTTGGCATGAATTCAAGAGAATTTTCTAAAATAAATACTTGTGAGAGAGATATTATGATAGTAAGGCTAAGGATTTCTATGAATTGAAGATGGGATCTATGACATATGAAAAGTACACGGCTAAATTTCTAGAGTTGTTGAGGTAGGTGCCTTACCTCAAGGATGAGAAGACGAAAGTTCAAAGATTCATCAATGGAATTCCATTAGCATTCAATGATTGAATTGAGTATGATGAGAATCGATCATTGGAGGAAGTCATTAGGAAGTTGAAGCACTGTTATGAGTATTTGAAGTGCAAGACTAAGCCTAAGCGTGACTGGGAAGGAAATGAAAATACCAAAGGAAAATGGCCTCCGAAGCGGGAAATACCTCAAAATGCAGGTGAGAAAGAAAATGTGGCTCCTTACAAGAATTTCAGTACAATAGAGAAGGGACACATATCTCATATTTGATAGAAGAATAATAGGGGTAGTGGTAGAGAACCATTGCAGTGTTGGATATGTGGCAGAGATCATCACAAGAAGGATTATCTATGGTACTCGGGTGGCAGACCTCAAATCTATAGTGCTTAGGAGGTGCAAACAGTTTGGGATGTTGGACAGAGCATTCCTCGGATTTATGCAGTATTTCATGACAAGTAAGTGGATCAATAGGAATCCACTATTGAGATGGTAGGTAAGCTCTGTGATCAAGTTGTTTCCATTTTGATTGATTCTGGATTTAATTATAGTTATGTTAACCCTGACTTGGTGGATAAGTGTGGTTTGAGTAAAGAAGTGCATTCAAAGTATTGGTTGGTGGATATGGCTATAGGGACCAAGAAAAGAGATCATCATTGGGTGAGAACACTTGCATTCGAGATCAATGTTTTGCCTACATAAACACATCTAAATGTGCTCCCTTTGGGTTCTTACATTATGCTTTTGGGTATGGACTGGTTGTACCTTCACAGGACTAAGGTACATTTCTACAAGAAGGTTATCAAGTGCTTGGATGATGATGGAGAGAAGAGAATCTTCCAAGGTAAGAGGAAGCCTACGTCAGTGAGCATGGATACAAATATGCAGGAAAAGCGCAATAGCAAGAAAGGATGTGTATTGTTTGCAGTGCATTTCTCTAGTGACAAAGAGAATGATGTTGAGCATGTTGAATTCTTGAACAAGTATCCACTTTGTAGCAGTTTTAGGATGTTTTTATAGTAGATATTTTAGAGTTACCACCTCATAGGGAAGTGGACTTTTCTATTGAGTTGGTACCAGGAGCAACACCAATATCAAAGGCACCTTAGAGAATGAGTACCCCAAAGCTAGTGGAGCTAAAATTGCAACTTAAGGAAATGCTTGATAAGGGATACCTTAGGCCAAGTGTATCACCTTGGGGTGAACTAGTGTTGTTTGTGAAGAAGAAGGAAGGTACTCTTAGGTTGTGCATTGATTACAGGCAGTTGAACAAGGTGGCGATCAAGAACATATATCGTTTGTCAGGAATTGATGACTTGTTTGACTAGTTGAAGGGAGCAGAAGTGTTTTCAAAGATTGACTTGAGACCAGGATATCATTAGGTATGCATAAAAAAAGAGGAAAACTATAAGGCAACGTTTTGTATGAGGTATGGGCATTATGATTTTGTAGTGGTTCCATTTGGTCTTACTATTCCTCCAACTAATTTCATGTGTTTGATGAATAATGTGGTGTGTCCTTATTTGGACAAGTTTTTGATAGTATTAATTGATGGCATATTGATATACTCTAAGAATGAGGAAGAGCATGAAGAACACCTGATAGTCATATTGCTATTTTTGAGAAAGCATTAGTTTTATGCCAAGATTAATAAGTGTAGTTTCTTTCAAATAGAAATTCATTACTTGGGGCATGTTGTTTCCAAGGAATGTATAACAATAAGCCCAGAAAAGAATAGATTTATCATGGAGGGGGGAACTCCTAGGAATGTGGATAAGGTTAGACCATTCATGGGGCTAATAGGTTATTACAGGAGGTTCATCAAGAACTTCTCACGGATTTCCTATCTTATTACATCTTTGCAGTGAAAAGGAAGGAACTTTGAATGGACTAAGGAGTGTGTAACTAATTTTGAGTAATTGGAGCATTTTCTTACATATGATTCAGCCTTGAAGATTGAAAATCCTGAAAAAGAGTTCATGGTATGTACATATGCTTGCAAGAGTGGACTTGGTGGATTCCCGATAGAGGAAGGACAGGTAGTATGTTATGGTTCAAGGAATTTGAATGAGCAAGAGTAGAACAATGCGACTCACGATCTTGAGTTGGCGGCTATCATTCATGCATTGAATATGTGGAGACACTATATTCTTGGTAGGATATTTATTTTGATTATTGATCACAGTGGATAGAGGTACTTGTTTGACCAACCTAATTTGAGTTCTAGGCAAGCTATATGGTTTGCTACTCTCAGTGAGTTTGACTTCAAGATCAGGTACATTAAGGGAAAGGAGAACAAGATTGCAAATGCTATTAGTAGAAGGGTAAGGGTGAATCACATTGCAACAACGAGTTCTTATGGGACAGACTTGTAGGAGCAGATATTGTAGGCAAGACAACATGATGACATGTATCAGTAGATGAGACACAGGTTACAACAAGAGGGTGAAGGTGATAAGGATGAGGAGTATCGTCTTAGGGTAGATAGCTTGGTTAGATTCAGGAACAAGATTTATGTACAAAATGACAGTGAGATCAAGAAGCGTATCTTGAGGGAGTTTCATGTCAAATCGTATTCAGGTCACCAAGGGTATCAGAAGACATTGACAAAAGTTTAGAAATTCTATCATTGGCAGAACTTGAAGACAGAGGTGGTTGAGTTTGTTGCGAAATGTTTAAATTGTCAACAGGCAAAAAAAAAGTGTAAGTATCCAAGTGGTTTATTACAACCAATTCTAATTCCAGAGTGGAAATGGAGATCATTTCCATGAACTTCATTATAGTTTTGTTGAGGACATCTAGAAAACATGATTCCATTATGGTTGTGGTTGACAGGTCAAGTAAGGTAGCTCACTTAAGTGCAATTAAGTCTACAAATTCAGCCAGTGAGGTAGCTCATATTTTCATCAAGGAGATAGTAGGATTGCATGGTGTTCCTAAGAAGATTGTATCAAACAGATATGCCAAGCTCACTTCTAGGTTTTAGAAGGAGTTGTTTGTAGGTTTGGGGATAGAGTTATATTTTAGCACAACTTATCATTCATAGACAGATGAACAAATAGAGAGAGTAAACATGATTTTTGAGGAAATGTTGAGGATGTATGTTATATATCAACGACATAAGTGGGAATAGTATCTTCCTTTGGTAGATTTTACTTATAATAATGGGTATCAAGAGTCCTTAAGGATGAGTCTGTTTGAGGCACTTTATGGGTGGACGTGTAATACTCCTATTAGTTGGAGTAATCGAGTGAACAAAGTATTGATTGGAGTCGACATGTTGGCAAAGATGGAATAGGAGATGCAGGTTATTAAGAGGAATTTAAAGGCATAAGAAGAAAAACATAACAGTTATGCAAATCAGCATAAGGTATTTAAGAAGTTTCAATTTGGGGAGCATGTGTACTTGCGCATCAAGCCTAAGAGGAGCTCCTTGAGGATTGAAACATGTGTCAAGATGGAACTTTGGTATTTCTGGCCTTTCAATATCCTTGAGAGGATTGGACTAGTGGCCTACAGTTGCACTCCCTCCGACAGTGAAAGTCCATGATGTTTTCCATGTTTCATTGCTTAAGAGATATATGTAGGATGTTGATCATGTGATTGAATAGTATTGCAGGTGGAAATAGAGGGAGAATTCCATCCATAACTGTTATGTGGAATTATCCCTCTTGCGAACAAGAGCTATCTCCCTAGACCTCAGAGAAATCTAGTAACAAGCAACCAAGAACTGGTACCTTTCTCTAGAGTACGGTTGACTGAAACAAATAATATGATAGAAGCCACTTACTATTCAAATAAAAACTCTTGATGAACTCTTGTTTATAGATTTCGATCATATGCTTCTCCTCGATGCTTTATAGATCTTCCCATCGCTTCCCACATCTTCTCTGAGATCTCCTACAGGATATATGCGTAGACATAAACATACACGAGATCAAAGCATCTAACATATAGCATATGAGATAAATGGACTAACTAATCTAATCATATACCAAAATGGATCAATATCCAATCAAATTCTATGTAGGTGATCAAGGAATCCAACAAATTATAACTTGAGAAGCATAATTGAGAAAGAACATTTTCCTTTATATTAATAAAAATGGAGAATAGACTCACAACCTTGAATCCTTGATGTTGCAAGTCCCCTCCCACAATTTCCAACCCTCTCCTTGAATGAATAGCCTTCCAACCTTATTCCAACATTCCTCTCCCAATCCTTAGACCTATAGTAGCTTTATAGGCCAAGAATGGGAAGTTTTGGATCCATTCTCCAAGGGATGAGATATACTAATGGTGGGATAGGGGTTCTACAAAGAGAGGGAGTTGCTCCATGATGGGATAGATCAGGGTTGAATAGGCACCCATCGAAGCTTTTTAGTTGAGATAGATACGACTAACTATGCTTATATAATTTACTTTTTATTTTTACATTTGTTAAGTCATGTGTGTATGCCACAGTGTAATACAAAGCGCACTTATGCACAGTTTCTAATGGACTTCTCTGTGTATGCATAGAGACTGACTAGAGAACTGCGCAAGAAGCCAAAAACAGGGTTTTGAACCATGGGATCTAGTAATTTCACTTTCTTTGGGATATTTTTTATTCTAACTTTGCTAGGGAATTCCTTGGGACACATTTATGGATAGCGAAAGATCCAAACCGATGTTCATTTTCCTAACGCGACAAAATGACGTGTAACAAATTTCCCCTTAAACTGCAAAATTGGAGATTGCAGTCGGAGACTTGAAACGATGAATCAAATGTCACAATGCAATATATAATATCATCATTGAAGTAGGCATTCCCATACTCAGAGTATAAATGTCTCAAAGAACAATATGGAAATACATTTGAAGATCCATGTCAATAGAAGACATAGTATGGACGCATCCATCAATGAATCTATGTTTACAATCATGAATATTTCATAAATCCATGCAGTCTAGTTTACAATCATGAATATTTAATAACTCCATGTAGCCTAGATGGATGAAACTAGATCCACGGTGTCGATCTCCATTTCTCAATCTGTAATACGGTTCTATCCATGGGAGTGAATGTCTCAAAGTCAAACATGATAGAAACCACTTTGCTACCGATCAATGATGTGAACCGTTAATAAGTGTGAGAGAAACCACCAATAATGAAAATGGCTCTCACGGTAGATCCAATACAATCTATGAAGTGTGAATCAATGTGCTGATGTCAAACACTCATAAAATCGTTTGATTGAAGGTCAATGATGAGACCTTGCATTCAATAGGAAGTGACCCATTGCAGCAGGGCCTACGAAACGAAACTCATGTCAAGTTTTGAAGAAAAACAATTTGGAGTAATCTAGGACTGACTCAGGGATGGTCAATGCAACTAAGGGCTATGACTGACAAATTAATTTGAGTGAGGTTGAACTTATCTTGAACATATCTGAGACACGACATGACTACTTGGCAACATTTGACTCAAAAATAAAACCCAAACGAACTAAATACTTTCAATGAGGTATGGTCAATTGAGAGGCAAATGTATTTCCCAACCTGGGCACAAAATTGACAGAGTGCCATGTTCAAGAGTGACATACTACCTTTTACCAAACAAAAACAAAAGTTCTTTTTCACTTTTCCCCCACCATTAATGGAAAGTATCTATTTAATTTTTACAAGCTTGAGGAGGATAACATCTGCTTCTCCTGTAAGCTCATCCTTCAGATGAGTCCTTCAAATTATTTTTAATGAACCCTATGAAGGAGTGGTTCGGTCTTGTCATGCTTATGAGTCTTGTACTGTTTAGATTTTACGAGTCCAGTGAAGGGGTAACTCAATGTCGTTTTCATGTTTAAAGAGTTTGAAAATACACAAAAAGAAAACTCGTTCAGCTCTTTCACTGTAAAATTTTAACGAGCCTTGAGAAAGTAAAGCTTAGTGTTTTTCATTTTTAGGGAGTCAGGAGAAAAACATAAGTAAACTCCACAATGTCCTTTTTCATAAATTGAGTCCTTCAAGCCCAAAATCGGGTAAAATAATGCAAGGGAGAACTCCATTGACCATGATTAGCCAACGTATAACCTTTTTGTAAATAGTATAATTCAATCCGTAAAAGGGATAAAATTATATTGAATACACGGTTGTTCATTTTAATTTTATTAGTTTGAACAATCAAGTACTCGCCGTTTTTTTCATTTTTAAGGAGCCTGAAAATGGTGTAAAGGGAACTCCTTGATTTCACTCTTTCGTAAGTTTAAATGAGTTCATAAAATCAATGCCAAATGTTCTATTTCCATAAATAACATGTGGCCTGCACACTTGAACTCAAAATTTATATCACTTCTCAAAAACATAGTGAAAAACATCATAAATTTGGATTTTAAGGGATAATAAGAAAAAAGTAATATTTTAATAGGCCTAGAAACTTATAAAAACCAAAAAAATAAAATATTTTTTACCATTTGTGTTTTTTACCCCTTGAGAGTGATAGAGCTCATTTTTCACCAAGAACTTCAGAGAAAGATTATGGGAAAACTGTTGGATGAAATCGCGAGTTGTCTTCTCCAAGTAAACGACCGCTCTGAGATCCTTGTTTTCGTGATTTTTATTTAGCATTTCACTGTGTATTTGGATTTTTTGGGGAGGGTTTTCAAATTGAAAATCACCCTCGATGTGTTCATTTCACCCATATCGGGCCTGTGCACATCGACCATATTTTTCACACTAAAAAACACGATGTGCGCAGTTTCTAAGAAGATAACCATGCACATTCACACTCTTCAGCACTTTCGGCTTCACACAACACCGAAGGCACAAAAAATAAAATAGGAAATGCCCAAATTTCTTGCAAATTTTCAGCATGATTGTTTCTAATGATCTTTTATGTTTGTTTGCAAGGTTTTGAGCCACAAATATGGGGTGGAGAGAGTGTGAGCATGAAGAAAAAGACATAGCAACTCTAAACCATCCAGTGACCATACATGCATTAACAAACTATGGCCTGTACAAGTTCTTCACTATCCTGGGGGTGAATTCCTAACTAGACTTACTAGAATGGATGGTGGGCAAGTGGAGTGTTCAAGAAGAATGCTTCATTATTAGAGATCATAGGCTCCCTACTAATCCTAATGATATTTATTTCTTGTCTGGGTTTCCATGTCGATGGGTGAAAATCTCTCTTTATGGGCATAGGCGAGGTGGCGAAACAAATGCCACCTATCTGATACAACATTGTACTAGAGAAGTTGCTCTCAAAGATGGGAGAATTGACATCAAAACCATAGCGAGGCTTCCTTTAAAATTTATTGGGTTCATTGTTGCATGGCTATGTGGTAGTGCAGCTCTTCATTTTCTCACAAAGCCTCAAATGCAAACTGTCGTAGAGTGTTTGCAACCTACTATATTAAATTGGAGTGAGGTTGTAGTTGCCAATCTAAAGGGGCAACTAACCAAGGTCAAAACAGGCAAACTCAAAAACAATGGGTATGGTGCCTTTGTCATTTCATTTCTCTGGAGAAGATTCCTCTTCTTTCTACATAGATAGTTGTAGAGAGAGGAGGACCTCGTGACCCTCACATGCGGAAATGGGGTACACCGATGGCATGCCACAGAGGTGGCAATGG
The DNA here is from genome assembly GCA_031772625.1 of Pinus tabuliformis. Taxonomy (NCBI): domain Eukaryota; kingdom Viridiplantae; phylum Streptophyta; class Pinopsida; order Pinales; family Pinaceae; genus Pinus; species Pinus tabuliformis. The sequence continues at coordinate 474,252,580 of CM062812.1, forward strand.
ACCAACGATCTGGTACACTCCTAATTACTTCGGGTAGCTAGAAAATCAAATCATCATGATTGAGGATTTTCCATACACATGCATGGATTACACAGGTGATCCACATATGCCATTTTCGGTTGGGATGCAATGGGGCAATGTAGGTGAAAAACTTCACACTTTGGTTATTTTTGAATTCTTGAATTTTTTATTATTTTTTGGCATCCAAAACTAATTATCTGAAATGTCCATGCATATGTGGCCCCAGTGAGACCAATAACGTTAAACAGATATGATAGACGCGGAGATCAACCAGTAGCTCCCGTAGTGCTGAACCCAGATGCAATAGAGGCATTGAGAGAGTTATGGCAAAACCTCGATAGGTTGACCTTGGACATCCCAGATATCGAGATAGTTTACCTACCTCTCTGTTCCCAAAGGGGCACATTATGGGGATTCACGGACCTATTAGTCGCTTTCTAGGATGAGTAGCTCATGTTTTTGTATGATACCATGATCATCATGCGTAGTCAGTAGACTTAGGGCTAGATTTTTTATTTTTGATGATGTATCGACATGTTCAAAAAATAAAGGCCACGGGGCCTCATATCTTTGGATGACAGTTTTTGTAAAAACCACACTTTTACAAATATTTATCTAATGAAAGCTATTGTTTCTATTTCAGTCTATCTTGTAGAATATATGGATGAATATTGCACTGATTTCTTTACATATGTTTTACTAATGCCAATTTAACACATAATTAGCCAATGCATCAGTTAATGTCTTTAAATTTCTCTGAATATGTTGATACTTGATATAATAAAACTCTCTTTCCCAGAGATGGACCCGTAAAAACATTCTTAACACTGAAGCATTTATAACTGAATAGACAACATTCAAATGTAATACTACGAGTTTTGAATCTAACCTAACAATCAATCCAAGAATTCCAAATTAAATGGCATCATATAATATCTCAATCACTGTGCTATACTCTGCAATATTATTCGTTGTTTGACCAAGGCATATCCCATGAAGAGAAGCTAAATCATTTCTAGGCGAATAAATGACCTAGGTTGTGGAAGATAAATTCCAAGTACTACAACTAGCACCATCAACAAAGCCAATGTAAGTTTGAGGGAGGGTCGACATATACAAATCAAGTGTAACACAAGATAAGCAGGAGAAGTAGTAGGAAAAATCGTAAAAAGTTACTAAAAATTGCCACACATAAAATATGGAACAACATTATACAAATTCTTCCACTAACAATCTAAGCATAATATTTCTTTAAGTAAAGGCCATTTCTGGGCTTTCCCAAATGAATTCTGTCATAATCAACTAGTTCATAGGCCCCTTTTACTAATGCATGTTTTACAACATAAGGGCCATGCCACATGGACTCGAATTTACTAGCATCTAACTTATCGTGCTTTTAATCCTAGACTGAGACTAAATCCCCTTTTGCATATGAATGAATTTTTACATTTTGATCATACTATGCCTTAACAGGTTTTTGTTGAGCCTCGTTAGCTAATGTAACATCATGGCAAGTTTCATCATCAATTTGTGCTAAGTATAGGGAATGTTATTCCTTGGCAGAAGTGGTTGGTAATAATTCAATTTCTAGATTTAAAGATGATATTTCACATTCAATAGGTAAAACTACTTCCAAACCATAAACAAGCTAGAAAGGAGTAAAGTCGATCGAAGTTTTTGTTGTGGTATGGTAAGCCCACAAGGTTGGAAAAAGCATTAGATGATAATCTCACTTATGGATCTTGATAATCCCTTTAATCATGGTGGTTAAAACCTTTTTAACGACTTCTACTTGGCCATTCGCCTGTCGGTAATATGGAGTAGAATTGTCATGACGCAAGCCTAGCTTTGTAGTAAGATCGGTCATCATAAAGTTTCAAAAATGGCTACCATGGTCCATGGCGATGATTTGTGGAACTTCAAACCTAGAAATCACATGATTGAACATGAAAACGAATGTTTTTTAACATTCATCCTTATACCTAGGCATCACCTCAGCCCATCTCATCTACTGCAAGGATATTCTATTCATGCCCCCCCAATCGATTGAGGGTTCCATGTAAGGAAATCAATGCCCCATTTAGCGAAAGGACCAACAACAATTATTGGCTGAATAGGATCTGGCTGTGCACGAATTTTCCTATCGTAAATCTAAAAATTATGGAATTTTCAAGCAACAATGATACAATCTTTAAACATAGAGCCAGAAATACCCTGTACACAAAATCTTTTGAGCAATGGCAAACCCAGACATATGACCGCCACAAGCTCCAAAATGGTAGTTATTTAATGCCTTTTCGACTTCCTCGTGAGTTAAACATCGTCTGAAAATGGAATCGACACCGCAATGATAAAGTGTATCGCCAAAAATATTGTATTGTTTGGATTGGTACTGGATACGACGATGATCAGTTCGACTAAGTTATGGCCAAAATGTTTGGGTCTGAAGATAAATGATTATATCTCCATAACAAGAATCTAAAGTACTTATAAGAGAGAAAGATTCGTATGGAAGAGAATCCTCTGCCACAGTTTCTATCTCTGTACGAGGAAAGTCACATAATAATTTAGTAAATATTAGCGATTTCTTAGATTTGGATTTTATGAATTCCAAATCAAATTCCCACGGGATAACTATCCATTTGGAATACTTTCCCCCCAACAATTTTATTGTACGAATATAAACCATGGGGTTGCAATCGTAAATCCAAGTAGTTTTGTGCAATAGAATGTAGTGACAAAATCGTTGGACAACTTGAACGACTATCAAGGCCAATTTATCCATATGTACATATTTTGTTTCAGTTTTGGTCAGATTTCTGCTCAAGTAATATATCACATGCTCTTCGTTCAATTTTTATTCCTAAACTAAAACCATGCCAACATTGGCATGTCAGAATCAGGTATGTATAAAAAGTAGTCTCGATGATAATCAGGAGGATGCAATAGCAGTGTATGGGTCAATGCATATTTAAGTGCATCAAAGGCTTTTTGAGCTAGTCCATCCCAAGTAAATGAGATGCCATTTTTCAATAGTGGAGTAAAACCTTTGGTTAACTTGGCATAGTTTTGGATGAATTGATGGAGAACGTTTGTCTTCCCTTGCAAAATTTGGAGTTGGTGAAGATTGGAAGGAGGAGGCAAGTTCAAAATTATAGCCTCAACCTTGAGCGGATTGACATGAATGCCTTCCTTTGAAACAACAAATCCTAGCAATTGATCATATTGTACAAAAAAAAACATAGATGTGTGTATTCAAGCGTATATTGTAGTGACGAAATCTGATAAAGATAACTCTCAAATGCTTTGGATGGTCTTCCCATATTAGTGAATGATATGGAAACTCATCCAAATAAGCTTGCATAGTATGCTTGATATCTTGAAATGCGTAAGACATAGCCCATTGGAAAGTTGCACCGACATTCTTCAAACCAAATGGGATTTTTCGATAGGAAAAATTCCCCCATGGACAGATGAATGCAGTTTTATGTTGATCAGCTGGGAGTATGTTGATTTGGTTGTAGCCAGAAAATCCATCCATAAATGAAAATGTTACATTTTCGGAACAATCATCATCATTTGATGGATAGAGGGGATAGGGTAGTTTTATTTTGGACAACCCTTATCGATATCCATGTAATCGGCACATACTATAATGGTTCCCTGCCTTTTGTTAACATGTACAATATTGGATACCCAATCAGCCAAGGGAACCAGGTATATGAAACCTGCTTGGAACAGTTTCTCGACCTCAACTTTAATCGCAACCACCTTTCATGGATGCACTAGAAGTAATCGTTTTCTGATTGGTTTTACATCTGGGTAAGTATTGATCTCATGTACAACAATGCTCAAATCAATTCCTGTCATTTCCTCATAGGACCAGGAAAAAATGTCATGGAATTCTTGAAATAAGGCTTTATACATTTGAAACTCTTCAACTGGACAGTAGAACCAGTTTTACAAGAAGAAACCTAAGGGATTTCCTATGTAGTTTAAGGAACAGGAATTTGAGGGGTAACTGGAATGGTCATTTGCGATACTCCTAGGATAGGTGTCTGAGGTGAACTTGGGACCGACTGCGAAACTAGTGTCTCTAAATAGGTTATCGGATTGGTTGTTGAACAAGTGTTTTAAGGAACACCCTGAACATGCTATTGGATAGGTACAACAATATTTAGAATAGATATTTGAGGAATAGGTTGTCCAATTGGTTGGATAAGTTTATAAACTGGCACTTGTGGAGGAACTAGACTAGACCGTTGAGCAAAGGTAGGGTTCCAAATAGTGTTTGTCCCATGATAAAGAGTATCAAAAAATGTTGAGCTACAGTAGGTTGACCAGGACCAAGCTGAGGTACCTAACCATAATTTCTAGTAAAAGGTTGACCTCTAACCGTAGGATAAGATTTGACAACAAGTTATCCTCCAGATGGAGGATAAGGTAGGTAATAAACACTAGTTGCAGTTACTGGAGGGTTACTTAAATTATCAGACACCATATGAATATATTGTTATGAAACCGTAGACATTTCACGCATGGATGTGTAGGTTTTAACCCCGTACAGGAATTACCTGCATACGAATTCTAAAACACAGAAAATAAAAAATGCGAGAGCAAAACACATATACAAATAGATTTTCCCCTGGATCCCAAAACTGGGACTACCAGCTTGATTTTTCATTATTTTCCTTTCAATGTTACAATACATATTTATACATGCTGAAGAATCCAATACCATGGACCAAAAACCATCGCGTCCAAAACCATGTGCGAAAAACATGCACAAAACCATAGGTAGGTCCGCCCAACCTAATATAGGGTCCAAAACCAAAATTTTCCAGGGCGTTGCCTCGAACCCCATAGAGTGGGGTTACCTGTACCTCTCAAACCCCCTATGACTCCCCCCGCTACGCAATCGGTGCAACAAAGGGGGGGCTCCTCCCCCCGGTTAACTACGTGGGCTAGTTGTGGAAAGAATATAACACAACCCAACAGGATGTAGATAAACCATATTACCAAGTAGAAGGTTGATGAGAAAGAGTAGCTCTTGGAAAAGTCCCAATAAGTTACTGGTATCTAGGGGGGACTAATGGACCACCATACAATAGTGATTCTGGGGATTTGGTAAACATGGATGAATTAGTAGGTTGGCTCCTAAGAGGAATTTCTGACATGGTTCTTCACAATGAATAAAAAAGAATGCAATGAGGTGGAAATGTAGGACCTAAAAAGCTCAAAGGGGTAGAATCCCAAGGATCAAGTCGGAAAGGATCGAAAGGAACTCTTGCAAAAACTTTTGGATCAAAAGGTTCACCAATGGTAACTGGAGTATGAGGTGAATCTTCCTCCTCGTTCCCATTAATTTATTCAATGCTAATCAATCTAGGAGACAATCCAATTGTAATTATCAGCTTCCTTTTAGGTGAATGTGGTGCAGGAGTAGGAGCTAAAATAGTCAAAGGTGATTCAGGTTGAGAAATATTAGACTCAGTTTCTTCTACATCTGGATCGGTTAGTTCAGTTTCTGAAACTTCACCTGTATCAGATTCAGTTTGAACTACTTCAATAATTTATGGGCCAGAATGAACTAAGTTTGATTCTATTTCTTGCGTTACATTCACTTCGGTTTCTATTGTCTCAGAATGTAAAATTGTAGATGTTTTAGGTTGTTCTAAGGTTCTAGATCCTATTGATTTTGACCTTTTAATTTTTATTTTTTCCAGTTGACTAGGTGTATATTCAGGGGGTTTACCCTGCATTCTACACCAGGGGGTTTACCTTGGTGAATCAACCAGGATGAAATTTTTATCACAAAATCAAACAATATTCATATTCCCATCCTAAAACCTCTAAAAAGTAAAAAAAACATTTAACACACGCTAAAAAATCTAAGGCTTCAAACCATGCAAACAATATTTTCTTAGAGAACTCATTAGTTGGTGATGAAATCCAACATCGTAGAGATTAAAGTCAAAAGTGGATATAGATAGAGTGGGTGGAACCAGTTATGCTGACAACCTGCTTAATTTAAATGAACTGGTGCAAGTAAACTTCATTTTATGCCATCTTGAATGAATAATACCCTCTAGAAAATTCCAAGTGAGTCTAGTCAACATCTATTCCAGGTACAACGGAGAATTCCCCTCCATCGTCACCTTGAGTAAAAGCCATAATATTATAGTCGCTAAGGTTACCACATAAAAAAATGTAACCTAGGGGGACAGTCGCAGATCATACATACATGCAAGGGTAGAGTAACAAATCTCAATCCCGTTGAAAGTTCCTCAACATGGTTAAACTGAAGTTTACTTCCATGTGGCTCCCAATTACCTTTCGACACCCATTTTAGTATGTGTAAATCACTCTATCGTAGCCAATGAAGTGGGGTCTATCACTTCACCGAGTCCAATATGATCTCGTGTTTGACTCCTTTGTAAGGGGAGCTTCCCAGAGAAAAATTGTAGTAAATGGATTTTTATCCCTATCACAAGATGCTATTGTTTGTTTGCAGCTTTGGAAAGTTAACTCACTTTCCTATTCCAAATCCCTACAACCCAATCTACTGTAGGTAGAAAAGATCCCTAAGAATAAAAACTTCTAGATTGATTTTATTAGCATTGATTTTAAGAGTTGTTGTTTACTCAAAGGTAATGGACGTGAAACTTGATGGAATTGTGACTTGACACATATCCTAATTCAATAAAAAATTAAAATGATATCCTTTGGTTTCAATGAATTTCTATCTGAAGTAAGGAGAGAGTCTTTCAATTTTTAACGGAAATGTAAAAAAAACTCTAAATCCCACTATAACCCTTTTCCTACGATGTAGATATCCAATCTTAAATTAACCAAATATTGAAAAATAACTTCAATATTTTCACTTTGCCCAATAACACAAAAAATCAAGAAATTTCTCTTTAAACATATAATTACTCAGAAATTCACAAAAATGCAAAAAGAAACCAATGATCACTAAAATGATTTTTTCTCTAATTGAATGTTATGGATTCAGTTGCAGTATAGAGTATAATTCATAAACACTTCAACAAAGGAAGGAAAAACGACTTTTCATTTCGAAACTAACATAAGAAGTATTTTTTGCAAACAATACCCAATCTTGTAAAACATTTATTTTCGCACACAAAACAATATTTTGCAAAAGAGAAAACTAAACTCAAGACCTGATCTAATTGGAAGAAGAAAGACAGACAGTCAATAAGGAAAGACCAACTAATCTCTCTTTTGATAGAACAACCATTCACCAGATGAGACTTTACCCTAAATTGAAAATACAAGATAAACATAAGAAAATATTCTCACAACACTCAGCCAGATTGACAGACACTCAAAGAAGGTACAAACAAGTGTAACTTAACAGGAAAAACAAAAAAAATTGGAATTGATGAGGATAAAACTGAAATTTTTAAAAATTCTAGGTATGTGCGCAGGACCTACAGTAAACCAGTGTGCATACGTTCTGTTGCTGAAAGACAAGTGCATAAAAATGTGCAATGTGCCTGAAGCCGAAGTGTGCACATCGAGAAATTTTGGAAAAAATCAAAAATGAGCCAAATCAAACCCAAAATCCAAATTTTAAACATTTCCATACACTCAAGGAAGGATTGTACTGAAGGTTCAAAAGGTCAAATAAGGGAAATAATGGAGAGTGAGATGATTCCCTAGCAGAGTTGCCATTTTGTTATGTGGACTTATCCCTCTTTCAGACAAGAGCGATCTCCCTAGACCTCAGAAAAATGTAGTAACAAACAACCAAGAAATGCTACCTTTCTCTACACTGCGATTAACTAAAACATATAGTATGATAGAAGCCACTTACCCTTAAAATTTAAATTCCTGATGAAGTCTTGTTCAAAGCTTTCGACCATCTGCTTCTCCGATTCTTTATAGATCTTCCCATTGCTTCCCACAACTTCTCTGAGATATCCTGAAGGAGATATGCATAGACATAAACATACACGAGATCAAAGCATCAAACATATAGCATAAGAGATAAATGGACTAACTAATCCAATCATATACCAAAATGGATCAATATGTAATCAAATTTTATGTAGGTGATCAAGTAATCCTGCAAATTATAACAATAGACGCATAATTGAGAAAAAAAAAATGCCTTTATATTAATAAGAGTGGAGAATAGACTCACACCTTGAAGCCTTGATTTTGCAAGTCCCCTCTCACAATCTCCAACCCTGTCCTTGAATGAATAGCCTTCCAACATTATTCTAGCAGTCCTCTACCAATCCTCAGACATGTAGTAGATTTATAGGCAAAGAATGGGAAGTTTAGGATCCATTCTCCAAGGGATGAGATCCACTAATGGTGGGATAGGGGTTCCACAAAGAGGAGTTTCTCCATAATAGGAGGGATCAAGGCTGAATAGGCACCCATTTGAAGCTTGTTAGTTGGGATAGATACAACTAACAATGCTTCTCGACTTTACTTTTTATTTTTACTTTCATTAAGTCACGTAGGCAGGCCACAATGTCAGACAGAGTGCACTTATGCACAGTTTCTAATGGACTTCTATACGTATGCACAGAGGCTGACTAGAGAACTATATAGGAAGCCAAAAACAAGCTTTTAAACTATGGGATCCAATAATTTCACTTTCTTTGGGATAGTTTTGATTCTAACTTTTTGGGGGGGTGCCTTCGGACACATTTATGGATACAAAAGGATCCAAGCCGATGGTCATTTGCCTAATGCGACAAAATGACGTGTAACAATAACCACCATACATATTGCAACAAAAGTAGCTCTTTCTTTGGAACCGAGAAATAGAGAAAGTTAAAGTGCAGTGGAAACACTTTGGGTTGGATGAAGCTACACGAGAGATGACTAATCAGATATGGGCTTTGTATCCTTCATTATTTGTTGGGTCAAGAAAATAGGTTTTTGCATATGTATGTATATATGTATATATTCGTAGATATTGCAATGAGCTATGTTATAAAGCTTCAATAAGCAGTATGATTTTCATGTTTGTCATGTTGTTCATGATTTGCAGTGGTTGTTCATTGTAAATATTGCATCGGTTGTGTTATAAAGCTCCATGGGCAGTATGTTTTTTTCATTTTTTATTTTTATTTTTTCCAGTGGTTTGTTGGTCATAGATGTCATAGAACACTAAGTACAATGTTCCCCTAAGGGGTAGGGTTTTGTAACAACCCTAGGTTAAAGTTCATGTAATAACTTAGGTTAGTAAAGGCAAAATAAGACCAAGGTCATGGGACACGTATTCCAAGCCGAATGTTGGGAAAAGAACTATAGTGAGCATAACTTTCAATTTATTAATGGCTAAGGAAATTGGCAGAGGCTTTGGCAAAGGAAAAAAGGAATTTATTGGAATTTATTTATGAAAATAAAAGAAAATAGGAGAAAGGAAGGTGAAAAGACACAAATTTGCATGAGAGGGAAATCAAAAGGAAAATTAAGGAAAATGAAGAAAATAGAGGCCTCAAAGAAAAAAGTATTCAAAGGACCAATCCATAGGTTTTTGTCAGTTTTAACTTGGGTCAAGTGAGAGAAAGAGGAGAGAGATAAGAGAACCAAGAGGATAAATAACACAAGAAAAGGAAAACAAGGATAAGGTTGGATCAACAACTTCAACAAGAGGATTGTGCAGGTAACTAGTTGCATGTGTGATTTCCTAGCTGAGGTGTGAATGCATGGTACATGCATTTTTTTATTTTGTTCATTTTCTATCATTAGCATGTGTTTTGTTGGGTTTGACAATGGTTTCAATCTTGCGTTTCCATTTCCTAGATAGCCATGGTGTGATGGGATTCATTTTTGGTTGAGCTTTGGATTGCCAGAAGATTTTGGATCTGGGTGAGGCAGTCTCAAGAAAATTATGAACGGTTGGGGGTGGAGATGATTTTCTCCACGAAGCCCTCGATAGGTGGGTGGAGATAGGAAAATTCCTCAAGGGATGGTGAAGGAATTCAGAGGCATCCAAGCTTGTTTCATTTTTGTGATCTCTTGACTGGTTTTGGTGAGATCGCGGTAGTTTTAGGGTGGAGGTGGTTTAACCTATGGATTCCCTTGGTTTTTTATGTCTTGGTTTATCCCATGATATCTGAAATTCATGCTTGGGATATGGAACGGGGGTGATTAGATGAAAGAAGGATTTGGTTCAGCTTAATTTATGGTCGGGTGGTACATGGAAGTCCATTACTTGGTTGGTTTTTCATATGTTAATAAGAGTTATTTCTCTATTGTGATTCTTGAGTACTTTCATTTGTTATTATGTAGCTTTGATGGTTTTTCTGTCATCGTTAATATCCTTGTTGTATGTTGGTTATAAGCATGGTTCTATAGCATGTTCTAGTTACGACTCTTGTTATGCTTTGATTAGTTGATGAATGCATGGGGTAACAAGTGTGGTTGCATATACTTGAGAGGGAATCAACCTTCTCGACGATTTTCAGCTAAAGTACAAAGGTTTACACTCATATATGCATTCGTGACCTATAACTTACATGTTTTCCATGTGTTTGAAGAAATGTTTTTTATGGACTAGGCATGTCTTGTGTTAGTTCTTATTCAACTTTTGTATGAAAAAAAAAATTGTTATGTCAATTATCATTCTAAGAAGTTACACATAGTTCTGGGAAGTGGTCTGGAGGCTGGCCTAGAATAGTGTCTTAGAACTTGAGACTGCACCCTCCGAATTGGAGATTTTGGGCTATAACTCCATGGAGGCAATGTTGTGCATGTAGTTGGAGGCCTATAACCACACCCAGATGTTGTCATGTATGCGGTTGTGGGCTTATGGCAATGAAAAAGAGACCCAAGTTAGGGTTTAGTGACCTAGGGTGGACCTTTAGACCTTGAGTATCTCATAGCCCTGAGGGGTGTTGTGAGTGGTCAGTTTGTCAGCCCCACATCCACAATTGAAGCTTGGAGGTCGAGTCATGCCATAGTAACTCTTTGTCTCATGTTTACCTTAGCAGGTCGTTGAAATTGGGTAAATGTGGGAGGGGGAGGTTACATGTTGTTTTATACATGATAAGGTCAATGAACTACTTCATTAGATTTAGTATCTATTTTGTTGATGCATTTTCTTTCATGATTGTTATTATCGTGTGAACTATTTTGCAGGTTAACTAACAATTCTTTCATATATGAGTGTGTCTTTTTTAGGGTGATACTATTACATTTCGTATAGAGGATTTCTCTCTTTTATCCTACTTGAAAATACCTCTTATGTATTAAAATTCATATCCCACAAATTTTACTCACTCATTGTCCCCAAAGTTATGTGTATGCCTTCTCATGTTGTTCATTGCAGCCAAGTCACATATTTAAGATCACCAATCATGGCAGTTGACCTTATTTTCTAGTTGGGGCACCTACTCCAAACAATGTGAGGTCTAATTAGGACTTCATATCCGAGAGGCAACCTCCCTGTTGTCATCATCCAACACCATCAACAAAGTGATCGACTGCAAACAAATCAAATCAAGGTGTTGAACATGTAGAATAGCTTTCTCCTCTATAGTCACCCCAACTATGCAACATCATTGGCTATAGGTGGAAGCAAGGATCATGTAAATCAATCATTAAGAAATTGATCAGGAGGATTGGTCCTAACTAACCTCTTTCGTATCCTGCACTCATGCATATGAGCATAAATGTGAGTAGAGGTATCTTGTTTAAATGTGAACAAGAGGTTAGTACAAAGCTCTTCTTGTGAAGGTAGTTGAAAATGATTCAAAAGGTTTTGATCCAAGGGAGCATAATCATTGTAGGATGCCTTTTCAAGTTCAATATACCATTTGGTGGCATCACCAGTCAGAGTTTGTTGGAAAATACACAACTAAATAGAATCATCCACTTTGTTGGAAATGAGACAACTAGACAAAATCATCCACCAAAGAATTTGAAGAGAACCATAATGATGGATGATAATATGTTTGGTTAGGTTTTCTCTCAACTTTCCTTCTAATTTAGAAATATCATAAGGTAACTTTGTAGGATTTAACGACCAACTAAGATCATGGAAAATGGGGTCATTCATAAATTTTTCCAAGTTTGAAAAATCAAGTGATGAGATAAATGTAAGTTGGTGTTGACTAAATCAATCAAGAGGTAAAATTGTGCCCTCTGGTGGACCTTGTGTTACCCCCATAACATAGTTAATGGTAGAAGAGATGTACCAAGGGATTAGTTCACCCTAGGAAATTGAACTCCTGAGCCAACAGGTGTGGTGAAAGGATATTATCCACTAAGGTGGAACACCCTTATGGACAAAGTGCCTCACAAAGGCATGAATTCTTATGGGATTGTACCCGACACTGAAAGAAGGACCTCCTTATTCGAAAACGCCATCGAAAACATATGGAATTGTTGGCATAGTCACACTAGTGCGATTGTTGCCCCTAAGTAAACTAGTCCCTCCAAAGGAAAGAGAACCCCAAAAGAAAGGTGTCTCGCCTATCATAGAACTACCTCAAGGTTGAGATATTTCTCAAAGAACATTAGTGCCCCCAGACTAGATGGAAGCAAGCATAGACTGCCCTGCATGTTTGCTGAAGAAAACATGCGCGCATTAGGTAAAGAAACTATTGGAATAGATGAGCTAGGCAAGAACACGTCGGATCCTATTGGTTGACTAGGGTTTTCCCCCATTCCAAACACAAAGGTGGAAGAAGGTAGAGATACAAACAAACCTGAAAAACTTGTAGGGTTATCAAACCAACTGGTGGAATGTCCCATGAGGATGACATTGGTGTTGTCAATGTAGGAGAAGTGGGTCCTATCATGCTAATCAAAGGTAATGTGGACGTAACTAAAGATACTTCTGATGTGGAGGTTGATAAGGGATCCATCTCCCCCATGGTATATGCACCACTCTAACTAGGCATACGATGAGAGAATAAGGAAAAGGGTTCAGAAGAAAAAGTTATCTATTATACTAGTGCCAAAATGGTGTCAAAGGGAGGTTGACGTTTGGTAGTGGAATTTCTTTAATAACCTCAAAAATAAGTAAGTCTCCCCCCATAACCAAGTTTATCTCCTCCAGCCAAAATGTGGTCTAATTCCTCTATTGTCAGAGTTATCCTACGTATCCTAGGTGGTGGACCTTCCTCTTCAGGAGAAAGGTTTAAAATTCTTCGGGAATGTCCAATATTTTAGTCATCCATGGAGAATATATTTTTTATTTAACTTAATGAAAGTAATACACCCATATGGCCAACTAGACTTGGACCAAACAACACATGCTATCAATTTATAGAGCAAGCACACAGACCAAGAGATTAAAGGGATCTTCCCGTAACTAAAGCTTAGTTGATTAAGACCCAAGTATACTGTGAATATATGGTTGGGACAATCACATTGGTCCCATGTTTAACAAATATTAGGCCTAGAATCAAGTACCCTTATGAGTCGTGGGGTATCTCCCAAGAGAACCTAATGAGTTTTAGCCAACATTTGCCCCAGGTATACAAACGATGTCCCCCTCATTGTCACTCGTGTAAGGTCCCTAATATTATGACCACTATTGTTACTACTTACAACCACCTAACTTGGGGAAATATATCCCCCAAGTACGTGTAAACAATGCCACCAAGACCAAGTGAAGTGGGGTAGATCATTCCATTGGCCCCAATGTGATCTCATGATTGACCCTTGTGTAGGGTTTCCTAGGCAACGTGCAACTGCAAATGGATTTCCACTGCCTAACTCAAGGTTCTATTGTTTATTTTAGTAGCCTTAGAAAGAAAACCTCACTACTTATTCCAAGGCTCTAAACCCTAATCTAGTGTTGGTGTGCTACTAGAGAAAAGAAAAAATATCGAATACATTTTATTAAGCATTGATTTTAGTGGTTGTTATTTACTCAAGGATAATGTCATGCAACTGAGATGATGTGTATTGACTCAAGACCAATCTTAATGCAATCTACATGAAATGAAACTTTTCACTTTCTCTTTTGATGAAAGCTAACTAAAGAAAGCAAGAGAGTATTTTTCCTTTTCCAAATAACAAACAATCTCACACACTCTCAATATTTTTTTTGAAATTCACTAGATTCACAAAAGAGATATGGTCCAAAAAGCAACCCAAAAACAAACACAAAAGAGAAGATCTCAAGCAATAACAAAAGCAAGAGCACCAAGCACTCAAAAGCTCAAAACTTGGCTTTGCGAAAGACAATCACAAAAGAAACAATTTATGTCGCATGAAGAAACAAAAAATAAGCACAAAGTTAGTTTCAGATCTGTAGTTCAATGCAAACAACGAAAAACATGTAGCCATGATGATCTATAAAGGAAGCAAAACAAATCCTAAATGAAGAACATGACCCTTGAGAGGCTTGAAAGAGAAAGAAATCTTTATGATCCAAGCATGCAAATAGATCACCTATACTTATTTAGGCCCCTCTGATCCTTTTTTTCATTATCACAACATACAACAAAAACAAATTCCAATGAAAGTAATCAAAATGGGTATAAGTAATGTTGGGTCCCTATAATACTAGTGATTACCCCATTAATATTGTAGTTGCACCCCTTATTAATATTGTTGTGCCCCTATTATCCCCATATTGTTATTATTGTGCCCCATAGAATCCCTCTATTTTTATTTTTGTGGCTTTATATTATTATTGTTAGGACAGCTGGGTTATATTGTGACTCCTTAGACTCCTATATATAGAAAGGAGGTTTTTTCATTTGAATCATCCAAGAATTGTTCACTTATGTAATGTAAAGGAGGTTTACCCCTCGAAGAGGCTGAATTCTAAGGCGTTGATCTATCTTTTCTATCTTTTCTTGAGCTGGTTTCATAACATTTGGTATCAGAGCTTTGGATTCTAGGGTTTCGCTGCTCCAAACAGGTCATCGTGGCATTTTCGCTTTAATTTTTTCTGCGACATTTCAATAGCTAAAAAAACCCATTTGAAAAGACATCGCGCTGAATCTCAGGTTCGAATTTCAGAGCTGTTTGCACTATATTTGCAGAGATATGATCTGAGGAAGTTGGTATTCTTGAATACTCCTGAATTTCATTCCAAACAGGTGACCTGGGGAAAATCGTCATAGCTTTCTCTCTGAGAATCTGATTGAAATTTTGTAAGAAGGTACAGAAAGAGGACGGACTTTAGTTTCTTGTATATCTTTTTCAGAGCCAAAGGTCGAAACAGTGACTCATGGCACGTCGTACAAGTTCGCTCTACTAAACTAGTCTATAATCAGGTCACCGTGGGAGATTTTGTATAACTCTCCCTTGGAGAATCCAATTTGGATCAAATTGGTGGCATTGGAAAGAGGACATAGAGGGCTATTGCAGGTCACAATTTTAGAACTGGATGATCTAAAAATACAAAGATACATCAGAGGCAATATCGAGCTCCTACAAAGTGAAAAAAGGTGTGTAGATTCTTTTGAATTTTTGCTTAAGATTGGTTTGAAAATTTATTTTGAAGGAATTCAAAGGGCATAGTAGAGAATTATTATCGGTAATGGATGCCCCGAGAAAATAAAATGCAAACACCTAGTAAGCAACCTGAAATCCCTAGCATGACTCATGAAGAAGAGGAAGAAATGCTACATGATATATCAAAATTACAAGAACAACTGCAACAAATGTCACACTCACAAAAGCTAATAGAAGCTAAGATAAATGGCGTGGAATCTAAGATAAAGGGCATGGAAGCTAAGATGGATGATTTGAAGATAGATTTGAAGACAGATTTGAAGAGAGACATGGCAGATTTGAAGACAGACATGGCAGATTTGAAGACAGATTTGACAAATTTTCTACAAGAAATACTTACTAATGGTGAAAAGGTTGTAAAGGAAACTCATGATGTGAAAAAAAAGAAATTTTAATCATGATTTCATAGACTCTAATGTCGGATCGAAGACCCACCATATTTCAAAAATCGATATGAGGAAGTTTGATGGCAAGGATCCCGCAACATGGATATTACAGATGGAGCAATTTTTCGATCTCAATAATGTGCAAAACACACAAAAGGTACGTATTGCAACTTTATATTTGGAACCAAATCAGTTTGTATAGTATCAATGGCTTTTCTCTCGTAAACAAATTATCACTTGGGCAATTTTTACGGAAGAATTGACATCACATTATGAGGATACAAAAAGCAACACCTTTTTTAGCCAATTGATAAGTCTCAAACAAAAGGGTTCAATAATGGAGCACATTGAGGAGTTCCAAAAATTGAACATAAGGGTAAAAAATATTCTAGAGGAGCATAGGATTGATGTGTTCATAGGGTCTTTAAAGGATAATATCCAACATGATGTTCGCCTTTGGGAACCTGATTCATTAGAGAAGCCATTCAGGTTAGCAAGAAAAATAAAAAAAAAGTATGGCAACCAAGAAGCATACCACTCACAACTATAAAGATGGAAGTGTTGTTGCCCCTAGTCTTCCACAACCTAGAAGGTTGACACCACAACAATTGGAAGAAAAAAGAGCAAAAGGGCTTTGTTACAGTTCTGATAGCAAATACACTAAAGGTCATAAGTGTGTTGAGAAGAAATTATACTACATAGATTGCGAAGAGGAAGAAGAAAAGGAGCAAGAAAGGCCAAAGGAAGAGGATATACTCCAGGAACAAAGCCTAGATAAATAAGAAATTAATCCAACCATATCTTGTAATGCATTGGCTGGAATTACCACTCCTCAAACCATCAAGATAGAAGGAAAAATCAAGAAGAAAAAGGTAATAGTGTTGATTGATTCAGGAAGTACCCATAATTTTATTGATTGTAAGGTAGCAAAAGAATTGAATTGCTTCTTATATCCAGCACCAGAGTGTCAAGTGATGGTTGCAAATTGAGGAACAATAAATTGCTCTGGAAAGTGCCATAATATCAAGCTATCAATGGGAGAATATGTATTGACTAGCCCAATGCTTTCCATCCCAATGGGAGGTGTTGATGTTGTACTAGGAGTCCAATGGCTACAATCCTTGGGTATAATAGCTTTTAATTTTCAAGAGATTTTCATGAAATTTTCTATGGAAGGAAAGGAAGTTGAATCAAGGGGTATTGCAGGGAAACCAAGGAAGATAATCAGCTCTAACGGTATGACAAAGCTTCTAAAAAAGGAACAAAGGGGTGTAATTGCACAATTATGTTTGCTAGATGTTTCCACATTGGAATCATCTATTTCTCCAGATCTCCAAAAAGTCTTGAACAATCATTCCAAGGTATTTGAGACTCCCAAAGGTCTCCCACCTATTCGTGATCATGATCATGATATTCATCTAATTCCAGGAAGTATTCCTCCAAACATCAGGCCGTACAAATATCCCTATGCCCAAAAGAGTGAAATTGAACGTATGGTTGCAGAAATGCTAGAGGCTGGTATAATTCAACCGAGTCAAAGTTGTTTCTCTGCTCCAGTAGTATTAGTGCACAAGAAGGATGGATCATGGCGCATGTGTCCAGATTATAGGGAGCTCAACAAGCTCACTATTAAAGATAAGTTTCCCATTCCTGTCATTGATGAATTACTACATGAATTGCATGGATCAATTTACTTCACCAAGTTGGATCTTCGTTCAGGATATCATCAAATCAGAATGAAGACTGAAGACATTCCGAAAACAACATTTAGAACTCATGAGGGTCATTATGAATTTTTGGTCATGCCTTTTGGCCTTACCAATGCACCTTCAACATTTCAAGGTTTGATGAATTCCATTTTCAAACCATTCCTTAGAAAATTTGTGCTAGTATTTTTTGATGATATACTAATCTACAGCAAGTCTTGGAAGGATCATGTTGATAGGGTGCTACAACTATTGGAGGAGAAACAATTATATGCAAAAAGATCCAAATGTTTCTTTGGAGTACAAGAAGTGGAATATCTGGGTCATATTGTATCTCATGAAGGCGTTAAGGTAGACCCTAGCAAAATTAAAGCCATTAAGGAATGGAAAATCCCCACATCCATAAAGCATCTACAAGGATTTCTCGGGTTGACAGAGTATTATCAAAGTTTTTTAAGAATTATGGGAGAATAGCATAACCTCTAACAACATTATTGAAGAAAGATGCATTTTCATGGACTCCAGAAGCAACAAAGGCCTTTGAACATCTTAAAGAGGCAATGTGCCAAGGATCGGTCTTAGCTACACTAGAAGTCACAAAAACCTTTATTGTGGAATGTGATGCTTCAGGAAATGGAATTGGTGTTGTTTTAATGCAAGATGAAAGACCCATTGCTTTTGAAAGTCATCAAATCAAGGGAAAGTTTTTACACAAAGCTATTTATGAGAAGGAAATGTTGGCAATTCTCCATGCACTTAAGAAATGGCGACCCTACCTAATGGGAAGACACTTCAAGGTAAAAACGGATCATGATAGCCTTAAATATTTTTTAGAACAAAGATTATCCTCTGAAGAGCAACAAAAGTGGGTCACAAAGATGTTGGGTTATGACTTTGAAATCATCTACAAAAAAGGGAAGCAAAATGTAGTGGCAGATGCACTCTCAAGAAAGGATGAGGACTTGGAAGCATTTTTGTGCGCCATTTCTATTATCCAACCAGATTGGATAAATGAAGCAAGGGAGGAATGGAAGAATGATGAAGAAGTGTGGGCACTTATTCGAAAGTTACAACAAGATTCCAGTACGTCTGATACATTTAGCTGGAAAAATGATTATTTATGGTACAAAGATCGCTTATACCTGTGTAAGAATTCCCAACTAAAACAAAAGATTCTTATGGAATTGCACACTTCTCCCTTAAGAGGGCACTCAGGATTTTTAAAAACTTACCACAGGGTTAAGAAGGAATTTTTTTGGAATGGCCTTAAATCGGATATTCGAAAGTTTGTGGCAGAAAGTTTGGTTTGCCAAAAAAATAAAGTTGAAACAATTAAGACCCAGGGTCTATTATAACCTTTATCCATTCCAAGCCAACGTTGGGAGGAGGTTTCAATGGATTTTATCACAGGTTTACCCAAGTCTGAGGGAAAGAGTGTCATCATGGTGGTAGTTGACATACTTACCAAGTATGCACACTTTTGTGCATTATCACACCCATTTAAAGCCAGTATAGTATCTACTGCATTTATGGAAACAATTCAAAAGCTACATGGAAACCCAAAGATTATTGTAAGTGACACAGATCCCATTTTCACTGGAAATTTTTGGACAGAATTATTTTCTTGTCTTGGTACTCAGTTAGCTCATAGCTCATCTTATCATCCTCAATCTGATGGGAAAACTGAGATAGTAAACAAATGTTTGGAAGGATATCTTTGTTGCTTTGTATCTAATAAATAGACACAATGGGTCAAATGGTTGCCTCTGGCTGAATGGTGGTATAACACTTCCTTCCATACAGCAACAGAGAATGACCCCATTTATGGCACTTTATGGATATCAGCCACCATCCATCACATCATATTTAAGAGAAAATTCTAAGGTTCAAGCAGTGGAACATCACATCGAACATCAACAACAAGTCTTCCAACTCTTAAAGGATAACCTCGTGTTGGCACAGAATAGAATGAAACAACAGGTAGATCAGCATCGCAACGAAATAAGTTTTGATGTAGGTGATTGGGTATTCCTACGGCTACAACCATATAAGAAAATGTCCCTCAAGCAAGCTAAGAAGGATAATAAATTATCACCAAAGTATTATGGTCCGTACAAGGTGTTGCAAAAGATTGGTACTATGGCATACAAAGTGGATCTTCCTACAACTTCTCGATTGCACCCATTTTTCCATGTTTCATGTTTAAAGAAGGTTATAGGCAACAAGCTCCCAGTTCAAACAATATTGCCAGAACTTGACGAGGAAGGAAAAATTATATTGGGAAGCAGTCACAGAAACAAGAACTTGACAGCTACGAAATCGATCAATTTCGGAGTATATTATCAAGTGGAAGAACTTATCCGCTGAAGATTCCACATGGGAGGATGAGAATTTTATACAAAAGCGTCCAGAACTACTCAAGCGTTGAGGACAACACTTTTTTGAAGGAGAGGGGCATGTTGGGTCCCTATAATACTAGTGATTACCCCATTAATATTGTAGTTGCATCCCTTATTAATATTGTTGTGCCCCTATTATCCCCATATTGTTATTACTGTGCCCCATAGAATCCCTCTATTGTTATTTTTGTGGCTTTATATTATTATTGTTAGGACAGCTGGGTTATATTGTGACTCCTTAGACTCCTACATATAGAAAGGAGGTCTTGTCATTTGAATCATCCAAGAATTGTTAACTTATGTAATGTAAAGGAGGTTGCCCCCTCAAAGAGGCTGAATTCTAAGGCGTTGATCTATCTTTTCTATCTTTTCTTGAGCTAGTTTCATAACAAGTAACCTTGAAAAATACATAAAAATTACAAAACAAGAAAGATATGATTCAAACACAACCTTTCTGAATCAAATATGAAGAAAATATGAGTCAAGTCAGTTAAAAAAGAACATATATGGGATATTAGACAAAGATCTTAGAGAAAACCCCTCAAGAAAGATCACTTTCAGTAGGCAGTTGCACCCAAAGTGCAACAAGAAAAACCAGGTCACAAAAATATAATGTGCAGATTGTGCCTAGTTTTTATGGTCATTTTATAAACTACATTAGGGAGTGACCATGAACCAATGTGAATTGAAAAAATTAATCAAGCCCATATCAATCCAAATCCAAATCAAATCACCCTGAAGAATGCCAAAAAACAAAGGAAACAAATTCGGCGACAATAAGAAAACCAAGAACTAACCCAAGGAAGGAGAGGAAAAACACTGTGGTGAGACTCCCTATTGGAGTTTTGAATTCTATTGTACTAGGAAATGTCCTAAAAGAAGGAGTTATTGCTCCACAATTTTTTCCCTAAATCCATCAAAGGATGTGTGGGGAAATGTGTGAATTTTCTAAATCCAATATAAGCATATACATAAAAATTTAACTAAAGAGCCAAAGAACACATACCTGGACCCTCGTAGGTTAGTGAATATTGTTGAACTTGAAGACTATTATTGGAGATATTTCTTCTACATGAGTATAATGCTCTTAGTTGCTTTGATCCAAACACCTACACACAAGCATCGACAAATAAATAATGTTTTTCCTTCTGTAGAGAGCAGATTAGCATGCACAAACCATAAGCAAATCAACATATATCTAGAAAGTATGCAAACATATGAAAGGAAACTCATAAGATTTCATTAATCAATAAAAGAGGTACATTAAACCTTTAGTATATTGTTGCTCCTCCTCATCCTTCAACCTAGCCACGTCCTAGATAATAGATAATCAAATAGAAGTGTGGATGAGGTCAATCCACTAGATCTAATTAGAATTAACTCTTCTCCACTGAATAGGGTCAAATTATATAGGATGATTAAATCATTCAGATGAATGTATCTAGAAACCTAGGGGTTCACGAAGTTAGTAAACGTCAATAATAATTGACCCCTATCCAAATCGTAGACAAGTAGGTCAATTTGATCTCCTTAGGAATGATAGTCTAGAAGCTTTGACCATGATCACTTTCAGTATAAGGCAATTGTGAAACAATGGTTTTGAGTTATACATTGAATGGCAACGATCACAAGCATGATGTTAGTGTCATGTCGGTGACCATCTTGCTAAAAGGGCTAGTTCTAGAGGAAAAAGTGTGCATTACAGTCAACAAGTCAAATAATGGATATATGTCTCTCTTATTGACTCAAAGTGGGAAAAATAGGTTGTAGCAAGGATTTTGTGAAGAAGTTTCTCAATTTGAAATTCGAATAATAAAGAAATTTGTTGAGTTAAAGGAGATCAAGCAAAGGGTTATGGAATTTGTTTGGGTGTACAACTACATTAGGGGAATTTTGGGGTTAAAAATGGGCTTTAAAACAAAAATTGTGCTATGAACATCAAGTTTAAAAGAAGCAATATGATGACGTCATCTACAAGGGCAAATCTTTTTGGAGGGAAACGAAGAAATCTACTTTTTAAAATTGAATTTTCAACTTATCTCCTTATAGGTTTACTCAAATTTTAAGTGTAGGTACTTTTTGGATGTGAAATTAAGTTTTGTATCTAGTTAGTACCTACTTTACATGCTTTTAATAAACCCATAGTGAAATAAAATGGAAATACATGAAAAAAATGTTTGTCTAGTTTATCTTATTGTGGATCTATCAAAGCATGGATATTGACTATTAGTTTGATGCATAATTTAATTCACAATACAACAAATGTGTGCACTTGAAATTAAAGTAAACCTATATAGAAACAAGTTGAAAATATGATTAAAAAAATAATATTTATTTTTTCTTTGAAAAAATCATATCTCTTATTTTATTATTGTAACTCTTTTTTTCCCCTAAAAATTTTATTTAAAATCTCAAACTTTCCAAAAATATTTGCAAGATGTGATCAATCATTTAAACTATAATAATTAAATTGTGCAACCTAAAAAACTATTCATTATTAAGTCATTGGCACACCTACCACGCCATGGTTCATTGCTTTTGGTATGGGCAACTCTAATGGGAGAAAGCGGCTGGCATACTGGATTTTTATAATGATTTGTTGTTTAAAAATTGTTATTCACAATTTCCAATTAAATTAGTAATGGAAAACATATTTAAAAAACCATTATATTCATTAATATAAATATATAATATAAATAATATGATATCGTACTGACAAATAATGACCATTTGCATGTTTTATAGTGTTGGCATGATGTTTTCAAATTATGAGCCGCATCTTCTAATGATGATGATGATGATGATGATGATGGTTAATGTCTACTGAGACTAAGCTTTGGTCTATCGGACCTAAAGAAACGAATTGTTTAGTTTGATTTAAGATTTTATTCCTATGCTCAAAAAGCTTGGAGAGAAGCCTCATGAGCTCACGGTAATTTTGACAACGTAAAAGGCTAGGAAGGTCAGTATTGCAACAAAGATTTTGAAACTAAGATCTAATGTGGTTGTACGCGGGGCACTCTAAGAGGAAGTGATTTTCATCCTCGATGTTCGTATTCTCACAGAGATGGCAGAACCTTTCCATCCATGGTGTTTTAGGAACTGCCCAATGACCCGTTTCACTATGGAGCTCATGAGAGTTCGTTCTAATCTTGGCTATATTAATTTTCTTCTTTGAGCTAGTTAAAATAGAGAAATATTTTTGATCTCCTAGGGTGGGGTTGATGACCTCCTTATAATATCTTAATTTTCTCTTAGCTGCTAAATCTTTCTCACACCACATTTTTTCTTTGAACTTAGAAGTAACAATATTTTTAATGTTATTAATGTTTTGCAATGCAACATTCTCGTTGATCTCCCAATGGTTTAGCCAGGTCCTAGTGTATTTATACCAACCGCGTTTGAGCCTTAGGTGGTTTTGGTTGGAATTTAAAGCTAGCTTAGGAAGTCTATGGTCTCCTATGTTATTGAGTTTGTGCTTGTACAACAGAGGCCTAGTCATAGCTAGCCTCTCGATAGGGGAAAGACCCACTTCTATAAGGAGAATAGGATAGGGTGTGTTGCTTTTAATTTTGAGGTTATACATTATAAAATGCTTTTGGATTTGCTCAATCTTTCTCCAGGATTCTCTAGATATGCTACAACCCCAAACCTCACAACCATATAAGATAACTGGAGTGACTAAAGTTTCAAACAAGAACTTCTTTCTATTCCACATTACGAGGTTTGCCATTTTACAATTATTTTCAAGACCAAAATAAGTTTTGCATCCCCCATTAATCCTTTTCTCAATGTTATAGTTCCAATTGAGCTTGTGATGAATATCAATTCCTAGGTACTTGTAGGAAGACACTTCCTCCAAGTTACTATTGTCATACATAAAATTAGCGTAAGTGTCCTTCCTAGATTTGATAATCATAACTTTTGTTTTGTCAATATTAACAATCATACGCATGGTAGAGCAGAAATTCTTAAGAAGTATAAGTTGCTTATCAAGATCAGATGGGCACCTTGCGAGAAGAACAATATGTCAGCGTAGAGAAGAAACATTAATGAGAATCGGTTCTTAAGTTTACTTACACACTATTAATGTCTATATTATTGTATATTAAATTATTAAATTTTGTTCGAAAAATGATGAAAATTTTAATAATTTTGATAAGATTTTAATAAAATTAATATTTCAGAAATTTTAATTACATTTAAAATTTCAAAATTTCTAACACTTTAAAAATAAACGTATATTGAACATAGATCAAGCTCCTCTATTGAAAATAGATAAACACCCCCCTTAAAAAAATCCAGCCATTTTTAACCATCTAAACAAATTTGACACTTAAACAATGCCAAATTTAATGAATCAATCACTCCATTAAAAAAAATCCAACAACTTTTAGCCATTTAAACAAATATGACACCTAAACAATACCAAATTTAATCACAAAAAAATCCAGCAATTTTTAGCCACCCAAACAAATTTGACACCTAAACATTGCCAAATTTAATCACCAGGGCGAACCAGATGGGTACAAGTCCGAAAAATAACGTCATGGCTATTGTGTAACAGTAAAGTGGGTCATATTTTATAATTTGATATTCAAGAAACCATATATATATATAATTACTTTATATATATATATATATATATATATATATATATATATATTAATAATAATGATAAAGTTAATTTATTATAATTACATGATTTATAATATTATTAAAATATTAATTATTAATAATATTATTATTTAAAATTTTGAATTTATTTATAATATTAATAAAAATTTAATTTAATAATATTTTTATAAATTTAATTTTTTAGTTAAATTTTTTTTTTCTGAATTTTTGCTTTTAATCAAATTACCTCTTACTTCTAAATTGTTAGTTAGTTATTCTTTACATCTATTTATTGCATTACTTGGATCTGGTTCTTCATCTTATCTTGAAAATGAATCACACTTCTTATCTTGAAAATGAATCACACTCGTTGGTTCAAAATGCGTTAAGGAAGTTATCTCTTATATATTTTTGGAGTCGTCTACCTAGGCTGAGGAATTGCCCGGACAGCCAAAAGTGGCTGGAATCCAGGGAAAAAATTTCAAAAAAACTTGTAGAAGCAATGTTTGAATCTTGTTTTTGGTGGTGGAAGTGGATTCAGCCCCATCAAAAACGTCTAGGACACCAAAAATTTTGAAATTTTGAAGTTTAATAACTATAACTTGGATTTACAAAAATCTTGCCAGATTTTTTCTAAATATGAGAATTTGGATAACTTTCCTGTCCTCAATTCCTCCGACTATATTTTCTTCCAAAAAATAATGGTACAATTACTATATATCACAAAATCTAAATTCAAAAATAAAAATTCTAATGGTCTATATATCATGTAGGGTAACATTGACTTAATACCATGCTGTGTAACAACGGAAACCCCTATTTCCAATCCTATAGAAACGTAAATGCGCTCTGACATGCGAGGTAAATAATGCTAGCCCTCTCTCTCCACGCTCCATTCATTTGTTCATGTGCTATCACTTGTTCATGTGCTGTCACTTAGAGAGCGAGTGTTATTTCCCTCACATGTCAAACGGCATTTACGTTTCCATAGGGTTGGAAATAGAAGTTTCCGTGTAACAGCTCGGATGGTATATGCAACATCAGACAATTATTTTAAAATGCGACAATTATACACCACACGCCTCAATATTTAGGCATTAAATGTTGTGTAACAGCTCAGGAAGCGCATTAAAGCTGAGTTGTGGTCGCGTGTGGAAAGTCAGCCGCAACTTAACGGACGGATTACATGAAAGTGATCCATAAAGGACCGTCCCAATCCGAGTGCAGGAAGAAAGACAAATCGAAGCTTTGGACACGTTAGGTAATTATTATGAAAAACAGGTAATGTTGAAGGTAAAATGGTTGATGTAACTGTAATTTTCCTTTATTTAAATTGCAATTGCAATTGCAAATTCATAAACGAATTAATAATAATAATAAAAATTTTAATATTTTAAAAAAATTACAATGGTGTAAATTCATAAATGGATTATACATTTTAAAAAACTTTGAATTCAATATAATTTTAGAAACTTAATCAACGATATTTGTAATTTAATATTTTATTTTGAGTCAAATTAATAAAAAAATATTAAAAAAACTAAGAAATTTAATAAATTTTTCTTCCAACAAATTTGTATTAATAAAAACAGTTTACATACAATAAGAATCAAGTTATCCACTAAAAACTTGTGAATAACCTAATTTCACAAAAAAAAAAATCAGTCACACTTTTTTATATGGTCTAAATGTAATGAAACAATTGTTCATATTTTTGTCTCTCCTTTAAACAAATAACCATCATATACAACTAATATGAAACAGTGTATTTACATCATAAAATTTAGAGCTTATGTGAAGTGTATTTTTCTGGATCCCCGAAATATATTGTTATTGAATGCAGTATATATAATCATCCCAAATGTATAGATGTGCCCCACCATGCATAGTGCATCCACAATGTCATTATGTTCCCTGTATATATGAGTGAAGGCCACCCCTGAAAATTGTTCAGTCATCCTCCTAGTTCTTTGTAACTAGTTTATTAGCAATGAAGGATTGAAGGTAGACTGCTTTGTAACCCACTCTATAATCACCTTGGAATCCCCAAATACATCCAATCTCTCGATAGATAACCACTTTGCACAAAATAATCGCCTCATAGAGAAATGACCTCTGCATGGGTGTTGGAGCCTTCTCCTCCATTCCAACTGAAATGATAATGATATCCAAGCTTGATAACTATATATGCACCATAATCGCATATATTGTTTTTGTCTACCTCGTCAAAATACCCCATAAGATGTCTACCACATATATTCCTAGGATGAATGTGTCTCAAGGGACCCTTGTAAATTGCAAGCCTAGTTTCATTGAAATAAGCAGCTATTCTAATGCAAATAAAATTAATATTTGTGTATGATCCTCAAATATTAATGCATTTCAACATCTCCAAATACCCCAAATGATATATAAAGGAAATGTAAGGCATTCCTTATAACCTGTCATCCAATCCTGCAAACATGATTCAAATGAAGATGAATTCCATTATGTGTTTATGTTTAACATATGCAACACTTCATACCAAATGGAAATTGTGAAAGGACATTTTAAAAATAAGTGGACCGCATCCTCCAAATTTGATCTCCACAATATGCATCTACCAAGGCTAATGAATCCCCGCCAACATAAATTATCCCAAGTCAGTGTGTTGTTGCCAAGCCAACCAACCAAAGAATTTAAGTTTTAGTAGAATGTTCCAACCCGAAATTTTCTTAAACAATCTTCTTTTCACCAAATTTTTTGGCATGGGTGTGATACACAAGTAAGCTTCCTTGACCGAGATCTATCCTTGTGAAATTTTTCCATCCCACAAATAGATACCCTAATAGAGTTCAGGCTTCTGTGATCCATATCAAGTTAGAGAAATTCTTCGGCGAAAATCACATGGAATACCATTTGTCGACGTGTTTCGAACCAACCAGTGTGGTTCATCGTCAGGACAAGTTGAAGAAACAGATCCAGCCTAGCATGTTATATAGACCGAGCAGAGCCTCCAACGGCTAGTTTGACCAACCGTTAATATTGACTAATGGACCGAGATCAAAATAATAGTTTATCAATAAATATTTAAAAATTAAAGGTCAATTATTTTTAAAAGGAAAATTAGTTGCAACAGACCGCTTCTATGAATAAATTAAGAGTTAAATGGGAATAAAAATAACTAAATGAATAAAATTAAATTAAATAACATTAAATACAAAAAACACAAAATAAAAATAATAAAAATAAAATAAACAAATAAATAAATAAATAAAAATAAAAATAAAAATAAAATAAATAAAAATAAAAATGAAATAAAATAATAATAACTAAAATAATAAATAAATATAAATAAATAACTAAATGAGAATAAGAATTAAAAGTGAATAAAAATAACTAAATGAATAAAAATCAAAATAAAAATAAAAATAACAATAAAATAAATAAATAAAAAAATGAATAAAATAAAAATAATAAAAATAAAATAAAAATAACTAAATAAAAATAAAAAAATAATAAATAAATAATAATAAATAAATAAAATAATAATAATAATAATAATAAAAATAATAATAAATTAATAACTAAATAAAAATAAAAATAAAAGGAAAAATTAGGTGTATAGAGTAATGTATAAAGTTAATTTACTTTAAAAATATTATAAAAATTTGTGTGTTAAATAATAAAGATAAAGAAAAACAAAGGATGATAGATTAGAAATATAAGCAGAAAGGAAATTAGTTACACGGAGGCCCTTAAATAAAATAATCCATAAAATAATAGGAAAGGCGATTAGAAAAATATAAAAAACAAATAAATAAAATAATAATAACAATAATAAAATAAATAAATAAGTGAAAATAACGAAAAAAGACACCAAAAAACAAAGAGGACGAAAAAATGCCTAGGAAGAGAGAGCTGGGACCCAACACCTACTGACTTTCCAACCATCCTCTCTATTGAGATTGCTTGGTCTCTTTTCGATCTCAAGCGCTTCCCTGAATTTTCGATGATGGAAATGCGGAACCTTAGCAATAACACTGGCTTCTTCGATACAAACATGATGATTGGTTTTCTCAGCATGTTCAGCCAATGCGGAAGATTTAAATCTCCTATACTTCAGATCCGTTGTATGCTCACTAATCCTCTGATTAATGGAACGACCAGTCTCCCCAATATAGGGGGTCCCACAAGAACAAGGGATCATATAAACACCCTTCATATCTTTAGGGTCAATGGGATCTTTCACCGATCTGAGAGACCAACGAATGGTGTTCAGGGGCCTGAAGGACACCGGGATACTATGTCTCCTGAGAATCCTACCAATTCTATCAGTGGTCCCTTGAACATAAGGAAGATGGACACCAGGAACACGATCTTTTGAACAACCCAATTTTTTGCTCAACCAACCTTTCAGATAGCTCATAAGCAGCAAGTGAGACCAACTACTCTCTCCTCCAAACAAACAACAATCGAGATTGTAACTCCCGACAAATGGAATCACGACCTATCATACATGATGATAAGATGGACTACATGTGTGTTTTGACTCCGTAGGCATGGTGTCTCCTAATGTTGAGAAAGCATTGGAACATTTGCGGGATCAAGTTATCACACTCTAGATCAAATATGACTTCATAAGTCCTAGTTATGGAAATAATTTCCAAAACCTAAAGCTTCTTCCCAAATGTAGAGCCCACGGAGTTGTCCAAGTCTCGCAAAGTTTCTCCCATGAACTTGAAGACTCTCCTCATAACATCATCATTGTAAGGAGTTATAGGAGCGATCATGATGCTACTAAGACAAGAGGCAACTAGAAGTGTGACCCCTTCACGAGGGTACTCCAAAAACTTGGGTTGTATTAAAGATAGCATGGTGGGTTTCAGAGCCCACATCAAATTCTTCCCCTCTAACTAGTTTATCTTGGAAATGAGTGAGTCTATTTCTTCTAATTTGAAAATGAATTTTATTGTAACCCTCATGTGCTTCAAGCTTGTCCCTAGTGAAAAAATATTGTCCCAATTCTTACCCATTCTGTAAATCTTTTGGCGGTTCTTGCTGGAGAAGGGTATGGATCCCTCTTGAGAAGGGTACGTTCCTGGTTTTCTGGTCTATATCATAGTTTATTAAGGTACTACTGTGTTGATTCATGAGGCATTTTAAATACTTCATCATTCAACATTTTTGTTGATGCCCCAATAGAAACATATAAAACTCTATGGGAATAATATAATAGTGATGTTATGTATTACAGTTATGGACTCTCTTATATTCAATAGTGATTTTGGCCATTCCCTTCAACTCTTAGTTTTCAAAAAAACTTTATGGGTTTATATTGAAAATTTTCACTCGTACTTTTTGTCAAGCAGTTCAAGGAGCACTGTCATAGGTGAGATGTAATTATTGGCCCCAAATGCAAGCATACAGCCAGACACATTTAACGGAACCAAACTCACATCAATTATTGATACTCCATTTCATTGTTTAGAATTTCACAATAATAATTGATAAAACTCATATCTTAGACTGTATGGATAACACATGATAATCATACCATAGGAAATTTAATAAATGTATAACAGTGATGCAAGAGGAACCTGGTGTATTGTTTGATTCAGAAGTGTAGCATCCTTGAGAAACTTCACCCACACATGAAACAGAGGCATGCTTTCCAAAAATACAGCCACTAGCTCATACTTTCGACAGCTTATATTCTACAGGACTAGCAAGAAGCCACTAATGCAAGTCCCTTAAGATGTCAATCCCACTGGCTTAAGACCAATGCAGCTTAGAAAATGCCTTTAGGAACTGACACTCGCACAGTAGAAGCAGTCTCTGGCTATGGTGGCATCTTCTCCTTCCTTTAGCAAGAATCAAAACTTTTTCCAATGTTATATTAGGAGAGAGGTATAACTAGACCCAAAAAAACAGAAGCTCGACCTTAACAGGGAATAAAATCAGATTTTATGCCCCCACAACCTTAGTAGTTTTAGCAGCAATCACTCGTCCCACTTGGGTGCAAGCACAACCTTTCCAGCAGGCTAATCTCAGTCCCAAATATGATGTGATTTCAACCTCTAATTTTTTGGACCACCACCAGTAAGATACAAAGATAAAACTCAGTCAAATGAATGAACCTCTTTTTATTTTTTTAACTGATAAATATGACTCTTTCTCTAGAGAAATAACCCATTCCTCGGACATTGCAATGGGTATTTATGAAATGTGCTACCAACTAATAGGAAACTGATTTGTTGAACTTCTGAGAGAGATTATATCTGAAAACATACACCAGCTAGCAGACTTGATTTGAAGATACTAATCTCGTCCTCTCTGATTGTGCTGCTACAGGTATGAAACTGACTCGGCCCCTTGAGATAGGCCACCACAGGCATAGGAGATATGACTCCAAGAAAAACTCAGGCGTGGAGTATGAACAAGTTGGAGGCTCTCTGGATAGGAAGTCGACCTTCTTTCTATCTATAGTTAACGCCAAGCACTATTCTTTGAAATGAAATGATACCATGGCTCGGCAATGACAACAAATTTATACTCAGAACAATGGAGAAATTCTGGCCTTGCACTCCAGACTTGCTCTAGGCATATATATATTGTTATGCCTCCTCCTCACCAGGGAAATCAACCCAGAAATATGAAGGAACTCGATCCCACCACCGGAAGTTCCACACACAGTTCAATTAGTCTTCCATTGCTCAATTCAAAGCACAGGTTTATGCATAACAATGCCTCAACGCCTAGATCGACCATGTACATTTGGCAATATCATGAAAAGTGCCAGTCTACATAATGATTATCGACAAGACAATTCAACTTGAGGTTTCAAACTGGAAAGACGTCCCTGTTCAAAATAATGAACAAATTCAGAATAGCCAGAGGAATTCATGATGACAGTCACCCCTGCGGAACAATAATTATTCGACGACTCCTAATAATGATTCAATTACAAGCGAAAGAATAAACCATAATCTACCCCTTTAAAATAATGTGCCACGACTCATAAATTTTTTTAAATATAATTTTGCCTTTGGCCCCAAATTTTCAATATATGCTCACGACCCTATCAGATGTCAATTTTAAGTGGGCCAATATTCACGGCTTCATAAAATAAATTTTTTGTTGCAGCCCCAAATAATATTTGGTCCTTTTGATTGACATTGGCTCATAAAATTTTATCTGAAATATGTTACAGCCCCACCAAAATTTGTTATAATTTGATCGACCACCCTTATAATTTGTCTCTCGGATTTGTTGAATGATTATTAAATTGCCAACAGACTCAACAGGGATTTATGGAATAGTTAGCGTTTAAGAAATTTTCTCTGAAATAGATGGATGATGCTGGCACCTTCCAAAATAGGCATTCGACAATCTACAATTATAACCTTCAAGATGGCATGAGCACCAGCTCTGATACCATTGTAATATCTCAAATGGGAAATTATGGGTATTTTTCTGAAATGCCTTTTAAACAAAATATTCACAACAAAATTCTCATTAATTTAACTGAAAATTGCCATGCAAAATTTAGCAACATAAAACTGCAAGTAACAATATAATGAGCATAAATAATATCAGCTTTATATATATATATATATATATATATATATATATATAATGAGGTTTCAGAGCCCCAAGGGTTAGCTCAACTGGTCTAGTCCCTGTTGTTAAGTGCCTCGCCGATCAAGAGGTCACATGGTCAATTATCTTCGACGCCTTGGGGTTAGGCCTTGCTAGTATGGCCGATGGGATTTAAAAGATTCCCTTCGGGGTTGATCTGCCTAGATTTTCACGTGGATGTAAATATAAATTGGGATTTTACATGTTGAAATAACTGACATAGCTAAGATAGCACTGGCCTCAAGAATCTGCTCCGGTGCTGGCGACCCTCCAAATATGAAATTAAATGCCACTTCTAAGCTCTCCTATGAATTTTGGATGAATTCACCAAGGGGAGATGGGTACTCTCCTTATCTCTCTAAATCACCCCAAGATTTTGTCTTAGGGCTGCAAATAAAGTAGGGAACCAGGTTCTCTAACCTCTCATACAAAAATAAGATCAAATCCAAGATGTCTTCTAATGACCTCCTACTGCTATTTTATAGATATGATAGACCCCTCTAGAAGCGCTTATTTTATTATTATTTTAATCATTGAGCACATTTCCCTCAATTAAAATATCTTTTTAATGTGGGAAAATGGTAAATTGGCCACCATGCCACCTCAAGCCACTGAAATTCCCTTCTAACCATCCCATCATGCAGATAATCTCATTCTGGTTCCAACGAGCTAGTACATTAAGGTGTTTTGTCAAGTATTCCTCCTAGAATGCCACCCTAAGTGTAATTAATTGAGTCGGGCCTATTAATAACTCTTTTTTAAAGTTGTTGAAATGCACGAGAATGAAAGGGAAATTGTGCGGATGATGGAATATACCAAGAGAATTCCATCGGATCTCATAGAAACTCCTCAAAATCCCTTCAAAATCTCCTGGGCCCGTTGATAGAGTAAACCAACTCCTATGACCTAGTTCCCTCCAACCCTAGAAGTCCAACTTGACCATGTCGTAAGGGAAACCAGAAAAAAGAACATGAAAATGAATAAATTAATCGACGACCTACACATTTACATATACGCATAATAAATATAACACAACTTGTTGAGTAATATAATCCACTTGTATTAAACAAATATATTTATGAATACGAGTATATCTATCGAGTGGTTAGAATTAACAACTATGTTGAATACAATTTAACAAGAGCCAAGACATGTGACCCCAAAGTAACAATGTTAATATTTTGATTGATTTTAACATGTACTACCGCACTACACCCCAAGTCAATAATCCATATAGACATGTACATTCATGCATTGGTTTAGTCAAAGGTATCATACCGAAGACTAGTACATAGTGCAAGTTTTATGAACTAACCTTTATGTATTCATTTAATCTATTAGAGCATTGGAATAAAAGTACAATGTCTATAACTCTAAATATGCGGTAAGATTGAAGCATTATCTCTTACATACTATCAGAAAACAATTAAATTCAATAGTTTTTGCATCTCATGAAATAGTTGTGTTGAGTGCAGGGTTTTTGGAGTAAGTTCATTGAGCTAAGTGCGGAGGTCGCTCCGCACTCCAAACTTCCTATCAGATCATACCCGACCCATAGAGGAAGTAAATATTTTATTTTGTGCCATGTGTTTAGAATGACAGTAAAGCATGATTGTCTCATAAGTAAGCCACAAATTCCATATATTTGTTTCATATGTTGTCATGATTTGATAATGCAAAGCGTGATACTGTAAATGTGTTAGAAAACCTGCACAGATGAATCTAGCTAGTAAAGGTTGAACACACAGCTTTGCAGAGCAAAAACACTAAAAGAAAATCGAAAGAACAAAAGAATGATTCATTAGAAAATAGGTTACAATGCTAATGATATAGCATTATTAGGTGAAGATCCCAAGGTAATGCACCATAGTGGTGATCAATGAGAAGACTCAACACCTACAACAAGTTCCAGAGAGAACTAGCCAGTTACGGAGTGAAAGAAGGAGCAAATCAGGGAGTAAATCATGCAGAAGAACTAACCAGTTGTGGAGTTAAAGAAGGAGAAAATCAGGGAGTAAATCATGCAGAAGAACTAACCAATTGCGGAGTTAAAGAAGGAGCAAATCAGGGAGTAAATCATGCAGAAGAACTAACCAGATGCGGAGTTAAAGAAGGAGTAAATCATGCAGAAGGAATCTTGCATGTAGTTCCATGCTCTAATTAAGAGTCTGCATGTAGGTGTGTAGTAGTTCCAACACCCCCCTTGAACACCACTATGGGGAAAAATAGAAAATGGGCCCTGGAAACTAAGGCCAAAGGTCACCCAAAATACAGTGCAACTTGTACTAAAATTGAGGAAAGAGGGAAAACCTCATGGGAAACACCCCCCCCCCCCCTCAAAATACAATGTAATCAAAAGAAAAGAGGAAGAAAAGACAGTTGTTAAGTAATTGTGTCCTTCACTCCAAGACGATCGCGCAGAGAGAAAAACTTTTGCTCAGTGAATGTCTTGGTGAAGATGTCTGCAGTTTGTTCTGCTGAAGGACAGAACTGCAAATCAATGACCTGATCATGTACTAAGTCTCTGATGTAGTGCATATGGATCTCTATGTGCTTCGTCCGCTGCCACTGTACTAGATCCCTGCAAAATTTGATAGTGCTCTGGTTATCATACCAGATGACAATGGGCTGGTGGAACTGGATGCCCAACTCAGTGAGGAAGTGTTGTAGCCACAAAGCCTGAATGGTGATGTTGACTACTCCTCCGTACTCGGCCTTAGCTAAAGAGAGAGCAATAGCAGCTTGCTTCTTGCTCGACCAACAGATAGGGCCAAATCCTAGATTGAGTGAATATCTGGAGGTGGAATTGCGATCAATGTTGTCTCCCGCCCAATCAGAATCTGTGAAGCCAAGGAGATTCAATGCAATTCCTACTGCATAGTGAATCCCGAAGGTGATGGTGCCCTGCACATATCGGAGGATGCGCTTGGCAGCATTCTAGTGTAGCTCATGCGGCTCCTGCATGTATATGGAAAATTTCCCTACTGCATATGAGAGATCTGGTCTGGAGTAGGTGAGGTACAATAAGCTCCCCCCTAACTGTCGGTAGAGAGTGTTGTCAACTAATGGAGTGTCACCTCCATCCTCAAGGCAGACCCCAGACAGAAAAGGAGTCAGTGCTGGCTTGCAGTTAGTCATGCGAAATCTCTCGATGAGATCCTGTGCATACTTAGCCTAAGAGAGTTTGATGCCTGTGGCATCCTGGCTGATCTCAAGACCAAGAAAGAAGTGTAATGGACCCATGTCCGTCATCAAGAACCTATCATGCAAGGCCCTCTTGACTATAGCAATGGCTGAAGCCGAGCTACTGGTGATTAGGAGATCATCCACATACAAAACTAAGATAAGAATAGAATCATGTGTCCTGAGCATGTAAACATTCAGATCAGACTTACATCTCTCAAAGTTTTGTGATAAGAGAAAATAATCCATCTTCGCATACCAAGCTCTCGGGGCCTGCTTAAGGCCGTAGAGAGATTTCTTCAGTCTGCAGACCAAAGATGAATCCTGAATGAAACCATGTGGCTGCTTCATGTAAATCTCCTCTAATAGGTCTCTGTGAAGAAAGGAATTCTTCACATCCATCTAATGTACTTCCCATCCCTGCATAGCCACAATGGCAAGTGTAAGGCGTATGGAATCCATCTTTGCTACTGGAGTAAAGGTCTCGTCATAATCAATGCCATGCACTTGTTGGAAGCCTTTAGCTACTAGCCTCACTTTCCGTCTGGTGATTTGACCATCTGCAGCACTCTTGGTCTTGTAGACCCATTTGCATCGGACAAGTTTCCTTCCTGAAGGAAGGGGGACCAGATCCCAAGTCTGGTTCTCGAGGAGGGAGTTATATTCCTCCTCCATGGCAGACTCCCAAGATGGATGCCCAACAGCCTCAGCATAAGACTGTGGATCAGAAGACTAAACCAAATGACAATGCCAAGATGGCGATGGTTCAGTGGCAGTGAGGACAAGAGGAGGCTCAATAAACTCTGAGCTAGTCCTCTGCAGATCAGAATTATCCCCCACAAGACCATATCTAGCAGCTGGGTGGGCTTGTGCATATATCTCACGTAAGCTCCTTGTTCTCTGATTTATGACAGGGGAATATGATTCACTGCTGGAATCCCAATCTGGACTTGGATGTGGATCATCATTTGCATGCACTAGATTTGTATCTGAAGACTTTGTCTCTACATCTGCATGCTCTACCTCGACATCTGCATGCTCTGTATCTACATCTGAGTGTACTGAGTCATCATCTTGGACATGAGGTAGATAAAAGGTGTCTGCATGCGGCAATTGATGTGCATGCGAGAGACTTTCCTCAAATTTGACACTTCGCTCAATGATGAGCTTGTCCGTGGAGGAAATCAGGAGCCGGTATCCCTTCACACCATTAGGGTATCCAAAAAAGATGCACTCAATGCTCTGTGGATCAAGAGCTTTTCTCTTTTCAAAGGAGATCCTGGCCCATGCTTGGGAGCCGAAAACACGGAAGTGGGTGACCTCTTGTTTAGTGTCGCTCCAAGCCTCAAAGGGGGTCTGATCCTTGACAGACCTATGAGGAGATCTGTTTTGGATGTAGTTAGCACAATTAAGTGCTTCAGCCCATAGCTTATGAGGCAGTGACTTAACATGCAACATGCAGGAAGCCATCTTTTTGAGAGATCGATTCTTTCTCTCGGCAACTCCGTTCTGCTGCGGAGTGTGTGGAACTGTGTACTGCAACTGTATGCCGAACTGAAGGCAAAGGTTCCGAAGTGCTGTGTTAACATATTCCCCCCCATTGTCTGTACGGAGGGCTTTGATCTTTCTCTCTGACTGTGTCTCAACTAGTGCTTTGAAATCTTCAAAGTGCGCAAAAACTTCAGATTTGGCCCTGAGAAGATACATCCAAGTATACTGTGAGAAATCATCAATAAATGTAAGAACATACCTTGCTTTGTTGATGGAAGGATGAGGAAAAGGCCCCATGATATCACTATGGATCAGATATAGAGGAGAGGATGCTCTGTGAGTCTTTCCAGTGTCAAACTTTTCTCTAGGATGTTTGCCAAGGACACACCCTTCACAAACTCCTTTGGAGAAACTGATATTTGGCAAGCCTTCCACCATCTCATTCTTGCTTAGCTGCTGCATATACCTATAATTTAAGTGAC
This sequence comes from Pinus tabuliformis, assembly GCA_031772625.1. Lineage (NCBI taxonomy): Eukaryota > Viridiplantae > Streptophyta > Pinopsida > Pinales > Pinaceae > Pinus > Pinus tabuliformis. The sequence continues at coordinate 474,289,956 of CM062812.1, forward strand.
CAAACCTCTCATGCCAAAGCCTACTACTATCATTAACATGTGTAAGCAACAAGGAGGATTCAGATTCAATAAATTCAGAAAATGTATACAGTCTGGCTCCATTGTTTACCTCACTGGTTGCAATTTTGGAGCTGCTATGTAGGTCATATATGTTCACTGCATCTGGAGTGAATTCCATTCTCTTTCCAGTGCCTAAATGAGTGATCTGATAAACTGAAAGTAGGTTTACAGAAAGTTTTGGAACATGAAGCACATCTTCAAAGCTTCCAAGTAAAAGTTCCACTCTACCTTTTCTGGTGACCTCAATAGGTGAGTCATCTCCCATGAGGATGGGAGGTCCTTTGCATGCATCCAAAGAGGAATAGACTTCCTTTGCAGTAGCCATATGATGTGATGCACCAAAATCTATAATCCATGCATCAGGAGAAGAATTAATTGCAACTAAAGCATGAAAATTGTTACGTTTCCCGTGTGGCGGATCCTTAGTTTTCTTTTTGGCGCCCTAAGGGATGTGTTCCCCAAGGTTGTGCTTCTGAAGGATTTCTGCCATTTGGTCAATTTGTTTCTTCATGCAAGAGGATTCTGGATGGAATCCTCTTTGACAGTAGGTGCATCTATTTCCATTCTTCCCTTTCTCATTTCTTGAGCCGGAGGAGTCATTGAAGGGCTTGGTGTACCCTTCTTTCTTTGGATGGGAATGCGCTTTTCTCTTGTATTTTTGCTACTGGTTTTTCTTATTTGAATCAGATCTGTGATTTTTATTGTGGTTGCCATCATGCACATCAAGTGCATGCGCTTTTGGAGGTTTGATTTTCCCCATGCCAATGAGTTTATCTTGCTAAAAAATAAGGGACTCCATAAATTCTTTGAGAGAAGGCATAGTGTAGGATTTACCTGTTGCGAGCCTTACTAAATATAATGTAGACACAAAGACAGAGTATTACGGTTCGAGCTTTGACATAATAGAGAGAACTTGGCGACTCTCCTTCTTGGATTTGTCAATTCCACAACTCTTGAGTTGCAGCAATAGATCATTATATTTGGTGAAGAAGTCTTGAATTCTGTCATAGTTCCGTGGATCCAATGACAGCAGCTCCACTTCGAGTAGATGTCCTTTCATCTCATCCTGTTTCCCATAGAGATCTTCAACCTTTTTCCAAATCTCATTAGGAGTATTGCAGGCAAATAGATGAAACTGCAACTCTTGAGAGATGCACATGCATATGGATCCATGGGCCTCATCCATACAGTTAAGGTTCTTGGATTTCTCTATGGTTGAAGTGGGTTCCACTTCTGTAGCCATGGTAATCCTGTACAACCCTTTATGACGAAGGTATCGAGCCATTTGGTCCTTCCATTCGTGATAGTTGTACAATGTTAGGATCGGTTCTTTGGGAAACTCCATTTTTCTGTCGATCTTCGATCTCCAAGCTGTAATACCTACAAAATAAAGTACTGGTGTGCCTTTTATCTAGCAACCTGTGGGCTCTGATACCATGTAAATGTGTTAGAAAACATACACAGATGAATCTAGCTAATAAAGGTTGAACGCACAGCTTTGCAGAGCAAAAACACTAAAAGAAAATCGAAAGACAAAAGAATGATTCATTAGAAAATAGGTTACAATGCTCATGATATAGCATTACTGGGTGAAGATCCCAAGGTAATGCACCATAGTGGTGATCAATGAAAAGACTCAACACCTACAACAAGTTCCAGAGAGAACTAGCCAGTTGTGGAGTGAAAGAAGGAGCAAATCAGGGAGTAAATCATGCAGAAGAACTAACCAGTTGCGGAGTTAAAGAAGGAGCAAATTAGGGATTAAATCATGTAGGAGAACTAACTAGTTGCGGAGTTAAAGAAGGAGCAAATCAGGGAGTAAATCATGCAGAAGAACTAACCAGTTGCAGAGTTAAGGAAGGAGCAAATCAAGAAGTAAATCATGCAAAAGGAATCTTGCATGTAGTTCCATGCTCTAACTAAGAGTCCGCATGTAGGTGTGTAGTAGTTCCAACAGATACTACATGGGCGGGTTTTCGATATACCCACCATGAGTTTTTGCACTGAATTTCTTTATATTAAAGTTTGGGTGAAATTCTGATATCTAGCGCCACAACCATCAATTGATGGAATATTGAGATAGACTTTCCATCGTCACTTTTTGTCTAATTTACCAGAGCTCGGCCTTCTGATAGCATGGTTTTAGTGGAGGGTTATACCTCGGTCTCAATAGTTTGGTGACTATTTCCTTTGTAATCATTTTTCGAGTGATAACCTATAACTGATGTTCGTCATCATCAACTAATATAACCCTAAGAAAAATAATATAATCTTTGATTATCATTAATATTATCAAAACAATAACATATTGAGTTTTGTGCAATTATTCATAAAGTTCATACCCTGATATAATTCTAGCTTGCAATACCATATCATAATTCTTTTAAAATTCTTGGTTGATATACGGTTGACCATTGATATGGTAAGGGTTTGACCCTTTGGTGGTTATACTGGGGATATAACAAAACGAGTTATAAAACGATCCTTAGTAACGTATGTGCAAATGTTTATCGAGGAAACATTTGTTTTTCTCTAGATTCGTATGTCGTGTGTTTTATTGGGTGAACATGAATCAATATGTACGTCTTTTCATTTTGGACTTGGAGTTGGTTCGATGGGTTTTGAAATATATGCACTATCCAAACCTACATGCTTTGAAATGGATGATAGGGTGGCCTCTCCATTCGCCCTAAGCCACTTAGATTTGACGTTCGACATGGTACTATGCACTCCATTATGATTAGTGCCTAGGTTCTAGTGATTTCAAAATCTTGGTGTTTCACACGATTTATGTTTTAGCATCCGATAATATAAAGTGTGGGGACAGTTCTAGTCTAGTTCTTTTGGTGCTTAGTGCTAAAATTATATAATGAAGGTCTAGGCATGGGATTGTGCTTAGCGAGGAATACTCAATTCAATAGGAGCACATGATGTTGTGTTGGATTTTTTTTGGAAAATGGAAATCAAGGGCCATTAGAGAAAGTTTGAGGTCTAAAATGGGCCTCAAAACAAAAATGTACAACCAAAATCAAATTTATAAGAATCAATAGGATTCAAGTTTCAAGATGATGATGTCAACCATGGGGTACAACTAACCATTTTTTGAGTAAAAAGTAAAAATATTAAAAGATAAAAAAATAAAAAAATATATATATTTTCAACTCGTATTCTCAACTTATCTTCCTATGGCTTTACACAAATTTTTAGTGGGAGCACTCGTTGGATGAAAATTTAATTCTTCACCCAGGGAGTAGTCATATTACATACTTTCGATAGCCTGTGCTACACGAAAAATGAGGAATACATGAAAAATGTGATTACAATCATGTTTTTCATGTATTTCTCATTTTTTTGTTTAATACGGTCCATAGAAAGTATGAAACATGAGTACTCCTTGGATGAGAAATTAAATTTCACATGCAACGAGTGCTCCCGCTCGAAATTTGAGTAAAACTATAGGGAGATAAGTTGAAAATATGAGTTGAAAAAGTATTTTTTTTATTTTTTCTTTCTAAAGTTTGATGATGTAATCTAATCTTATTTTATTATTTCCACTATTATTTTATAATATTCCTCAAGAGGCCCATTTTCCTCAAAATTTCTCTAATATTTCTCAATATGTGGAATGCAGAGAAAACTCCTCACAATGAAATCTCTCTGCACTCTGGATACAACACATGTGCACAATGCAAGTTTTATGAACTAACCATTATGCATTCATTTAATCTATTATAACATCAGAATAAAAATACAATGAATTTAAATCTAAATATGTGGTAATATCAAAATGTTGTAAATTACATTCTATCATAGAATAATTAAATTTAGTATTTTTGGGCTCTCACAATATATTTGTGCAGAGTGCGAAATGCAGAATGCAAAGTCTTCAAAGTTAGTTCATTGTATTGAGTACGAAGGTCCCTCCACACTGCACATAATGAACTTCCTCCACACTCTAAACTTCCTATCAGATCATACCCTACCCAAAGAGGAAGCAAATATTTTATTTTGTGTAATGTGTTCAAATGACATTGAATCCTTCACTAGGGCACCCATAGTTATGGAAATGATCTGCAACAACAAGGACAATTGTACCACATCAAAGCATTTCTCAATGTATTGAATTTAATCTTGCAATATGAAAGACATTATTCTGACGATGTCTTCTAGTTGCACAAACTGTGACTGAGCAGTCAACAACCAATGCACCAAGAATGGCAAGTTCAACACCTTCTGACATAGATCATCATTGCAACCACCTACAAAATGATCAACATTGAATGGAAGAACGTGGAAATCATGGGTGCAGATAACCACAACAAAAATCCAGACCAAGTTGTAAGTGCAATAAATGCATCTACCATAATTGATGTTTATCGCTATATGTCATTCTATTTAGTGCCTTCGGAGACCTATACAATCCAAGGGACGTTAGAGTATAGGGCGAAAATAATGTTATTTATTGTGTTGAATAATATCCACATGAAAAAATTTCTAGCCATATTGAATTCACTCTTGAAACTTCACAAACATTTCTTTATGATTCGTAACAATATCCTACAAGGTTGTCTTGTAGCTATGCAAAATCGTGACTGAGCTGACAAAAGACAATTCCCCAAGAAGGGAAACACCTTCTAGCAGAGATAATGATTGCAACTGTCTACAACATGATCATCATTGAATGCAAGAATATGGAAAATGTGTTTCACATCTAGACCAAGTTACAAGTGTAATGATTGCATCTGCCACAATTCATCGTCACCGCTATTATTTACAGTGTTGAATTATAGCTCAATGATCTAATAAACACCCTATGAGTGACATCAGTTAAATATTTATTTAATAAAGGTATTACAGACTCGTGTGTTGGTGTGTGTCTATGTTATTTAAGCAACGGGTCGATCAGATTGCTAATAAACAAACAATTAAATGGAAAGATAGCAGAGAAAAATAGTAAGCAAACAGAGAACACAAGAAATTAATAAGGAGTTCACCGTATTCTCCAGGGCTACATCTCTGGTCCAGCTTTCAGTGGTGGCCTTATTTTATTCTGTCTTAAGCAGAGAATTACAATGTAGGAGCTCAATATGAGTCACCTGAAATAGATTTTGCTTGGCAGGGTGGTTCTTGGATTCCCCAAGCCGCTAGAGTACATAGACTCTGTTTGCCTACCAGCTCTGTGACCTTCTGTTCTATAGTGGAGAGAGCCCAATGTGGTGCTCAGTCCGGACATATCCTCTTTGGGATGGCTTGAAGCTGTCAAGCTCTCTGGTGCTCGATGCTGCCTCTAGTCAGCTCGGCCCTCTGTCTTCTTCTGCTTTTGCTTCACTGTCTTCTTCTATGTGTTCCATCCTCCTCTCAGGATTCAGGTCTCTCTCTGACTCTCTTCCTCCTCTCGGGATTCTCTGAACTATGTATTCTGTCTCTGTTCATGGCTTTGAAGCTATTTGTTCCCATATCTGTTCAGTTCCTCTTCCACCTTCGTCGAATCACCTTTTGTGGCTGCGCTTGGAGTTCCCTGGCTCGACGTCATCATCAGCTCACGGGGAGTGGCCACATGTCCTCCTGTAAATGGTGCCAGCCTGCTTCGTCAGTTCAGTTCTTCGGTTACGTCATGGATGAAGTCTTCCTCCACTATGGCAGTCAAAACGGACTTCAATCCTTCTAAAATGCGGCTTAATCCTTCGTCGATTCTGGTTCCTCATCGAGTGCAATCTCAGCTGTTAGATCTGGGGCCTCCAGATCCAACACCATACGCACGTTTCGCGTGGTTGACTTGCTCGACCGATAGTGCACGATCAACTACATTTTTCTATCTCCTCCGCTTTCCACGCGTCGATCGTTGAGTGGGATCGCTCCGCTTCCATCCAAAACCACTTATCGTTTGAGGGCGCCCCAATCAATACCACCAGTTTCCAGAGCACGGGTCTTTCCTTTGTCCTTTAGCTCTTTTTGTCTTTTTCCCGCGGTTCTCCGACGCATCCGAGTGCTCGGGGCTACTCCATTTCGGCCCTTTTGGCCCAGCGATGCGTGATTAGCGCTAATTGCACATCAAAATCCACCTCTGTTTCCCAATCTGGGGCTCCCGGGAGCTAATTTGGCCTCCCACGCAGTCTCCATGGGCCTCGGTCAGCGCACTTTGACCGAGGTCCTCGTCATTCCACGCTGGCTACCATTGCCACTGGTTCAGGGTGTTTTTGATCACTGTTTTGGAATTCTTTGATGTTCATCTCGACCTGATATAGTCATGGTTCCTTTGACAATTCTTTATGGATCCAAATCGGATCACTCAATTGAATGTATTCTAAAAATTCCTTAAGATGGGTGATATATTAAGATTCACGTGGATTTAGAATATTTATCCATAGACAAAAAAATTTACCCCATTTTATATTTTACAAATATATTTTTTTTATTTTAATGTCGATCTCTCTCCCCTCGCTCACATGCTAGTGAAATTAATACCAATTAAGTAGTCATTTTTTTGGGTGGACACTGTAGGTGTTTACAATTATTTCATAATGCTATGACCTATTTCTCGATCTTAATATCCAATTTTTTTTTTATTCTCTATAATGATAAAACTCTAGAATTTATGGGTAACTTAATATCCATTAAAAATATATTTCTCTTAAGCCATTGCAATAGTTGTATCTTCATAGGCATCGTAGTCTTCATTTGCGCATGAATTCTTCACTAAAACATGTGAGGAAGATTTATCATTGTTGGGTGACTTCTGATGAATTATTGAAGTCAACTAATATTGTTTCTCTCCTTCTTGTTCCACAACGACACTATTTTAGACCCAAAATTGAAGAATTATGCATTGATCTGGTTCGTGGATTTGGTGGGTTTTTTGGTGGAGGTGCAATTGTGGGCAATCATTGATCTACGATTTACTAAATATTTTAATTGTGTTACAAATTGTTGGCATACTGTTATTAGTGAGAATGCATTATGTTTATTTCACCATTTGTTTATTTGGTTGGAAAGGTTTCATGTAGTATTATGCTAAGACAAAAGCTTCATATTGTTGGTTTCTACAGTTCTTTTTTTAAATTTCTAATCTTATGAGTCAATATTTGGATCATTGGATACTTTGCTAAAGGCCTTTGAAAAAGTGCAAGAGTGCGAAGAATGGTGATTCCTCTACACTCCTACACTCTAACATTTTCTCTCTATAAGCATTCTCTTAGTTTTTAGTTTTCATTATAGTTTTATGTAGATCAATATATATTTCCAAAACTAGAATTAAAAAATGTTAAAGTAACTTTGTGATATTCTTCCAAAGATAACTATATTTTGTGATATAATTTGGTTAAATTAAATTGGATATCGAATGTGGAAGTGTTGTGTGAAGCAAATTATGATATTAGGTTATATCGGAGTTACGAATTATGTTAGGAATTACTTTGGGCAATATGTCATTGTGTAGAGTGTAGAAGTGCGAAGGAATATTTCATTATGCTTCTTACCCACTCGGCACAACCTTAATCAATTAATTAGTGGTAGAGGTAGGGGCTATGTTGTGTTTCAATTATTAATCTTATTAATTAATAAAATTGAAAAATAATTTACCATTCAAATAATTTAATATTCTCTACTTTTAATAAAATAAGAAGTTAAAAAAAAATTAAATGAAAATTGTTGACAAGAAACCATCACTATTTCAACTAATATTGTTAATGTTAATTGAGGAGTTGTTGAGGTACATATTTTATGAAGTCTCTTTGGCCTAAATGTTCCTCAATGATCTGGATTGGATGATTAAATTGTTTGCCATACATCTCAATTCTTCAAGAGTGGAAAAAGTGGAGGAATCAACTCACATGACCATTTTTACCAGCAAAACCCAGTTTAGAAAATTAGGGTCTGAAACCTTCCACGAGCATTTTGAGTCATTAAACAATATTTTTTGGGGCTAAAACTTTGACTCTTTAATGCCACACCATTTTCCCCTATTCTACACACAAAGACCTTTCCAACAATGCACAAATTGTGTCGATCATATTGTGTATGCAAAAGTTATGTCACTTAGAAGTTGACCTTCGTATTTTCACCACCACAATTCAATAGGATGCCACATCATCCCTCATTATTTGTGATTATGATGAAAAATACTCTATAAGAGTCTATATTGTATTTTGTTAAGATTTGGGGTAGTCAAACCTAACCACTATTAGGATATTGGGTTGTGTTACAAATGGACCATTAGGAGGAAAAGCAATTCCATTCTTTTGAGTGCATTTGTTCCATAAAGGAGAAAAAATAATTGAGAAGGATATGTGATAGAGCACACCAAGAGGATTTATGCATTGTAGTATCTCATGGGCCAGAGTCCATACTTCTTTATACTCGCATCCATTTTCTATTCAAAGAAAGAGAGCAAAGTGACCTCACCTTACAGCTGGGTTTTCTCCCGAAAGGGTTTCCCAGGTCATATCTTGTGTCAAATCATTGTTTATGAGTTTTTATTTCATTGTTCTCTGTTTGCATGCATGCATTATTAATAATAATATAAAAATCCATAAATCTAAAGAGAAATACAACCTTAATAGTGTAGATTTCAAATTTTTAAATATAGTTTCATCAGATATGTTGTGATGAATTGTCTAGTGGAATATCCGTATTAGTTTACGAATCATATTAGTATCAGAGATGGTTTCTTTAGGTATATTGTGGAGTTTTGCAGGGTATCTAGATCGGCTAGGCCAAAATTTGTAAAACCCTAATCATGGTTGATGAATCTATGAATGACCCTCGTGATCCTGTAGAGGATAGGTTTTTGCGACTGGAAGCACAAGTTGCAGATATAAGACATAATATGAATCTCCTCATGTTAGCCTTAAGTAATAAGCTCATGATATTTTGAGAAGATGGGGTTCTAATGCAAAGCACATATTGGAGGGGAGATCATGAAATCGAGAAGAAACAAGTAACTAGTCAAAGAAAGGACCCAAAAAGGATCAACCATGTTCAAGTGTTGTGAATCATTCACAGTCACCATTCAAAATGGAAGTGAAGGTCGATATTAATTTGTATGAAGGTGAGATTGACACTATGAAACTAAATCATTGGTTGTAGCAATTAGAAGTTTATTTCAGTGTCCATCGTGTTGAGGAAGAATAGAAGATTTCATTTGCACAATTGAATTAGAGGGTTGTTAGGTCCCTATACTACTAGTGTAACCCCTTATTGTTATTAGTACAACCCCATTATTATATTCGTGTGCCCTTGGAGTCCCCATATTGTTATTATTGTGCCCCATTGAAGCCCACTATTATTATTATTGTGCCCTTACATTATTATTGTTATGTTGGCTTTGATTATATTATGACCCCTTAGACTCCTATATAAAGAAAGGAGGTCTTGTCATTTGTATCATCTAAGAATTGTTCATTTGTTTAATGTAAAGGAGGTTTCCCCCTCAAAGAGGCTTATTTCTAAGGCGTTTATCTCTCTTTTCTATCTCTTTGTGAGCTAGTTTCATAACATTTGGTATCAGTGCTTTGGATTCTAGGGTTTCGCTGCTCCAAACAAGTCATCGTGGAATTTTCACTATAACTTTTTTTTTGCAAGGTTTCAGAAGCTAAAACAAAAACCCATTTGAGAAAAAGTTGCGTTGGACAGCAAGTCCAAATTTTAGGTCTTGTCTCGCTATATTTTCGGCGATATGATCTGAGGAAGTTAGGGTTTTTGAAAGCTCTAGAATTCCAACTCAAACATGCCATCGTGGAATTTTTGCTATAATTATTTTTCTACGAAGTTTCAGACTCTAAAATTAAAACCCATTTGAGCCAAAACTTTGGTGAATCTCGGGCCCACATTTCAGATCTTTTTTCGATATATTTTCGGAGATACATTCCAAGACATTTAGGGTTTCTGCAGGCTCCCGAGTTACATCCCAAGCAAGTGATCTTGGGAAAACCATCGTAACTTTCTCTCTGAGCATCATATTGAAATTTCATATGAAGTTACAGAAAAAGGAAAGACTTTGGTTTTTTGTGTATTGGTTTCAGGTCCTAAGGTTGAAACAGTGACACGTGGCACTTCGTACAAGTTTGATCTACTGAACCAGTCTATAATCAGGTCATCGTGGAAGATTTGACATAACTCTTCCTTTCAAAATCCAAACTTGATCAGACTTGTCGAGTTAGAAATAAGACTAACAGGTCTACTACAAGACAAAATTTTAGAACTTGGAGATCTACAATTACAGAGTTACAGTCATTTCAAGATCAAGATCCTAAAATCAAGAAAAGGTGATATGAGGAAGTTTGATGGCAAGGATCCGGTAAATTGGATACTACAGATGGAGAAATATTTTGATATACATGAGGCGCAATTGTTACAAAAGGTACGTATTACATCTTCATATTTAGAATCAGATTAATTTTTATCGTATAAAGAGCTTTGTTCTCATAAACCTCTTGTTATGTGGTCAATTTTCACGGAGGAAATGATAGCACATTATGAGGATACAAAGAGCAACACCTTCTTTAGCCAACTGATAAATCTCAAAAAAAAAGTGTTCAATGACAAAGCACATTGAGGACTTTCAAAAATTGAATATAAGGGAAAATGATATTCCAGAGAAGTAGAGGATTGATGTCTCCATAGGGACTTTAAAGGATAACATTCAACGTGAGGTTCGTCTTTAGGAACCTGATTCATTAGAGAAGGCATATAGGTTGGCAAGAAAAGTAGAAAATGAAATTATGGAAACAAGGAAGTCTACCCCTCAAAACTATAAAGATGGAAGTGTTGTTTCTCCTAACCTTCCACAACCTACAAGGTTGACACCACAACAATTGGAAGAAAAAAAGAGCAAAAGGGCTTTGTTACAATTGTGATAGAAAATACATTAAAGGTCATAAGTGTGTCAAGAAGAAATTATTTTACATAGATTTTAAAGAAGAGGAAGAAAAGGATCAAGAAACTTCAAAAGAAGAAGATATACAAAGAGAACCAACCCTAGAGAAAGAACAAATTAATCTGACCATATCTTGCACTGCATTGGCAGGAATTACCATACTTTAAACTCTCAAGATGTAAGGACATATCAAGAAGAAGAAGGTTGAAGAAGTGAAATCATCTACAAAAAAGGGAAGAAAAATGTTGTTGCAGATGCACTCTCAATAAAGGATGAGGATGTGGAAGCATTGTTTTCTGCTATTTCTATCATCCAACCAAATTGGATAAACAAAGCAAGACATGAATGGAAGAAGGATGAAGAAGTTTGGCCACTCATTCAAAAGTTGCAGAAGATCCTAGTTCAAACAATATTTCTAGAACTTGACGAGAGAGGAAAAATCATATTGGAACCTGGAGTAGTTACAGAAACAAGAACCTGACATCTACGAAATCGATCAATTTCAGAGTATCTCATCAAGTGGAAGAACTTACCTGCTAAAGATTCCACATGGGAGGACAAGAATTTTATACAAAATCATCAAGGACTACTCAAGCGTTGAGGACAACCCTTTTTGAAGGAGAGGGGCATGTTCGGTCCCTATACTACTATTGTGACCCCTTATTGTTATTAGTACAACCCCATTATTATATTCTTGTGCCCATGTAGTCTCCATATTGTTATTATTGTGCCCCATAGAAGCCTACTATTTTTATTATTGTGTCCTTACATTATTATTGTTATGTCGACTCTGATTATATTATGACCCCTTAGACTCGTATATATAGAAAAGAGGTCTTGTCATTTGTATCATCCAAGAATTTTTCATTTGTGTAATGTAAAGGAGGTTTCCCCCTCTAAGAGGCTGAATTCTAAGGCGTTTATATTTCTTTTCTATCTTTTTGTGAGTTGGTTTCATAACAAGGGCCATGTCTCACTTGGTGGGAAACAGGGAAAATTTTAGGGGCTAATATATGCAAATGGGCTAATTTTCCATGTTCTTTTCCAAAAACGTGATTCACCAATTTCCGTTTTTTCTAAAAATGATTCTCCAACATTTTATATAATAAAATAATTTTACCCTAAAAATCACCAAAATTTTATATAGACTAATATAAAATCATTAGAAATATAAATATTTTTACATGAATATTGCCAAAAATTTTACAATTTGCATATTAGGGGCTAGTAAGATTTGCCAAGGTTTCTAAACTTTAAGATAAAATTCCATCCTTAAAATTTTCCTTAGTGGGAAAGCCACACGAAGACGATGAGGTTGGAGGGAGAATATCTAGTGACTAAGTGGGAGAACATCAAAACCCTCATAAAGTCACAATTATATCCTATTGGGTAGGTAGAGGACGAGTGGATACGGTGGCACTACTTCATGCGAAAGCAAGTGAAAAGCATATAGGAGTACACTACATAGTTTAAAAAGATTGCCATATTGATGGGTGTCTTCCCAAAGAACCTAGATGTACTCCTCAAGTATCCAAGGGGTCTACACAACCATCTGCAAAAGTAAGTGATGTTATTCAATCATATATTGGTGGACGAGTCTTGTGTATAGGCAAAATACCTAGAGAACATAAGCCTAAAGAAATGTCAATTTATTGACATCTACTCTAAAATTTTTGAAATTTTGTAATATGCTACAAAATTTTTGCCTCTGTCATGCTTGGTCATATCTCAATTGACCATGAATACTTATTTTTGTCATCATGAAACCTTTTGTTTCTTGTTACCCATGACCAAATGGGGGAGGACCACAAAGATTATTTGCATAGATTTCCATGCATGATACAATTCTTTGATAATGCATATTTTCAATCATTATGCAATTTTCGGCATGATTGAAATGGTTTAAATGAATGGAGGCATAATGTTTAAATACCAAGTGGAAATAACACAATATATGTTTCTTTCCAACATTACTATCTATGTTTGATAATGATAATGGTGCATACACTAGTAAAAAATGACAAATTAGTGACTATGTGACTAAAAACATTAGTCATCATAGCTTTTACAAGTGAAATACTACCAAAAACGAGCAATCTTAAGTGACCAAACTAAAAACGACTAACATAAATCACCAATTTAGTCGTGGGTTAAAATATGTGACTAGCTAATAAGTAATACAACTAAAAATGAGTAACATGAATGACTAATTTAGTCTAAGAACAAAATACAACTACCTAAAAAGTAGTACAATAATATGAATCAGTTTTTTATGTTAGTCATCTTAATTGTGTCAAGCAATCTAAACTTACAAGTGATAGGGGATTGAAAGGTTTTTAAAGATTGGTTGAAAGGTTATCCTTCCTTAAACACGTCTTCGTACTCACATGGTATATAGGTGAGACAACCTTGCATTATTTATCTCTAATAATTTGTAATTTTAAAAATATATTTTTTAATTAAAAAAATATTTTATGTATTTTTTAAAAATCTATTCATTGAATCTAATTGGATCTAGTTCCAATTTGAAATTAATTTTAAGAGCAATTTTATTTTTTAAGACTATAATGTCAAATAAGAACTACTTTAATTTCATATTAACCGAGAGGCATCCAATTTCTCGAGGTGCAAACTTTTTTTTCTAGTGCAAAACTTGAGGAAATGTTTGCATCTCGAGAGATTGGATCCCTCTCGGCACCTGATAGTTATAGGGTTAATATGGATCTAGGTTGGTTATATAATACTATATAATATATATATTTGTATTTGTGTCTCTTTGTTATTCCCTCTTTCTATCTCACCCTCCAAACATACACACACTCTCTCTCCCTCTCTTCCCTTTCTTTATCTATCTCTTTCTTCCCCTTCTCTCCCTCTCTATCTATATCCTTCTCTCTATTACCTCCCGCTCTCCTCTCTCCCTCACTCTGTCTCCATTACTCCCTTGTCACCCCCTATCTCTCTCCACCTTTCTCCCTCTATGTTTTTCTTGTTCCTTCCCTCTTCTGCCCCCTCCAATTCCATCTCTCTCTCCTCATCTCTATCTTCCTTCCTCTCTATCCCTTATCTCTCACCTCCCTCTATCTCTCCCCTCAAATCCCTCTCCCTCTCTCTCTCTCTTCCGTCCAACTCTATCACTATCTCCCCCCGTCCTTGTCCTTCTCCATCTCTATGTATCCATCTCTCTCCCTTCCCCTTCTCTCCCTATCTCTACCCTCTCCTCTTCTTTCTCTTCCCTCCTCTCATCTCTCACTCTCTCTCTCTACATCTCTCCCTTCTCACTGCTCTCTATCTCCACATATATCTCTCTATGTCTTTGTTCTTTCCTCCCTCTCTACCCCACTCCCACCTCACTCTCTCTCCCCCTTCCCCTCCCCCACCCCACTCTCTCTCGCCCCCATCACTCTCTCTTTCTCTCTCTCTCTGCCACTCCAACTTTTTCATTATCTCCCTCCCTCTCTCCGCCCCCTCCCCAACTCTCTTAAATTAGATCATAGTGTATTGTACCTATATTTTGGATCAATCATGTCAAAGAAAATAATATAATGAAAAACTTTTAAAAAATCATGCACTATATTTAGTCTATTATAATTAGTCAATTTTCTTGCTCTCATCCCTTCAATCCTTATCTAAGATGGATCTATGCTGATTCTTTATATATATATACAAAGAACCGGCATAGATCCATCCTAGCTTAATTTTATTAAAACCTTAATTTCATTTCTATGGGAATATTTTTAGTAGTCGTGAGGATAGAGGGTTTAGATATATCTCAAATTGTAACATTTTCCCTTTTAGATTCAATTAGAAAAATGATGTAAAATTAACTTAAAATAAATTTTTTACTATGAAATAATTTATTGTTTTTTCGCGTGTGGTATTGATAAGCCACAACAAAGCCGATTTACAAGTTAATATCCATGGTAAAGTGAGGGTGAATATCCATGGTTAGCAATCTTGTCATATTGTTATAAAATATTTTGATTGTGAAATAATTTATGTTTTTTGGGCATGTGGTATTGATAATCCATGGTATTGACCCATGGTATTGTAACAAAGGCTATTTTTACAAGTTAATAATATCTAACATAATGTGGGGGTATTCACGGTTAAGAACCTTGTCATATTGTTATAAAATATTTTGGTTGTGAAATAAGTTATGGTTTTTGGACATATAGTATTGATAAGCCATGTATTGGCCCATGGTATTGTAACAAAGCATATTCACAAGTTAATAACAAAATCAAAATTTAACAAATTGAGTTTTATTATTTTTATTAATGTAAGTTAATCAAAATATAACAAATTGAATTTTATTATTTTTTATTAATGTAAGTTTTTATTATTAATTGAGGCCATATTTAAATGTTTACACTCATCCCAATATCATTTTTAACTTCTTCTTCTTCTTTTTAATTTAGTGTCTTACGCAAAAACAACATATTATTATTAAAAATAAATCATTTAACCCAATTGCAATTTATATATTTTATTTTATATTATAAATATTTCTTTTATTTTTTCCATTATAAATATTTCTTTTCTTTTTCATTTCCAGTTTAGTGCTAGGTTCAAATAAAATATTCATAGATTACAACATCACATTGTAGCACTACATTTTTCTCTACCTTGTTGATATCTGCGTGGAAATGTCAGAAGAAGGAAGACCATCAATGTGATCTATGGATTTCATGGGATTCGAACCCCAGATGGAGTTTGCATGGGAAACACCTTAGGAGAGCATCAATGATTAGATGGAGGAAGGGCAAGGTCATTGGGCATGGAGATTTTGGTCATTTGTACATGGGTATGAATTTGGACTTTGGAGAGTTCTTCCTTTTTACTAAAGATGATTTTTGTTCTTATGGGTAAACAATTTCGAGGGTTTATATGATCAAAGCATAAATTTCATCTAGAGTTGAGGGTTTAATGATTATGATAATGCAGATCTTGATTGTGGCCAACAATTCATCAAAAGACAATGCACAAGTAACCATTTTGCATGTCCTTATTGTACAAAGAGTTTAATGATTATGATAATGTAGATCTTGATCGCGGCCAACAATTCATCAAAAGACAATGGAAAAGTAAGCATTTTGCATGTCCTTATTGTACAGATCAGTGCGCTCCTCCCTAACTTTTCTAGGGTCAAAATGCATGAAATTTTATTTTTTCTTTTCACCTCTTTTTTAGTGGTTGATTATTTGTGTAATAGACTCCACCATGCCCAGATTCAAAGGGGTCAAGTGATGCAAGCAAATTTTCTGGTAGAATGCAAATACTAAACCTTCCTCAAACTTTGTTACATGAAATTAAAATTTCTTGTAATCATGAACATAAAATCTTTTTTGTTTCATCCTTAGATTTTGATCTAAATGCCTACAGTTTTAAGCCATGTTACTATATTTTAAGTAGAATATACTTAGATTGATTAAACCTTACAACTCTCCAAAGCTTACATTAATTTCAGCTAAAAAGAAGGAACCTGAATGGATTTTTCAATTTAGACTCAATACTTACAGACAATGATTAAAAATGGAAGAACCCAAATGGCCTAATAAATTTTACCCACCCATCAATTTCCAAGACCTTTGCTATTATTCTGAACCTAAACAGAGAAAGTAGAAGAAGAAGAAGAGCTTGGATGAGGTGTACCCTGACCTGCTTAATAATTTTCAAAAGCTGGGCATGCCCTTGACTAGAAGAAGATATTGACCAACGTTATTGTCGATGTTGTTTTTTACAGTGTTTTCATTGCTACCATGCATAAGTATACTCTATAGGTAGTTGAGGTTATCTTTTGTTCGTTATAACAGGTAATTCAGGAGTATCTTGATCTAGTTAGGAAGTAGCTTGAGAGGGTTTTTCCTCCTGCTGATAACTATTATACTGCAATATTTTTTTTTTAGTGATAGCTCATTCTATTAAATCCCCAAGCACACTTTTTCACCCATGGAAATATCCACTTATTTCACGATGAATGAGATGGAGACTAGGCAGTTTGAGAGGAATCTTATTGTTGTATATGAGAGGAGTTATGTGAGGTGAGAGGATTTATGTGACATATATTGAAGGATGCACAGCACCATTTTATGACACCAATCATCTCCATGCCATAATAGTAGATATCTATTGCACCGAGGGAGCAACGATAAAGTATTCCACTGTAAAGAATTGGTATGTCGAGGACGAGGAATGCAAAAGTGGGATTTATAATTTTATTACGAAAATAGGTTTGTGCAATGGAGACAAATCAAGGATTCCATGGACCTGAGTAGAGATTGGTTCGACAATCACCTGGAAATACTCAAGCATTGTTTTGAAAGGTGATGATGTGATTGAAGAGTTCTATTCTATTGCCTTGAAAAATAACTATCAATAAGGGGGATAAAGATGATCCATATAGGGAATAATTGCAGGAGTAGGATTGTTTCTAAAATTATATCTATAGGTAAGTTAAGGAACTACTACAAAGGATTAGTGCAGGTGTAACCAAATTCTCATAATGCAAGGAATTTTTCACAGTGTGATTCGATGCTCAGCAGTGACCAAGCAACTGCAAATACTTATCGTTACATTCAAGTACAATTTGAGTTTCATTCTAAAGTCTCTAATTTCATTTATTGATAGTCCTTCTTGTGTCCTCGACTCTATTAATTTCATTGTGGTAGGATTGGAATGGGTTAAAAAATCAAGCATATCATTGAGTAATATAGACACGCAAATGTCACTACATGTCATTGTGCATACTGTCTATTTTTTATACAATTAGAAGTGAGCAATATGATGTGTGCACAACTAAAAATCCTAGCAGGCATGATGAATCCAGCCTTAGAATGGAAATCGAAACCAAGAATCATAAAATATCAATAAATTTGTGACATGGAGTTAAAAAACAATAAAAGATTCTATGCCAACATTGTCTATTTAGTGCAAGATATTACTAATATTTCATAATTTTCAGAGATGGTGGATGTCATCAAGATGCCCTCAAGCAAAGTTATTGATTTGAAGATAAGATGGTCAGTGAAACTATTTACTTTAAATAGGCTAAATTTTGGTAATTAAAACAAGTTTGAAAATCAATAGAAACACCACCCCTGTTTATTTTAAATAGGCTAAATTTAGGTAATTAAAACAAGTTTGAAAATCACTAGAAACACCACCCCTGCATCATTTTATTTCCAGTTGTACAAGATAATATTGAATAAAATTATGAGCACTTCCATTTAAATTGACTGTACATAAAATAACAAACAAGGTTGATACTTTTAAATGCTATATACATCATTAAATATAAAATATGACAAGGATGGCTCGTAATTTTAAAGGCTATATCCATCACCAAATATAAGATAAGAGTTAATGAGATGAGAAAAAGTTTGTCTTGATATAAAATGTCAATGTCATATTACTTATAACTTATGCATATTGTATCTTATTGTGCATATGTTAATTGTATAACTTCAATATCGGTAATTTTTTACATTTAAATTGTCAAATATGTAGAAATCACATTACACTAGCTTAAATCCGCACACAAATAAAATATCATAAATATGGCAGGGGAATGCGTAAGCATTTTCACACACTGGTTTAAAATTTCCCCTTGGTTGGTGAAGAACTAATTCAATGCTATTTTTGGTGGAGTATTAAGTTATTAACCGAAGATAATAAAAAATGTTAGTATCTTAAATGACTAAAAAATGATATTTAAAATGTTATATAGAAATTACATTTCACGTAGCTATATCCACCGTCACATAACTAGAATATTCCAACTCCATTTACTTATATAGAAGTTACATTTCATGTAGCTATAAAAGTTACATTTATGTGTTTTAGATGGAAGTTACATTTTACATAGCTATATCTACCCTAACATAACTATAATATTCCAACTCCATTTTTTTTCACACTTTTCAACATTTTAAAGATTTGTCTATTTTAGGTGATTATGCAATTAAATAGTTGATATTGTTTAAGACATCTCCTATTTGCAACATTTTGAATTCTTAAGTGGGATCTTGGGTAGGCTCTTGTTACTACCATATATCATGTTTTAAGTAGATGGTGTTTTATAATTCACCCAAGAAACTTTAGGATCAACCTTGAATTGCATGCTTGTTTCCATTATACATCTAATATTTGCAACCATTTCCACGTGAAGAACCCAATAGCCCATGTTGAACATGAATAAAGTACTTTAAAAATTGGGGAATATCAGCTATTCTATTTCCAGAGGAGGATAGATCGAGAGAAGGCAACAACAATTATCATAAATGGATTTTTTCAGGTTGTATTTAATGAAAACTGACTAGAATTCACTACTAAAGTAAATTAATTGATGACTTTGAAGCTTGAAGGTAGTGTTGAATAGGTGTTGCAAGGTATCTCTATAACACTATCTATCTACATAATTCTAATTCCATGAGATGGTATGTCAATAACACTATTGTCCAGTGACAAGTGCTAGATGTAGATAGCTTTCTCATGTCCTACAGGTAAATCGTATCATTATATTTCTATGAAATCTCGGAATGTGTTCAAAGATTGTCTCAAATAAGGAAATAAGTATGTACCCTTGAATTTATCTATGTTGTAATAAGATCAAGAATAAAGTCGTCATTGCAAATAATTGAGATCTAGCATGTAAGTTTACTTTACTACATGAGATTCTTGATTTTTTAGATCCCAACTAGTTAGGGTTGAATTTATTTTTGTTGTAATGAGATTAAGAATAAATTTGTCATTTTAATCACTGAAATCTACCATGTAAGATTTATTCACTACATGAAATTGTTTATTTGTTAGAGCCAAAATTATTAGGATTATGAAGAGTCCTCTTTCATGACAATATTTACGAATGCTCTATTCTTTCTCAAAGAATTACATATTATAGAAAGGTGGAAAATATATGAGATGCAACTGAATCGTTTCTGTTTTAAAATGTGTGGAGGGAGTATAAAATGATTTTTAGTTTCATTCAAATATTTTGGAGCACCCACTAAAGTGCTTCAATTTCCTCCTAGTTAATTCCATTTCTGCTATCCCAATGCTTCTAGAAGTCCTTCTCCAAAGTGATCTCTTAACTATCTTGGAGGGAAATTGATTACTTGATTGGAACCCATGGATTACAATTTGATTAGGAGAAAGGGATGAGAAAGCTTCATATTCTTCAATATATTCCACAAGTTAAAAGCATATCGAACGATTGCCTTTCTGTTTAATTGATACGACAATCACTTGAGCATTTGTTAGGATTTTGAGACCTTTTTCAATGGTTTTGAGCATTTGTTAGGATTTTGAGACCTTTTTCAATGGTTTTGTTTTTTTGTTTTTTGTTTTTGTTTTTTTTTTTTTTTTTTTTTTGTTGTTGTTTTTTGTATTTTTGTTTTGTTTTTTTGGTTCTTTTTTTAAAGTTATGTGCTCAATTAAAGAAATTAAAGAAAAGGTGAAAATTATGCAAGGGAAGGATTTTCTATTTTAGTGCCTAAGAATGCCTTGCTAATGTGAAGGGCTTGGTATTTTCTTGACTCAAGGTTAGTTGCATTTGACTTCCTAGCATTTCTTTTAATTTCATTTGTAATGTGTTTATATTGCTATCCTTGAAGTTGGTGATCTATTGTGTGTGTAATAGGAAGTATTAACTACTAAGCACTCTCAAAGGTGATGTTGACGGATGACTAACTTTAAATGTCCCTACTTGACACTTTAGTATTACATGATCATGCAAAGAAATTATTAATCAATATTAAAGGGAAGATGTTTAACGTGCAATGTTTCTTGGCTTCTCATATAATTACTGCATTTTGACCCCCAATAATATATTTGAGGCTACTATTTGGTTGTTACTTGTGGAGCTTCCCTTTGGGTCAGAAAAAACATCGAGGATAAATGTCCATTGCATTGGCATTGGACATCATCAAAGATGAATTCACCAAAAGCAGTAGAGGACATGGGAAAAATTGATACAATGAGCGAATAATCGCTAGAGAAACACCAAGGCACCATAATTTCTTGTGTATTTAGATTCACTCGAAATTAACTAGTCACAAAAAGTACCTTTTTTCTGAATATTTTCATGTATATAGAGATACTAAAAACGCAATTTCAGAATAATTATTCAAACTAATAATTATCTGATAGTCCTAATTTATAATTAAATAGTATAATATGATTAATATTATAGGACACAACTATAGGGTCTGACTATGAGGGGCATTGGGACAACACTAGTAGAAAATGATGAAATTAGTGACTAGGTGACTAAAAAAGTTAGTCACCGCAATTATTTCAAGTAAATTACTACTAAATTTTAGCAATTTTATGTGATCTAACTAAAAGTGACTAACTTAAATGACTAATTTAGTATAGGGATAAATATATGACTAGATAATAAGTGACCAAACTAAAAGTGACTAACTTAAATGACTAATTTAGTCGAGGACTAAAATATACTACTGGATAATAAGTGATAAAATTAATAATTATTAACTTAAATAACTACTATAGTCGAAGAATAAAAATATGACCAAATAAAAAGTACAACAAGTATATGAATTGCTCATTTATGTTAGTATTTTTTAATTATGTCACTTTGGAAATGGAAAGTTGCAATTTTGATATTGAAGTGTTACATTTCACTACATGGGTCTCCGAATCCATTTACAGTGTTAAAATTATGAATACCCATTTGTCTCTAAATTTTAGCACTCTAGATGGATTCAGAGAACCCCCTTCCTTGAATCCATTTGCAGTGTTAAATTTAAAGACAAAGGGTTCTTTGAGTCCATCTACGGTGTTAAAATTCAGAGACCCCTTTAAGAGTGTCTCTAAATCCATCTGCAATGTTAACTACATAAAAATGACTCAATATGACTAAATTTTTCTAGTCAGAACAAAATTTGACAATAAAATGACTCAAGATGCACATACATTATCTTGAATCCCTTTTAACGAAAACTATTATCCATTGCATTTTGAATAAAAGGTGATATGAGATTACTTGTGCTATGAAATGTTTGATTAATTTAAATCGTTTACTTATAATAGTTCATGAATCTTAATGAAGAGCATTTTCATAAATCCTTTGGAGTTTAGATGTTGTGCATTACCTTCATTTTGAACATATTCTAGAATATTGGCCTGGTTGAAATCTCCATGAAATATAACATATGATAAAAAAAGAAATACTAGTTGTAAAGAAATAAAATTGCATAAAAAAAACTATTTCTTCTATGCTATTGTTTCCTATGCTACCACCTTACAACATTTACTTTGAAACATGTGGTGCAATTGCTAGTTTTATATGTTTGATGAATATAGTGTTTAGATTTTATATAGACTAATTTGTTATTACCTTCTTGGGTGATATTCTTATACACTCCAAGACAAAGGAGGAGCATGAGTGACATTTGAGGATGGTGCTATAGGTGTTACAAGAGCAATAATTGTATGAAAAGTTGAGCAAGTGCACTTTCTATCAAAGGAAAATCCATGATTTAGTTCACAATGTCTTAGAGGAGGGCATGGCAATGGACCCAGGGAAGATGAAATCCATCAAAGGTTGGCCATCACCAAAAGAATATTTCAAAGGTGAGACTGTTTATGAGTTTACCTAGTTACCACATGATATTTATTGAAGGTTTCTATAAGATTGTACATTCAATTATTTCAGTGCAACAAAAATGAGTATAGAGTGAATGGACTACAAATTGTGAAGATAATTTTCAATAGCTGAAATATTTATTAACCAATGCACCTATTCTAAACAATGTAGATCCAAATGAGGATATTTTTGTGTGCATAAATGCATGTAAAGAAGGACTTGGTGAACCCCTTATCCAAGATAGGCATGTCAGATGAATTGCAGAAAATCAAAGAACATGAAAGAAATTATGCTATCCATGAGTTGGAGCTTACAATTATTATCCATGCATTGAAAATGTGAAGTCGAAATTATCTTATGGGATGAAAATTTGAGTTGAAAATAGACCATAGCAGTTTGAAATACTCACAAAGAAAAATTAGATGGTTGGAATGCTCTAGTGAATCTAACTTTGACATCAACAACATTAAGGGAAAAGAGAATAAATAGGTTAGTGCACTTAGCATTAAGAGGGTACATGTAATGCATTCTATAGCTATTAGCATATACAATATAGACTTAAAAAGAATAATTTAGGAAGATTAGGAAAAAACTAACACTATTTACAAATTAAAGAAGGCTTACAACAAGGTAATTCACACCAATAAGTTAACGACTACATGCTAGAAGAGGATGGAAACCTCTTGCAAAGGAACACAAGTTTATGTTCCTAATTCTCAACAATTGAGAAATTTAGTGATAAGAGAAATGTGTGATGCACCCTATGTTGGATACTAGGGTACTAGAAAACTATTGGACACTAGGTTGATTACATAGCCAAAAGCATGTAATGTTAGAAGGTAAAGGATGAGCATAGACATCTAATAGGATTTCTATATCCATTGTCCACTGGTAGTTAGATTTCCTAAATCCCAAAACTAAGAGCTCCTTACCAATCTATGTTCGAGCCCTAAAGGGGTTGGAGATTTTATAAGGGACTATGATACATAGAAATAAATATCATCCTTAGATTGTGAAATATGATTGTAGGAATTATTGTAGGGGTCACATCACTCATAATTTAGTAGGTATTGGTCTCTTAGTGTTGACTATAGAAATCCATAGGAGCATGCTCACCTTTGTGGAATCATAGCCCTAAATTAGGGGTGGCATATTATAGAGAAAATTAGTCAAAAAATAACTATGGTTGGATGGAGTATTTGGCATTTGTAGCTAGTTGTGTAAGAAATTTATAAGGATAAATATTCCAATCACTTTGTTATTTAATATGTAAATGTTATGCTTGAATGTTACATTCAATTTATGTTGTGGATGATTAATTTATCTACATTATTGAATTTTAAAATCATGGACAATCACATGAGACTATAAGTTAGACAACATACATTCATTTATTTCAAAATGGTATTAAAGTTGAATTTATGGGAACACACCTTAGACTAAGGGTCTAGGTATGTCACTCATTGTCTTATTGGTATGTTGTCAAAACCTAGCAAATTTTCATGTAGAAGAATAAGCTATGGGGTTTAATGATATTTATCTCAAACATCTACAAAGAAATGCAAAAACAATACCTAGAGAATAGAGAAAGTAAACCATAAATGAATCCCAAAGAAAAATTATTGGTTCTTATTAATTTGGCAATGGAATTTTTATAGTTTTACAAAGAGATCACCAATTGAAGAGTCAATCCTTAAATTTGGCATGCATACAAATTAAAGGCTAGAAGAAACAACAAAATATGCAACTAACTAACGAACTAGCATTTAAGGTCTAGAAAGGGATCCTTCATGGGAGGTGAACTACTAGTGATGATGCTCCTTAACAATCATGGCCTAATGTGTCATATTAGGTCCTCCCAGCTTAGATGGATATTTTCCCCACTTTCTTCTCAATTTAGTGATGGAGCTATGAATGTGAAATTCTTACTAGATAGGTTATCACTAAAATTGCAAGCGCTACTAAAAATGATATGATGAGCAAGGTTACAATGATGTGCATGAGCATATGAATACAACCCTACTCAATGTGCAGATGAAAAAACCTATGCTATAAAAAAAAATGAAAAATATGTTGTTTGTAAGCTACAAAATACTATTGACGTCATAATGTCCCCATCGGAAAAGTTTAATATATAAAATGAAACAAAAATCTTATCCAAAATGTAAAAACTCAGTGTGTCAAGTATCTCACTCTTACATCTCAAATATTTAAGCTCTTAGAAACTTTTGACATCCAAAATGATTAACATGCATACTTTTGTGACATTTCATAATGAAGAAAAATTTTTATTTTCCACATCATTTAAAAAAAAAATGTCGAGAAAAAAACAAATGTGGAAAATCTTAAAATAAATTATTTGAGCTCTTAGAAACTTTTGATCTCCAAAATGATTAACATGCATACTTTTGTGACATTTCAAAATGAAGGAATTTTTTTTATTTTCTACACTATTTAAAAAAACAAATGTCGAGAAAAAAACAAATGTGGAAAATCTTCAAATAAATTTAAAACAGATTGCACAAAATTTAGCGCTTTCCAATATATCTATCCATCCCATAATTTAACACATAACACATATGGCGCACGTGGTTAAACATATTTTACCATGATATAATTCCCACCAAAAAGACAAAGGCGAGAACAATAGTTCGGCAGGGTGATATGAATCTCCAATCTTTGCTGAGAATATATGGAAACAGGTACGGGTCACTAGATCAATTTTAAAGATATCTAGATCGATTTTTGTTCTTCAAATCCATTGAACTCTGATGCCTTAGCTGTAGATTTGTTCTACATTTTCATACTGATTTGTTCTACTTTTTCCAGTGATTCACCCACAGTTAGGGTTTCAGGGTTGAATTTCAAAAAGTTCATTGATTTCTTCGAACCCTATTTTTGTGAATAAACGAAATCGTGGGCAAGTGCAGCACAACTTAATGATGACTCTCAACATGCAATGATCCCCATGAAATCACTTGCCCTCGGTCGGGATGATTCGCCCATTTTGTAAGCGGGATTTTACCATGGATATATCCATTACTGGGAGGAAGACCAAATATTGCATTACCCTGATTTCCTTAGAGGCCACCTTCACTCTACTCTCTATCTGGAGGCCATTGGTGATTTTCTCCTCAGTGGCTCGGCTGATACGAGGATTAGGTTTTGGAAAAGGGAAGCGGGCAGTACCGAAATATGTTGTGTTGTAGTGATGGAGGGGCACAATGGTCCCATCAAATGCATCGGTGTCACTACCTTGGATCTCCATGATAGTTTGTTTATCGGTTACAGTGGAATTCTATACAGAATGGTGAAGGTGTGGATGTTCTCCTCAGTGGCTCTACCCAGGGATCACAGTTAACTGAGGCATTCGACTGACTCGATCACAAGTAAATGAGGCATTCTGGTAAATTTATTTTTAAACTCTTTGTATTGATAACTCTGATTATGGGTTGTGGGCTGCAAATAAAATTAAAATTATGTAAATGAGAGAGGAGTCGATTTGATTTTAGAAATTTAATTCCCATAAATTGATGTTCAAAGTTGTCTGGTTTTTTAAATTAGATTTTCGGCATTCTTGGTGAGTCGGCAGTATAGATCCTTAATTGCACAGAAATCAAGAGAAATAAAGCATGCCAATATGGATCTAGGTGGTGGCCATCGTTAAGTAATGGCCATTGGGAGCTTTTTTTTGGAGAAGAAATTCCTGAGAGCCTGCAGTTTCTTGGTGATCCTCTACATCTTGGTGAGATGTTTCTTGATTTTTTTAGTTTAGATCCTTTGGATCCATGTTTTTCGGTTTTTTAAATTAAATCTTGTGCATCCATGCTAAGGCAGTTTCATATTCATATTCCACTAGAATGCTATGTCTATCCCAGATTGCAATTCGTTGTTTCCATATTTAAAGTTCCTAACTTCCTCAAAGAGCCGAAAAACGAGAAATGTTATGTCCCTCAAGTTGTTTCGTCGGGTGCCTATCATTCCAACAGAGAAAATATTTCTCGAATGGACAATAGAAAAAAGACCCCTATTGATCCGGATTTAGACAGGAACGCAATAGATTACAGAGATAACCATAAATACAGAGATGCGATAACCATAAATACAGAGATACAACGGAAATAATACTTCATTTCATTACTGTAAAATACTGAAATATGCTTACAAACAGAAATGGAAAGAAGCCAGCTAGGGCGATGGTAGCTTACCTCTAAGAAGAGATGTGGCGGCTACATGCCTCTGAACTGTTCCGAACTGTGTTACAATGAGGCTCGAAGGCCTATTTATTGTCGAGAAACAATGGAAAACCTTTCACATCCCGAAACCTAACCCTAGAAGATGAAACGCCAAATTGTGGGCCCCGTTTGGGTAAATTGGTACATCAATTTCCCAGGGTCGTAACTTTGGCATACGATCTCCGTTTGACGCGTTCGATAGCTCGTTAGAAAGATCTATCCGAGAACTACCACTTTGGGAGGCAACATCGGTCCATGGACCCATGCTGCCCCAGAATCCCAAAAAAACGTCGTTTAGGGCCTCAAAACGGCTCCGGAAGTTCAGGACCCGAAAAACTGCTAAAAATAGTAAACTGTGCTACAATTTAGGAAACTAAAAAAGCTGAAAGAGACAGTTGTGGGGGTCCAAATGGGATAGGTGAGTGGCCACCAACATCCACCTGGATCATTCCTCCCCCCTTAGGAAGCAATGGTCCCCATTGCGTTGAGTTCCTCCATCTGCTGAACTTGTCCTGCAATCTCTGATGTGTCCAGTGATGGTGGGAAGCATGGTCGACGATGGTCCACATTGAACACTCGGTGCAAGCAAAGGAATGGAGGAATGTTGTGCTTCAAAGCATTGTTTCCCGTAGCCTTGGTACTGATGTAAGGACCATGTCGGAGTGGTCTGAGTTTCTGATGGGTTCTGGTAAGGTGTTCTCTCTGCATATGCAACCAGACTTTGTCGCCCACTTGAAGCTTGTGTGGTACCCCTGTGCGTGAGAAGTTGTTCCTGTGTTCTGTCATGACCGTATTCCTTTGCTGCTGCTGCTGCGTAGAGGAACCCTTTGCAGGGGTCATGGATGTAGCAACAATCTTCCCCTTACTTTGGGAGTGGACCAGACAGATGAATTTCCTGGTCTGTGATATGAGCTTGCTGCCTTTCTTGGTAGTGATCAAAGATGTGGCGGTAGGTGAGGCTACCTTCGGTATTCTGTATAATGAATTATTCAAAGAAATAATGACAGCACGAGGCCTGGACTCATACACAGCATGTCATCTCCACAAGTATGGTTGGCCTAATAATACATCGCAAACATCCAGAGGTGTAAAATCACACAATACCTCGTCTGTGAAGGGTTTGATGCTGTAGGGAAGGCGGCACTGCTGGCGAACTTTCAGATCTCGTCCTTCGTGAAGCCACCCGATACTGTACGGCTGTGGATGTGGTGTAGTCGGTAGGCCCAACCGCTTCACGACCTCTGCTGAAACGAGGTTCTTTTGGCTGCCACTGTCGACAATGAATTGTAGCGGCGAACCCTTCACCCACATCTGTGAGTGGAAAAGACGCTCCCCTTCCTCTGGATCTGCAAGTTCATTCTTCTGGATCTTGGCAGTGGCAACAGTGGCACTGGGATCCGCATCAATGATCTGCTTCCCTTTGCCATTCCCCTTATCGGGTTCTGGCTCAGGGTCGGAACATGCATCTGATTCGGAAGCCTTCAACTCAGCCACCAGTGACTGCTTGGTCCGACACTCACTTGTGTTATGAGTGGGACTCTTGTGGAACTCACACCACTTCCCTGTGTCCTTCTTCGGCTTCGTGGTGTTGTTCTTTTCTTGCGGCTTCGACGGGTTGTCTTGGGTTACCCCGCCTTGGCTTTGTCCTTTGGGCTTCGGATTTGCAGATCCAAAGTCTCGCTTCTTCTGTTTGAACTTTTGCTCGATTTTGACAGCGTATCGGTATGCTGTGCCGAGTGAGGGGATGTTCAAGAACACCATCTCTTCCTGGATGTATCTGTGCAGGCAGCCACGGTATTTGAGTACCAGATGCAACTCAGAATCTTTGATACCCAACTGTGTGCGAAGGGTATGAAAAATGTTTGTGAACTCTGATACATCTTGGTCTCGTCCCTGCCGCAGTGTGGTCCATTTGATGTATTTGTCCTCATAGCTTCCGACAGGGTAGTACTGCTCCTTGATGGCATCCCGGAAGTCATTCCAAGTGGGTGTGGCTGAAAATAGTGAGCCTGTACTTTCATCCTTCTGCTCGCAGTAGGTTTCCCACCAGTCCTTGACGTGGGGGGCTACTTTGAGAAGAGCGAAAACAATCTTTTCCCGACTTGAAAATTCATGAACAGAAAAATACCCATCTAGTAGATTTAACCATTTATCTACGGCATCTGCGTCTATTTTACCCTCAAAGATGGGGATTTCAAAATTCACTTGTACCTTAAACGTTGTGGTGTTTCCAGAGTCGCTGTTGGAAGCCGATGCGTCACCTCTGGGTAGCCACTGAAGAATCTGCGCAAAGCTATCCATCATCGCGTTCCTTTGCCGCTCGAGCGCTTCTTCGAGCAAGATTTTGATAGGATCTCCTGCCCCCTCGTCTTTCTTCTCATCCGCCATGGGAGGCCGTCGGGATTTGTGAGGCTGGTCTTGTAGAGGTTCGACCAGTTCAAGCCCTAACTCCTTATATCCCGACCTTGTTGGGGACATGCAAAGAAAAACAGAGAAAAAGCAGACTGCTCTGATACCACTGATCCGGATTTAGACAGGAACGCAATAGATTACAGAGATAACCATAAATACAGAGATGCGATAACCATAAATACAGAGATACAACGGAAATAATACTTAATTTCATTACTGTAAAATACTGAAATATGCTTACAAACATAAATGGAAAGAAGCCAGCTAGGGCGATGGTAGCTTATCTCTGAGAAGAGATGTGGTGGCTACATGCCTCTGAACTGTTCCGAACTGTGTTACAATGAGGCTCGAAGGCCTATTTATTGTCGAGAAACAATGGAAAACCTTTCACATCCCGAAACCTAACCCTAGAAGATGAAACGCCAAATTGTGGGCCCCGTTTGGGTAAATTGGTACATCAATTTCCCAGGGTCGTAACTTTGGCATACGATCTCCGTTTGACGCGTTCGATAGCTCGTTAGAAAGATCTATCCGAGAACTACCGCTTTGGGAGGCAACATCGGTCCATGGACCCATGTTGCCCCAGAATCCCAAAAAAACGTCGTTTAGGGCCTCAAAACGGCTCCGGAAGTTCAGGACCCAAAAAACTGCTAAAAATAGTAAACTGTGCTACAATTTAGGAAACTAAAAAAGCTGAAAGAGACAGTTGTGGGGGTCCAAATGGGATAGGTGAGTGGCCACCAACATCCACCTGGATCACCTGTGTAGAATGATGACCAAGATCAACAATATTAGGGACACCACTCATCCAAATAATACAGACTTCTCCTTTCGTGCAATGGAGAAGATCTTCCAAGTCATGGATAGTATCGGGAATAGCTATGAAGAAAAAATTGATAGCAAGGTAGAGTGCCTCGCTGTGCCAACGTATCAGATCCTATGCATCAATGGTGAGGCACTTTCTTGGTTTTTTAAATTAAATCCTCTGAATCCATGTTTCTTTGTTTTTTTAATGAAATCCTTTGAATCCATGCTGAGGTTGTTTCCTTGTTTTTCTAAATTAGATCATCTGCATCCAGGCTAAGGCGAGAGAAACCGAACTTGTCAAATTCACTGTTGAATATGGATGGCCAACTTCAAAGCGTTTTTCTGGAGGAGAAATTCCTGAGATCCTGTTGTAAAGTGAAGATGTTAAAAGATGGAGTTAGAGGGCGTATACGTTGCATAGTGTTAGTACAATTATAGACTCCTGAATGGGTTTCTCCATTGTGGTATCCAATATTGGACTTAAGGTTGGTCGCCCATTTTTTTACACATCGTCTCCCAATGCAGTGGCTATTCTCTCAGATTATTCCTGTTAACGAAGACATTGAATCTAAGGGCAAAGAAAAACGGATTGAACAACGTCATAACCCTTGGAAATATCATGTCTATGTGGATTCAGGGTGTACACGATGCATAGTGTTGGTACAGTGATAGGCTCCCGAATTGGTTTCTCCGTTGTGGTATCCAGTAGTGGACTTACGGTTGGTCGCCCATTTTTTACGCATCGTCTCCCAATGCAGCGGCCATTCTCTCAGAATATTCCTATTACATAGACATTGAATCTAAGGGCAAATAAAAAGGGATTGAACAACGTCATAACCCTTGCAAATATCATGTCTATGTGGATTCATCCCTCAGAGGTAAGGTAAGCATTTTCTTGACAGACTATGTTAATTTTGTGGGGTGTCATTGTCAATTGCACCAAGGAGAATAGGGGATTTTATCAAAAATGCATACATGTGTGATAAAGAGAATTTTCAGATTTCACTACACTCTCTTATTAGGGTGCTCTGAAGACTCTTCATTTAGATTATCATCAAAATCATTTTTCTAGTCTTCATTGCTTTTATGTATCGAGCCTCTTGCACTGAGTTAGAACTTTTAACATCCCTAAAGAGACCATCAACAAAAATTGTCCTCTCAAGAGAGATTCTAGAAAAATCCTAACTCAAATTCAGCAAACTGAACGCTCACAAAATAGTTGTATAGCATTTCCGATATGTCCAATACCTCTACCCATTTCGCACGAAAATCACAATAGGGTGCACGATAAAGCTTCACACGACTATCAGTTGTGCAAACGAGTCTGTGTTGGGCTACCACGAAACCGGTGGTTTTCTAACACTAAAATGTGGTTTTCTCTTGGACACTTGATGTTAGTAATGGATATAACAAGTCGATGGCATATGGCATTTTGTTGTATCAGATTTCACTGTACTTTCTTGTAAGATAATTATTTTATAATCTATAGTCATCATTGTGATGATGTCGTGCTTTTGATAATAAACTTATCTATTGTTGTGAAAAAAACATTGATTCTCCTACTCCAAGCTTCCAAAATTTTCAAACTCTAGGGAATGATGTTTGCATTTAATTGATCATATCTTCTATTCTAATTTGATAAATATTCCCAATGAGTTGTAGGTTATATTCCCGGGAGTATGATGACTTAAGTTTTGTCTCAGAACATCCTTGAAACTCATCTCCTTGCCCTGAGTCTTGGCATACTATAGCTAAGGATATATCATAAACATGGCCTGAGGTTTCTCAGAATCAACATAATCGACATGATCTGGCATAAACATGATCTGACATTCTCCCTTGACCAATTCAGGCAGTGGAAGATACCGAATTTACTTGTACCTCATGGCTCATCTTAGATGTGAGGAGCACCAAATAGACATGAACAAGCCTAAGATAATGCTAACATTGAGAAATTTAATGATTATGGTAAGATTGTGCTTTAAAGGGAATGGAAAATTTCTCAAGTCAAAAACGAACCCAATGCTAGAACTAATGAATTTATGGGTAGAGACGAGAGAAGTTGGGAATCTAAATTTCAAAAGAAGGAAGTTTTAAATAGAAACATTCACTCCCCTAATAGAGACAAACGTTTGAATATGGAATCTGCAAGTCATGAAAACAGTAATAATTATGACACGGTCACCAGAAGACTGAGCATTCAAGCTACAGTGAGTCTATTTGAAAACAAGAAAAACTGAGTCTATTTGAAAACAAGAAAAACAACATAAGTGATTGAAATGAAGGTTGTATAAATACTATATAGATTCAGAAAATTAAACGTTATTGTCTACGAGAGAAATGATTTCAAGGAGATGGAGTGGAGAGAGTGACATGAGCATGGATTTATCATTGCAACGGTCCACCAACAATGAAAATGAAGAACATATTTGTCTACAAAATTATGTTCTTCAAAACACCCAGAGTGCAATCACAACTTATAATGTGTCATCTTGGCCAAGATGGGAACCCTCGTTAATAAACAATAGGGGAAAGTAATATTTTTAATATTGCATATATATATTCTCTAAGATACTCATAATAAATATACCAGGACTCAATCAGATATATACAGAAATTTGTGAACGAAGGAGGAAAAGGACCCTTAGGAAGGTTGCTTCCCTATTATAGGTTTAATAGGGGTATTAACCTATTATTATCAATACACCATCAAGGAGAATTTTCATAAGAAAAATAGAACATGTCTCTCATAAGATAATGAAGTTTTCCTTAAAGCAATAAATATACCATTTAAAGAGGAAACTTATTCACCAATATGCACGTTTACATAGATAAATTTATACATCAATGAAATTACACCAGTGGGAAAATAATAGATATATCATTTATAGAAACTTTGTCCATTTGGAATAATAATTTACATATAAAGGCCCTAACATGGATCAAGTAAAAACAATTAAGTCAACTATAACTCATTCAGCAAAGAATCAAAGCTTCACAGAAAACTATATATAGGTACCAAAGGAAACAATTTTTCCCTAACAAACTTCGGTAGATGCTTGTGCATCGAAGAGGAATTCTTATTCCATACTGATTTGAAGTTGAATGAGGAATAACAAATGAAAAATTTATGACTCCCATTCTACTGCAAAAGTACCTGCAAAGGGTACAGAGGCATTTACCTTTGTTAGATTACCTGGAGTTTCACTACAATCTAAAGTTGCATGGTTAGGATTTGATGAATCAACTTGTAACAATACAATAGAGAATTTAAATTAGAATATGTAAGGTAAGCGAAAATGTATGTCACAAATAATGGAAAATTCCAATGAAAATTTAATTTCTCACCTATAGTGTCGATGTGAAGAAGGACCACACCATGGATAAACCTAGGAGATACAACTCCCATGGTTAGAAATCTCCTTGATAAAATAGACACAATGCATTATGGAAACCAAAAATTCCTTAATAGTGAAAGAGTATGCATACCTTCCTGTAAACGGTATAACACCTACCATGGTTTGGAAGCTAGTTAGTTCAACCTAGACAAATGTACATCTCAGTGAAACTATTTGACAAGGTAGGTGGTCGTAAGAATTACTCTTGCATCTAATTTAGAATAAACATGTTAAACTATGGATATTTAACCAATCTAACCCCAAAATAGGGTGGACTTGTAAAGAGTATGTCAATTTCAAATAACAGTGGCATGGGAGATGCTACTAGTGGAAACTGAGGAAGAAGGATCTTCCTCCTTGGCAAAGAGAAAAGACCCACGTTCAAAACCCAAATTTCCACACCATAGCCATAAATTCTATGAAAAAATAGAGTTTGAAACCCACAAGGAAACCTTGAAAATTCCCTGTACACAATGAGAATTTTTGTTAGGAAACAAACAACCATTATCAAATCCACAAATACTAAATAGGAATGGAAGCATGGGGATGGAGAAAAATTACCAGTGAAACATGCATAGGATTCATTGAACTCTAGCAACAATACATAGAAATGAATGGTGAAGAACTATAGCAAAGGGATTAATGCAAATCACATAAGTAAAACATAAACGTCGATTATAGGGATTCCTTCTGGAGTTGGTTCCTTGCCTAAAGGTGAGTTGCATTACCTTCTCTCATAGAGCCTCATATTTGTTGAGAGAAAAGTTGATGGTAATGCTACTAATGATGTTGATTTGGTGATGCTAATGCTCCTCAATGTTCATATTGTGATTTTGGACAACACCTCGATCTTGCCTCACACATACATCATTCAACAGCAGTGGACATGACCCCAAGTCTGGCTTATCCACAATAAAATATGTGGGTGTACGACACTAGTTCTTGCAACTAGCCTCCTCCCCTTCCAATTCATATCAAATATACATACATACAAGCTATTTTTTCATGAAAAGAACTTCAACAGTTGGTCATACTGGAATTTCTGGAAAGATATATCAACATAGCTGTGGATTTTTCGGCCCAGATGACTTAAATTTGGTTATGGTATGGTAAGTTGTGTGGAATATAGTGGATTTAAGTGGTGCGAAGAGTGGAACTTTAGTTCTCAAGGTTACTACGTCCAGGCATTCAATTAGCGTATCAGTTGTTTATGGGTAGATCAGACTATTTTTCTTGCAGAGGCACAATCAAAATCATTTTATCACCCATAAAGCATATTGAAATGTATTGGTCAAATTTAAAATTTAACAAAAGTCGTTTTACTTCCCGTTCTTCAAATCCATTGAACTGTGATGCCTTAGCTGCAGATTTGTTCTGCGTTTTCACCCATATTTGTTCTACGTTTTCCAGTAATTCACCAACAGTTAGGTTTCACAGTTGAATTTCGATACATTCATCGATTTTTTCAGCGCATATTTTCGTGAATAAATCGAACCATGGGCGAGCGCATTACACCTTAATGATGACTCTAATCCATTTAAAAGGGAGGCAATTGTTGTCATAGAAGGTCTAAATAAAATGGGCATACACCCAATCATGGTTACAAGAGATAAGTAGACAACAATTGACGAAATACAAGTTCCCTACCCCTGCGATACACCTTGCCTTAGTAGAACTAGGTGCCTTAGAAGATTGATTTCTTCTCATCATAGGAGGGCCAAAACTAACCACTGGTTGTAATTTTTCTATCATCAATACTTCTAAGTTAATAAAAAAAGCCTTGCAACCCAATTGGCCACTAACACATGATGATCATAAACCTACAATAGAATCTTGATATCATTATCCCCTTGCCCAATAGAAACTTTAGAGTTCTGGTTCCAAATAGGGCATAAACCCAAGATTCTTCTTATCCATTTTAGCAACCAACTCCCTCTTTCAATGGGGAGTCAAACACATAAGGAAGAAGATTCCCAGGTTCATCCATCACAACCTTGATATGGAGGTTGGAATTAGTTTTACCGAGCCTTGATAGGTATGCATAAAATGTGTCAGTCAAAAGGTATCATCAATTCAACAACGAAGGCTTTTTGAAGAAGATATCCATGGACATACAATCCATAATGCCAAATCTCAGGTGAATTTTCTCCATCTTAAACTCATTTATTTTGATCTTTGTAATGTGATAACTGAGACTCTCATTTATATTTGCTCAAGTTTATTTATTTGTGGATAAATAACTTATGTTGTTTAACTTTATTGGATTATGTCCCTTTTCTTTCCCTCTTTCCTTACCCCCTAGCTGTTAGTTTCCATTTCATAGTTTTTCCACCATTCATCTCAAGCCATGTTGTCTTCTACCTTCATTTTTCCCCTTCTTGGCCAGTTGATTGCCATACCATCCCGATCCTTTCTTTCCACGATTTGATCCATCCCACCCTTTCTTTGCATCCTTACAACTACACAATTACATGAACAATGAGAGGAGCATGACATTGATGAAGTTACAAATTGTTATTAAAGTAGCCATGCCCCACTATAAGATATTCAATTACATTGATAGTAAGTAGTGTGGTGTAGTATCCCTACTCTTCTCTGTGCAGGTGGATGATATTCCTTTTAATAGAGTTGAAGGAAACAAACAATTGTGAGCTCCCTAAACTTTAACATTGCCTATACCTTTGACAGAATATTTATTGCCTACTAAGAAAATCATCCTATACACCAGTTTTCTCACGTGAAGAATATACATTTTGTATGGATGTCTTCAAACTAACTATGTAGAAATTTATAGTTCATATGTAGCCATTTTTTCCATCTAAAACTCTCTTTTCTCATTTGTTTTCATCTTTAGCATGTGACTTAATGTCAAGAAAGTCTTCTTCATATCTGTTCAATATTATATCTTTTCATATAAAGAGATAAATAGATTCCTCATTTTATCATCCCATTTACCTTCCAGGCACAGTTGAATTAGTTTATTCTACTAAAACAATTCATGTGAACTAGTTTCCAAGCATGAATTTCTCTTGTTGTTTCTCCTTAGAAAATTGAGATTGAATAAAAATTTGCCTCGAGAATAAAACAAATGAATATTTCTTTCACATGTCACTTCTTCTCAAACTAAATGTCTCTTGTTTATATGAGTTTCTTCTCTTGAAGCTAATTCCTCTACTGCCAATTATAATCAGTCTATGACCTAAAACAACCAAGTTGAACAAGATTATAGACACAACTTGTGAAGAAAATTAAAAAATATCTGACCCAATTGAGTTAAATATATTTCACATTGTAGCTAATGTTAAGAGTAGTGGTAAGTTGTATGGAAATACACCCTCACTAACACTAATCGATGAAGAGATTTTAAATTTAAATAATAGGTGTAAGATTTCTTGAATAAAGCTAATAAATTTCAGAGTAGTCATTTAAGTAACAATCCATAGATAAGGTTGTAGAATCTTGTGGGCCAGTAAAAGACAAATAATTTACTCAATGGAAATTGCAAGAGAGAAATATGAAGCTTAAACTCAGCTTGGAATTTGTATGCATCCAACCTGGAACAAATGTATAAATTCAGGTTGCAATTGAGAGCCTTGATAGATCATGCTCTGTCCTTGTATAATTAATCCAACAGAGCAACGTTTCTTTGGTATCCCCATGATGAAAAAGTTGGATGCTATCATCAAAGAGTTGATAATTTTCTTGAATATTTGGTAGGTTTCAATGAGTCTATAACAGACAAGGTTTGTATACTCACAAATATTCAGAATATATGGAATATGGTAATATCCATAATAGGACAAGTAATATTTACATATAAATAATATTCATATATAAGAATGTTGAATGTACAAGTCATATCATTGGTTCCAAATGAGTGTTGAAATTCGATTGCAAGTTGAATTTCTGATCTTGGTAATTACTTGTGAGAGAATTATTATTCTCTTACCATTCTTTATTCTTCATCAAACAATTATAATTTAACAATTTTAATTGTAAGATATTACTAATTCCTATGGTTTGTAGCATATATGGATGAGTGTTAGGATCCAAAGATATTGGGGTTGTCTTGGTTTTTGAAATGGATATTTTTTAGGATGTAAATAAATATGAAATAAGAAATTCAAGTGAGTACATTTGGTCAAATACATTGGAAGGGTGTGTATACGACATAGTTTTAGAAATAATTCCAAAATGCCATTTGTTTGCCATATTTGATATTTTTGGTGGATATGTGGAGATAAGATGTGAAAATGATACTATGGGGTACAACTAGTTAAGAATGGACCAATAGTGGAAATGATAATAACCTCGATTTATATATTATCTTTAACCTCAAATTTACATCACGGTAAAAATATGAATATCCCATTAAATATTACCTAAAGATGATGCAAAGAATCTCACCTTTAGCCTAAGTACATGGTAGAGTGATTTCTGAGGTGTAAAGTTTTATTAGAGGCATTGTTTGTTTGTTTTGCTTAGAAAGGGGTTTTTCCTTGGTTTTATGTGAATTTTAATTTATCATTTGTAGCACGTTGAGAAATGGGAAAGAATAAGATGTGACAATTATTTTGTAGAAAATGATGTTGAATGAAAGGATATATAATTTAAACAAGCTACAATCTGCTTTGGTAAAGGCAGAGGAACATCTTAAAAATCTGTCTAAGAATACACCA
The DNA here is from genome assembly GCA_031772625.1 of Pinus tabuliformis. NCBI lineage: Eukaryota > Viridiplantae > Streptophyta > Pinopsida > Pinales > Pinaceae > Pinus > Pinus tabuliformis. Next base: position 474,328,031 of record CM062812.1, read on the forward strand.
TAGACAAAGTTTGAACAAAAGTAATATATGGTTTTTCATTTTGCATATATTTTCTTTTCCTACCTCATTAAGGTTGATTTTTTTGTTATCCTACTTGATTGATACCTTCTCATGATAGGAAGACTTTAAATATGAATTAATATGTTCCTTAAACAAATCAAATTCAAATTTTATAAATATAAAGTTAAAAAAAAAATGTCAATGCCTTTGTTTGATTGTTACTTGACTGTAATGGGGTAGATTATAGGAAATGAGATTAAAAAAAGGATGGGGAGACAATGTAGAGCATGTATTGGATATGATTCATTTGTTGTTGGAGATCCTTCATCACTTGCATCATCAACTTTGGAAATGTTTCTAGCAGCGATTCCTATGATTTTTAATGTTGTGATTCTTTCACCTAATGGCTATTTTGGGAAAAAAATATGTTTTAGGAATGCTAGACAAGGCACGGGTGGACATGTAAACAAATATTATATAATTGCAATGTGCATTTCATTATATCTCATATTTATTGTTTGATTGTATGTTGAACGTTTCCTTTGATTTTGTTTTGTTTTCTAACCATGAAATTGAAAATACTTGGTATCATGTCCATTTAAACATCTAAAGCTTGAATATGAGATTAGTATTACATGATATTAATTGAAATCCTTTTAACTATTTTGTGTTAAGAAAATTTCATGACTATTAGAAAAGTTTACTTTCATGTTGTTATTTAAGCACATGTTGTCTATATACTTGAACAAGTTCATGCGTTAGAGAATGAAATGTGTTGTGAATAAAACGACAAGGATTAGACATCACACCTCAAATTATTTGTTTTCACAAGTATCTACAGTCCGAGCATTTTAGCATGTAATATGGATGGCTTGATTATGCATAAGATTTCTCTAAAGGTTGAATACTAAGTTACTAAGTTGTTATTTTCTATGGTGATGTTTGAATTTCATTGTTTATACAGGTCATTTAACCACATAGTGTCCATTATCCGACCCAACTGAAGAAAAATTGTTCAAGTTTCTGACTTTTATGGAGAAAAATGGCATTGACATTGTTGATGTTGAGGTATATGTCATATAAATATTTTATAGTCTACTTTAGTTTATATTCCAATATTCATCGTATTTCATGTCTTATAATCTACATTGTATCTTCTTTCGTTTTCAGGAGAAGAACTTAATATTGATGGTAAGAAGCAAGAATTGAAGAAATAGGATAACAATAACACTGAAGTGATAAATGCAAAAAGAGAAAGAAGAGAACTAGTTCAGTGATATCCTTAGAGCCAATATCTCACATAAGACACACAGATAGAGATTGATGCTCAAGTCTTCAAAGTTGGTGAATTCACTTTCAATGTCTTGGAAACACAGTGATAATGTTTTGAAGTGATGAAACAATATTGCATGTCTAAATTGTAGTCCAACCAATATTAAGTTGGAAACTCATATTATAATACTTAACATTTTATATAATATAATTTATGGTTTAAATCATTTATAGTTGCACGTGATATTATTTAGATTGTAATTAACATATATAACTTTGTGTTTTCATACTAGACGAATATGCACATTGTATGACATTTTTTTACTTAGTCGTAAAATCATACTAATTAATTTGTGTTGATTAATAATGAACACATAAAATCAATATAAACTACTAAATTAGTAGTTCATATTGATTAATGATGAACACAAACAAAATGAATACATGACTAAATTAGTCGTTTATAATGATTATTAATAAAAGTAAATGAAATTAATATAAACTACTAAATTAGTCATTTATATAATGAATATGAAACTACCAAAAAAATATAAATGACTACTACAAATGATAAATTTTTTATTACAAATGATGACTAAACTTTGCATTAATACGATTACTAGTGGTTAATTTACAGTATCTTATAATATGACGAAAATTTAGTCATATTTCTTTGGTCATTAATTGGTTTCAAATGGTGACTAAAATTTGCATATATATATGACTATTAGTAGCTAATTTACAGTATCTTATAACATGACTAACATTTTGGTCATATTTCTTTGGTCATTAATTGGTTTTCTCGGGCGTTCATATAGTAATATATTTTGTTGTATATTTGGTCATTAATTGTGGCAATTAATGACTAAATTAATGACCAAATATATGACTAAATATATTACTAGACGATAAAATTGAGACAACTAATTAATGACTAAGCTAAAAATGACTAAAAGTTGGTTGCGTTATAAGATACTATAAATTAGCTATTATTGGTCACCGATTGAAAAATGGTTGTTTATATGCAAATTTTAGTCATTTTTTTAGTAACTAATTAGCCATTTTCTTAAGCCTTCGTGTTCTGCTTCCCTAAGGTTTTGACACTACTCATAGCTAGCACCTTCATTCAACCAAGTGAGATACTCCTCTTGAAAATTTTAATCATTTTGTCTCCACAATCCAATATGATGTTGGATCAATCTCATGATCCTAAAAACATAGGTCATAATAGTGAGGAACTTTTACTGTGGGCAAAAGAATATCTAGATTTAAGGAACATGACTCTTTCAGAACAATCAATAAGGATATTTTTTACACTGATATTTTTTATCCATTTGTTTTCACAAGTTATCTATTGCCTAATATTTTTAACATCCAACTTAGTTGGTATGATTGTGCCTAAGGTTTTATTGAAGGTTGAATACTAAGTTCATAAAGTGTTATTTTCTATGGTGACATTTTATTTTATTTGTTTATACAGGTCTTCTAGCCGCACAGTGGCCACTATCAAATGTTGAGGTATATGTCGTATAAATATTTTATAGTCTACTTTATTTTATATTCAAGTATTCATCGTCTTTCATGTCTTATAGTCTACATTGTATCTTCTTCCATTTTCAAGAGAGAAACTCAATATTGATGGTAAGAAGCAATGACACTAGAGTGACAAATGAAAAATGAGAGAAAGAAGAGAATATGTCTAGTGATACCCTTAGAGCCAATATATTGCATAAGACACAATCATACAAACTGATGGTCAAACCTTCAAAGTTGTTGAATTCACTTGCAGTGCTTTGGAAACACAGTGATAATGCTTTGAAATGATGAAACAATATTTCATGTGTAAATTGTAGCCCAACCGATATTAAGTTGGAAACTCATATTGTAATACTTGATATTTTATATAATAAAATTTATATGGTTGAAATTATTTTTAGTTGTACTTGATATTATTTAGTCATGTAACTAACATATGTAACTCTGCGTTATCATATTAGATAAACATGCACATTGTATAGAATTTTTTTTAAATTTAGTCACAAAATCATACTAATTAATTTATGTTGATTAATAATGAACACATAAAATCAATCTAAAACTACTAAATTAGTAGTTTATATTAATTAATGATGAACATGAATAAAATGAATATATGATTAAATTAGTCGTTTATAATGATCATGAATGAAATTAAATGAAATGAATTGAAACTACTAAATTAGTCATTAATATAATGAATATGAAAATAACAAAAAATGATAAATGACTACTGCAACTGATAAATTTTTGATTAAAATGATAACTAAATTTTGCATATATACGACTATTAGTAGCTAATTTACAGTATCTTATAAAACAAATAAACTTTAGTCATATTTCTTTGGCCATTAATTGGTTTCAAATGATGACTAAAATTTGCATATATATGACTATTAGTAGCTAATTTACAGTATCTTATAACACGACCAATATTTCGGTCATATTTCTATGATCACTAATTGGTTTTCTCGAGAATTCATATAGTAATATATTTTGTCATTAATTACGACAATTAATGACTAAAACAATGAAAAATTAATGACTAAAGATACTACTAGATGGTAAAATTGAGGAAACCAATTAATGACTAAGCTAAAAATGACTAAAAGTTGGTTGCATTATAAAATACTGTAAATTAGCTATTATTGGTCAACGACTGAAAAATGGTTGTTTATATGCAAATTTTAGTTGTTTTTTTAGTAACTAATTAGTCATTTTGTACTAGTGATATGTGCATATACAAAAATTTAGAATGTCATAGCCCTATTTTAAAAGATTGCATTTTTTAAAGGTTATATTTTTTAAGTTTTAAATGGTGGCTCAAAAACATATTGCAATTATTTGATTATGTAAACTTGAAGATTTTTAACAATTTGTAAGTGAAAATTATATGTGTTCTGGGTAAATGATCAATTTACTAAACATATAAAACAAGTGAATTTTAGCCATATTTTATAGCCAAACAAAGACATAACCATGTCTGAAACACATAGCACAAAACATGATAAAGGAGTTCACCCCTCTCTTGGACTATATCTCCTGGTCCAGCTTCCAATGCAGGGCCTCTTTCATTAAGTTCTGAAAATTATTTTTACATGGATTTACAAAGTTAAAATAGTAACATGACTCATAATAACGAGGAACTTTTACTTTGGGCAAAAGAATATCCAAATTTAAGGAACATGACTCTTTTAGAACAAGCAATAAGGATATTTTTTACACTGAACTTTTTTTTTTCCATTTGTTTTCACAAGTTATCTATTGTCTGATATTTTTAACATGTAACTTGGTATGATTGTGCTTAAGGTTTTGTTGAAGGTTGAATACTAAGTTCCTAAGGTGTTATTTTCTATGGTTATATTTTATTTTCTTTGTTTATATAGGTCATTTAACCGCATAGTGGCCACTATCGAATGTTGAGGTATATGTCGCATAAATATTTTATAGTCTACTTTATTTTATATTCAATTATTCATCGTATTTCATGTCTTATACTTTGCATTGTATCTTCTTTCATTTTCAGGAGAGAAACGCAATATTGATGGTAAGAAGCAATAACTTTCAGGAAAGGAATGCAATATTCATGGTAAGAAGCAATAACACTAGAGCGACAAATGCAAAATGAGAGAGAGAGAATAGAATTTGTATAGTGATACCCTTAGAGCCAATATCTTGTATAAGACACACTCATACAGAGTCATGGTCAAGCCTTCAAATTTGGTGAATTCACTTGCAATGCTTTGGCAACACAGTGGTAATGTTTTAAAATGATGAAACAATATTTCATGTATAAATTGTAGACCAATTGATATTAAGTTGAAAACTCATATTGTAATACTTGATATTTTATATAATAAAATTTATATGGTTGAAATTATTTTTATTTTCACTTGATATTATTTAGTCTTGTAATTAACATATGTAACTTTGCATTATCATATTAGATAAACATGCACATTGTATGGATTTTTCCTTTTTAAATTTAGTCGCAAAATCATATTAATTAATTTATGTTGATTAATAATGAACACATAAAATCAATCTAAAAGTACTAAATTAATAGTTTATGTTAATTAATGTTGAACAGGAATAAAATGAATATATGATTAAATTATTCATTTATAATGATTATGAATGAAATTAAATTAAATGAATAGAAACTGCTAAATCGGTCATTTATATAATGAATATAAAAATACCAAAAAAAGATAAATGAATACTGCAATTGATAATTTTTTTATTAAAATGATAACTAAATATTGCATATATACGACTATTAGTAGCAAATTTACAGTATCTTATAACACGAATAAAATTTAGTCATATTTCTTTGGCCATATATTGGTTTGAAATGATGACTAAAATTTGTATATATATATATATATATATATATGACTATTAGTAGCTAATTTAAAGTATCTTATAACACGACCAACATTTTAGTCATATTTCTTTGGTCATTAATTGGTTTTCTCGATGATTCATATAGTAATATATTTTGTTGTATATTTGTTCAATAATTGTGACAATTAACGACTAAGCCAATAAAAAATTAATGACTAAAGATACCACTAGATGGTAAAATTGAGGAAACCAATTAATGAATAAGCTAAAAATTACTAAAAGTTGGTCGCGTTATAAGATACTGCAACTTAGTTACTATTGGTCACCAACTAAAAAATGGTCGTTTATATGCAAATTTTAGTTGTTTTTTTAGTAACTAATTAGTCATTTTGTACTAGTGATATGTGCATATACACAAATTTAGAATGATATGGGCCCATTTTGAATGATTTCATTTTTCAAAGGTTATATCTTTTAAGTTTTAAATGGTGCCTTAGAAACATATTGCAATTATCTAATTATGTAAACTAGAAGATTTTAAACAATTTGCAAGTGAAAATTATATGTGTTTTGGATAAATGGTCAATTTACTAAACATATCAAACAATTGAATTTTAACCAAATTTTATAGCCAAACAAAGATAAATAACCATGTCTGAAACACATAGCACAAAACATGATAAACGAGTCCACCCCTCTCTTTGACTACATCTCCTAGTCCAACTTCCAATGTAGGGCCTTTTTCATTAAGTTCTAAAAAGTATTTTTACTTGGATTTACAAAGTTCAAATAGTAACATGACTCATAATAGCGAGGAAATTTTACTGTGGGCAAAAGAATATCCAAATTTAAGGAACATGACTCTTCTAGAACAAGCAATAAGGATATTTTTTACACTAATCTTTTTTATTTTCAATTTGTTTTCACAAGTTATCTATTACCTGATATTTTTAACATGTAACTTAGTTGGTATGATTGTATTTAAGCTTTTGTTGAAGGTTGAATACTAAGTTCCTAAGGTGTTATTTTTTATGGTGACATTTTATTTTATTTGTTTACACAGGTCATCTAGCCGCATAGTGGCCACTATCGAATGTTGAGGTATATGTCATATAAATCTTTTATAGTCTACTTTATTTTATATTCAATTAATCATCGTATTTCATGTCTTATACTTTGCATTGTATCTTTTTTCATTTTCAGGAGAGGAATTCAATATTGATGGTAAGAAGCAATAACAATGGAGCGACAAATGCAAAATGAGAGAGAGAAGAGAATCTGTCTAGTGATACCCTTAGAGCCAATATCTTGCATAAGACACACTCATACAGACTAATGATCAAGCCTTCAAAGTTGGTGAATTCACTTGCAATGATTTGGCAACACAGTGGTAATGTTTTGAAATGATGAAACAGTATTTCATGTGTAAATTGTAGTCCAACCGATATTAAGTTGGAAACTCATATTGTAATACCTGATATTTTATATAATAAAATTTATATGGTTGAAATTATTTTTATTTGCATTTGATATTATTTATTCTTGTAATTAACATATGTAACTTTGCATTATCATATTAGATAAACATGCACATTGTATGGATTTTTTTTTTAAATTTAGTCGCAAAATCATACTAATTAATTTATGTTGATTAATAATGAACACATAAAATCAATCTAAAACTACTAAATTAGTAGTTTATATTAATTAATGATGAACAAGAATAAAATGAATATATTACTAAATTAATCGTTTATAATGATTATGAATGAAATTAAATGAAATGAATAGAAACTACTAAATCAGTTGTTCATATAATGAATATGAAAATACCAAAAACAGATAAATGACTACTGCAAATGATAAAAATTTTATTAAGATGATTACTAAATTTTGCATATATATGGCTATTAATAGCTAATTTACAGTATCTCATAACACGACTAAAATTTAGTCATATTTCTTTGGCCATTAATTGGTTTCAAATGATGACTAAAATTTGCATATATATGACTATTAGTAGCTAATTTACAGTATATTATAACACGACCAACATTTTGGTCATTAATTGGGTTTCTCAAGGATTCATTTAGTAATATATTTTGTTGTATATTTGGTTATTAATTGTGACAATTAATGACTAAACCAATGAAAAATTAATGACTAAATATACCACTAGATGGTAAAATTGAGGAAACCAATTAATGACTAGGCTAAAAATAACTAAAAGTTGAAAGGCTATATTTTTTAAGCTTTAAATTGTGGCTCAGAAACATATTGTCATTATCTGATTATGTAAACTTAAAGATTTTCAACAATTTGCAAGTGAAAATTATATGTGTTTTGGGTAAATGGTTAGTTTACTAAACATATAAAACAAGTGAATTTTAACCAAATTTTATAGCCAAATAGAGAAAAATAACCATGTCCAAAACACATAGCACAAAACATGATAAAGGAGTTCACCCCTCTCTTGGACCACATCTCCTGGTCGAGATTCCAATGCAGGGCCTCTTTCATTAAGTTCTAAAAAGTATTTTTACATGGATTTAAAAAGTTCAAATAGCAAAATTGATGTCTCCAATGGATCCAGAACTATCAAAATCCCCCAATTTGGTTCTTTATGCACCTCTTTTGGCAAAAAATTGTGTAAGTTATGATTGTTTCAAGTGTTTTCTCTATTCTACAGCTAATCATCCTCCAATTCGGCTTGAACCTGGTTTGAGCACCCCAAACCTGGAACCAGCGCACATTTCTAACCTACACTCCCACCCGGCAGGAAAAATTATAAGATAGTTAGTCCGCCCATTAAGTCCCCAGTTCCAAAAATCATGGTCATGTGGCGTGCATATGATCGAGTTTAGGGTTGAGATTTCAGGGCCTATGTGCCAATGATTTAGCCCTTTGCTTGGTGTACTTTCTTGGTCTTATGGGGTCCCAATGACCTAGGGATGGACCCCTTACCTGCACTCCTATCTATGTGGTCCCACATGTGACCTTGGGTTGGCCCTCATCCAACAACCTCTGGTTCTTACGCGTTGGCTCTATTAGGTTTGGGTCGCAGTTTTTGGCTGTGGGTCGAGATAAGGTCTAGCCCCTTAGGGTCCCCTCCTCTAGTCTCATGGGCACTCGGGTTGCCAAGGCCTAGGGCTTATCCTAACCCCTCGCCCCCAATGGTGCATTAAATAAATTTTAAGTAATTTTTGTTGCATATAGTTTAGAAAGTAGCGTTATAAGCGGGACAATGGAGGGATTAGCTAGTAGGTGGTAGGTCTCACGTTCAAATTTTGTGAAGACAGTTCAGCCTCAAACCAATATTTTACACGACTAATAGGAGGCTACATGGAAGCTAGGGATTGGCCCACGTGGAAACTCCTGATTGGTCCACCCAATCACAACTCGAACCAATAAAAAAACCACCAATTCTAACCAATAAAACCATGCAACTTGTCCTCATCCCATTGCCTGATGGGAGGCATAGTCACCCTACCCAATCCTTGCCCAGTTAGCATACAGACTACTGACTAGGCATCCCTGCAACCACATTTTGAACTTTTAGATGTTTAGAAAATCGATTAGAACGCGATATCGAGGGCATACGATATCAGTTTTGAGTGAAATGAGTTGCAATGGATTTAGATCACCCATATCTATCCAACCATATATATTTCGAGCACTTTTTAGCACTTTGAATTTTGAGCACTAAATTGATCCCTTGGATCATGCAACCATGCCAAACATACATGATACATATGATTGTTGGACTTATATGAAGTGATTTGTCATGACATGAATGGTTTGAACATGTTATGTTGTTAAAACATAACACATCAATATGAAGTTTGGAAAGGCATAGACCAACAAACCCATGTCTGGATTTATGTTATTATGTTGAGAGATTGATATATTTTATGAACATGAAATATTGGCTTATTTTAATTCACTCTCCTCATGGTTATGTTGTTGGAAGTTAATATTTTTTGGGCATAAATGTCATGCGGCCACACTGTTAGCCCATCGGTGATATGTAACGATGTTGTGGCATGCCTTGTAATCCACAAGCTAACATATGAATTAATGTTATATATTTCACTTGCCTAGAATGTGAATTTCCTCTAGGTTGAATGTATTTTGGTTTGTCATTTGATATGGCTTTTCTCTGCACCATCTCTAGCTTTAAATGTAATGCCTTGAAGTTAGAAAATAACATTGCAAATTTAATGCACTAGTCCTTGAGTGATCTAGGGTTATATTAGTTTGTTTTGGATCAATGGTTGTTATGGAAAGGGATTTTTTCAGTCCACTATTAAACCTTTTTGGTCTAAATTATTTTGGGATTTTACTATTTTGGTTGCTACCATAACCACCGAGAAACCAAAATATTGAAGGAACTGGAAGGTTGAAATGAAGAATATTGACTTGGACCATGGGATATTGTTGAGTTTTTTTCGGTCTTGCATTATTATAGGTAATTTGTTGTTATGCCCCTATAATACTAGTGTATTCCCTTATTATTGTCATTGTAGTCCCTTATTTTTATTATTATGCCCATGGTGTCCCCATATTGTTATTTTTGTACCCCATAGAAGACCACTATTGTTATTGTTGTTCCCTTACATTATTATTGCTATGTCGGCTTGACTATATTGTGACCCCTTAGACTCCTATATATAGAAAGGAGGTCTTGTCATTTGTAGCATCCAAGAATTGTTCATTTGTGTAATGTAAAGGAGGTTTCTCCATAGAAGAGGCTGATTTTGAAGTCGATGCTCTATATTTTCTTCTATTTTGTAAACTAGTTGCATAACTATTGGTATCAGAGCTTTGGATTCTAGGGTTTTGCTGCTTCAAACAAGTCATTGTGGTGTTTTCGCTATAATTTTTTTTCTACGATGTTTCTGAAGCTAAAATTAAAACCCATTTGATCCAAAATATTTATGAACCTTGGGTACGAATGTCAAATCTTGTCTCACTATATTTTCGTAAATATGATCCAAGGAAGTTAGGGTTTTTACAGGCTCCCAAATTATATCTCAAACAAGTGACCTGGGGAAATCGTCATAAATATTTCTCTGAGCATCATATTGAAATGTCGTAAAAAGGCACAGAAAGAGAACCGATTTTAGTTTTTTTGTATTAGTTTCAGGTCCGAAGGTTGAAACAGTGACACATGGAACTTTGTACAAGTTCGATCTACTGAGCTAGTCTGTAATTAGGTCATTGTGGGAGATTTGGAATAACTATTTATTGGAGAATCCAACCTTGATCAGACTTGTGGGGTTGGAATAAGGATATTGAAGGAAACCACAATACAAAATTTCAGTCCTAAGAGATCTGCAATTACAGAGATACAATTGATTCAATATCGGGCTCCTACAAAGCCAAAAAAGGTGTGTAGTCTTTTTAAAATTTTGCATAAATTTGGTTTGAAAAATTAGTTTGAAGGAATTCAAAGGACTGAAGCATAATTATCATTAATTTATGCCCTAAATAAAGAAAATGGAAACACCTAGTAAGCAACCTGAAATCTCTAACATGACTCATGAATAAGAGGAAGAAATGCAACATGATATATCAAAATTATGAGACCAGGTGCAACAAATTTCACTCTCACAAAATGTAACAAAAGCTAAGATGGATGGTTTAAAAAAAGGCATGGAAGCTAAGATGGATGGTTTAAAGAATGGCGTGGAAGCTAAGATGGAAGGCATAGAAGCAAAACTTAAAGGCAACATGGAAGATTTGAAGATAGATTTGACAATGTTGCTACAAGAAATGCTTACTATGGCGAAAGGGTAGTAAAGGAAACTCATGATGAGAATAAAATAAATATTAATCATGATTTCATAGACTCTAATGTTGGATTGAAGACCCACCATTTTCCAAATATCGTGTGAGGAAGTTTGATGGCAAGGATCCCGTAACATGGATATTACAGATGGAGGAATATTTTGATCTCAATAATGTGTAAAACACACAAAAGGTACGCATTGCAACTTTATATTTGGAACCCAATTAGTTTGTATGGTATCGATGAGTTTTCTCTTGTAAACAAATTGTCACTTGGGCAATTTTTATGAAAGGAACAAGTGCACATTATGATGATACAAAAAGCAACAACTTTTTTAGCCAATTGATAAATCTCGAACAAAACGGTTCAATGGTGGAGCACATTGAGGACTTCCAAAAGTTGAAGATAAGGGTAAAAGATATTCTAGAGGAGCATAGGATTGATGTGTCCATAGGGACATTAAAGGGTAACATCCAACATGAGGTTCAGATTTGGGAACCTGTTTCATTGGAGAATGCATTTAGGTTGGCAAGAAAAATTGAAAGAAAAATCATGGCAACAAGGAAGCCTACCAATCACAACTATAAAGATAAAAGTGTTGTTACCCCTATCCTTCCACAACCTACAAGTTTGATACCACAACATTTGGAAGAAAAAAGAGCAAAAGGGCTTTGTTACAATTGAGATATAAAATACACTAAAGGTCAGAAGTGTGCTAAGAAGAAATTATTTTACATAGATTGTGAAGAGAAAGAAGAAAAGGAACATGAAACATCAAAATAAAAGGATACACACCAAGAACAAAGCCTAGATAAAGAAGAAATGAATCCAACCATATCTTGTAATGCATTGGTTGGAATAACCACTCCTCAAACTATCAAGATAGATGGACATATCAAGAAGACAAAGGTAATAGTGTTGATTGATTTTGGAAGTACCCATAATTTTATTCATTGTAAGATAGTGAAGGAATTGAATTACTTCCTATATCCAGCACCAGAGTGTCAAGTGATGGTTGCAAATGGAAGAACCATAAATTTCTCTAGAAAGTGCCATAATATCAAGCTAGCCATGGGAGAATATGTGTTGAATAGTCCAATGATTTCCATTCCAATGGGTGGTGTTGATGTTGTACTAGGAGTCCAATGGCTACAATCTTTGGGAACGATAGAGTTTAATTTTCAAGAAATTTTCTTAAAACTTTTTTCATAAGGAAAGGAAGTTGAATTAAGGGGTATCGCAGGGAAACTGGGAAAGATAATCAGCTCTAACAGCATGAAAAAGCTTCTAAAGAAAGAACAATGTGGCATAATTTCACAATTATGTTCGTTAGAGGATCCCACGTTGAAATCATCTATTTCCCTAGATCTCCAAAAAGTATTCGACAATCATTCCAAGGTATTTGAGACTCCCAAAGGCCTCCCACCTATTCATGATTATGATCATGCTATTCATTTGATTCCAGGAAGTGTTCCTCCAAACATCAAGCCTTACAGATATCCCTATGCCCAAAAGAGTGAAATTGAACGTATGGTTGTAGAAATGCTAGAGGCTAGTATAATTCAACCTAGTCAAAGTTATTTCTATGCTCCAATAATATTGGTGCACAAGAATGATGGATCATGGCACATTTGTCTAGATTATAGGGAGCTCAAAAATCTCACTATTAAAGATAAATTTCTCATTCCTGTCATTAATGAATTATTAAATGAATTGCATGGATCAATTTACTTCACCAAGTTGGACCTTCGTTCAGGATATTATCAAATCAAAATGAAGACTGAAGACATTCTGAAAACAACATTTAGAACTCATGAGGGTCATTATGAATTTTTGGTATTATGCCTTTTGGCCTTACTAATGCACCTTTTACATTTCAAGGTTTGATGAATTCCATTTTCAAACCCTTCCTTAGAAAATTTGTGTTAGTATTTTTTTATTATATGCTAATCTATAGCAAGTTTTGGAAGGATCATGTTCAACATGTTGATAGAGTGCTCAAACTATTGGAGGAGAAACAATTATATGCAAAAACCTCCAAATGTTTCTTTGGAGTACAAGAGGTGGAATATGTGGATCATATTGTATCTCATGAAGGTGTTAAGGTAGACCCTAACAAAATTAAAGCCATTAAGGAATGGAAAATCCCCACATCCATAAAGCATATGCTATGATTTCTCGGGTTGATAGGGTATTATCGCAAGTTTGTTAAGAATTATGGAAGAATAGCAGCACCTCTAACAACATTACTGAAGAAAGATGCATTTTATTGGACTCCAGAAGCAACGAAAGCCTTTGAACATCTTAAAGAGGCAATGTGCCAAGCATTGGTCTTAGTTACGTCTAACTTCACAAAAACCTTTATTGTGGAATGTGATGCCTCAGGAAATGGAATTGGTGTTGTTTTAATGCAATAAGAAAGACCCATTTCTTTCGAAAGTCGTCCAATCAAAGGAAAGTATTTACACAAAGCTATTTATGAGAAGGAAATGTTGGCAATACTACATGAACTTAAGAAATGGAAACTTTACCTAATGGGAAGACACTTCAAGATAAAAACATATCATGATAGTCTTAAATACTTTTTAGAACATACATTATCTTTGGAAGAGATGCAAAAATAGGTCACAAATATGTTGGGTTATGACTTTGAAATCATCTACAAAAAAGGGAAGAAAAATGTTGTTGCAGATGCACTCTCAAGAAATGATGAGGATGTGGAAGCATTGTTTTGCGCTATTTCTATTATCCAACCATATTGGATAAACGAAGCAAGGGACGAATGGAAGAATGACAAAGAAGTGTGGGCACTCATTCCAAAGTTACAACAAGACCCCAGTACATATGATACATTTAGTTGGAGAAAGGATTTGTTATGGTACAAAGATCACTTATACCTCTGTAATAATTCCCAACTCAAACGAAATATTCTTATGGAATTGCACACCTCTCCCTTAGGAGGGCACTCAAGATTTTTAAAAACTTACCACAAGGTTAAGAAGGATTTTTTTGGGTTGGCCTTAAATCTGATATTCAAAAGTTTGTGGCAGAATTTATGGTTTTCCAACAAAATAAAGTTGAAACAATTAAGACCCCAGGTCTATTACAACCTTTATCCATTCCAAGTCAACGTTGGGAGGAGGTTTCAATGGATTTTATCACAAGTTTACCCAAGTCTAAAGGAAAGAGTGTCATCATGGTGGTAGTTGATAGACTTATCAAGTATGCACACTTCTCTGCATTATCTCATCCCTTTAAAGCCAATACAGTTGCTACTGCATTTATGGAAACAATTCAAAAGCTACATGGAAACCCAAAGATTATTGTAAGCGACAAAGATCCCATTTTCACTAGAAATTTTTGAACAAAAATATTTTCTTGTTTGGGTACTCAGTTAGCTCATAGCTCATCGTATCATCCTCAATCTGATGGGAAAACTAAGATATTGAACAAATGTTTGGAAGGATAGCTTCATTGCTTTGTATCTAATAAAAATACACAATGGGTCAAATGGTTGCCTCTGGTTGAATGGTGGTATAACACTTCCTTCCATACTACAGCAAAAATGACCCCATTTATGGCACTTTATGGATATCATCCACCGTCCATCACATCATATTTAGGAGAAAATTCTAAGGTTCAAGTAGTGGAAGATCACATCGAGCATAAACAATGAGTTCTCCAAATATTAAAGGATAATATCACTTTGGCATAGAATATAATGAAAAAACAGGCAAATCAACATCGCGCGAAAGAATTTTTGGTGTAGGTGAATGGGTATTTCTATGGATACAAGCATACAAACAAATGTCCCTTAAGCAAGCTAAGAAGGATAATAAATTATCACCAAAGTATTATGGTCCATACAAAGTTTTTCAAAAGATTGGTACTATGGCATACAAATTGGAGCTTCCTATAACTTCCTGAGTGCACCTAGTTTTCTATGTTTCATGCTTAAAGAAGATGATAGGTGATAAGCTCCTAGTTCAAACAATATTGCCAGAACTTGATGAGGAAGGAAAAATCATATTGGAACCTGAAGCAATCACAAAAACAAGAACTCGACAACTACGAAATCGATCAATTTTAGAGTGTTTTCATTAAGTGGAATAACTTACCCACTAAATATTCCACATGGGAGGATGATAATTTTGTACAGAAGCATCCAGAACTACTCAAGCGCTAAGGGCAACACTTTTCTTAAGGAGAGGGGCATGTTAGGCCCCTACAATACTATGTATTCCCTTATTATTGTCATTGTAACCCCTTATTGTTTTTATTGTGCCCATGTTGTCCCCATATTGTTATTATTGTGCCCCATAGGAGCGCACTATTTTTATTTTTGTGCCCTTACATTATTATTGTTATGTCGGCTTGAATATATTTTGACCCCTTAGACTCCTATATATAGAAAGGATGCCTTGTCATTTGTAGCATCCAAGGCTTGTTCATTTGTGTAATGTAAAGGAGGTTTCCCCCTCAAAGAGGCTGATTTTGAAGTCATTGCTATATCTTTTCTTCTATTTTCTAAGTTGGATGCATAACAGTTGTTTGATGGTTCACTACACAATTACTTGTATTTTTCAGGGTTAATTGCTTTCATGTTTCTCATGTCGACCATATTTGTCTAAGCTCATATTTCTACCTCATCCTATTTCACAATTGTGTTCTCCCTATGTAATTTCGTGCCCTGGTTCAAACTTTCATGACCTAGTTTGACCTTGGAATTTTGTCCAAATTCGAGAGTATTTAGCATAAACCCTCAAATTTGAGAGATGTTTCTTTAATTAAATGGATTCATACATCTCCATAACCTTATTTATCTCACAAGTTTGTCATATAATGTTATGTTTTAATAGCCCTCCTTGCATTCAAGAATGGAAAAATTCTTGAGGACATGGATATATTCTTTCAAAACCCTTCTTGGCTTGAAGATTAGTAACTTGCATGGGAAATTTCATTGGACTTTCCCTTTCCATGCAGAATTTTTTCTCATTGTTTATACACTCATCATTGTTGTGAATTACTTCATTCAAACTCCATTATGCTTACTCTATTACTTTGAGGCTTGAACTCTATTATGCAAAATTTGTCTGGAAGAGACTCTATATACATGTATAATTTAAAGAAATTAAAAAGAAAACAAAAATTAAAAAAAAAAAAAGAAAAAAAAAAGAACGAAGCGATAAACCCTTCCAAGGCACTATGAAATCTTTATTTTGGGTATGTGATTAATTTAAATATTTTTCTATCGAATAAAGGTCGAATGAATTACTTGTACAAAAAGAACTGGCCCCTTTTCAAAAAGAAAATGTACAAAAAAAACAATGTATGAAGGCTTAATACGGTTTAAAGTATGTGTTTGCAACATTCAGAATTTCATGACTTCCATACCTTTCACTCCTCACCATACTCTCATTCTTGTTGAATTAGCCCATTCAATTCACATGAAATCACTTTAATTCCTATTAATGCATGTTAATTGTAGTAACTAAAAAGGGAATTGGGTTGATGTGTCAACTTAAATTATTTTGGTTGATTGTTCCTAATGATTACCTGACTTGTAGAGATAAGTTCCTGGCCTTTAAGAAAAAGCAGAGGTTATGCTAGAGGGAACATACCACTTCGCTAGTGGGATATAGGAAAAAATAAAAAAGTTCGCTTCTCAGTGCATTTTAATGCATATTCCAATGAGTTTCATCATTTAGACACTATAGACCACCTGTATCTTGGGTCTCCTAATTTTAATTTTTTTCCTTCATGTATATTAGAATAATGCTAATCCTTCTCTCACGACTCACCTGAACATACATGAAATTCTTGGACCTCAACCTAACAAACCAATGATGGCTGGAACCCCATCCCTAATCCACTTGATGTTGATAATAAATGTTAGGGAACTAACCCCATGGAAATCAATCATCCTTTTAGTCATCCTCACTCCTCTTCTACTCTTGCATCCTCATCACCTTCTAGGGAATTCAATCCTGACTTGAATTATAAAAATACATCTTCCCTCGTTGCAAGTTCTAATGCTCACCTTGACATTGTTCATATTGGTAAATTAGTTGATGTTTTGGCTACACATCCACCATTATTGAGTCATTGCACGCTTATCCTACCAAAGTGAATATTGAGGAAACCTCTCACTAGATTACTCATCCAAAACTAGCCCATATTTTTGTAACCTCTGCCTCAAAGGACGCTGGTGAACAAGAGAAAATTGAGGTCAAGAAACCTTCTTTTTTAATGGAGAATATTTTTGCAGAAGCCAAAAGTAATTTAGCTACTTTTGCATATAGATTCTAGTGCTTTTAATTACATATTTTTATAGAAATCAGTCTTTCGGATTAATCACATCGTTAGGATTGGGTCGACGTTTCGAACGAACTAATGTGGTTCATCCTCAGGACAAGGTGAGAAATCAATCGATCTGAAAGAATAAATAGCATAGATGCATCATTGTTCAGGGTTAGCCGTTTAAAATTAGTCGTTGGTGAAATCATTACTGAGGAAAGAAAAAATTATTTAAGAATAAGTGATAAAGAGATGTTTGTTAAATTATTTAATATTTAGTTAGAAACTAGTTGTTATGTAATAATTAAATATTTTATATCGATATTATAAATTAATTATCAATTTATATAGTAATATTATCTAAAATTAATTAATTTATATAATATTATTTGTTAGGGGTTGACCTATTCGTTATATATTTGGTTGAAAACTAGCTATTAAGTAATAATTAAATATTTTATTTCAATATTATAAACTAATCATCAATTTATATAATAATATAATCTAAAAATAATTAATTTATATAATATTAATTATTAGGGGTTGACTTATTCAATATATATTTGGTTGAAAACTCACTGTTAGGAATAATTCAAAACAAATATTTTATTTCATCATATTTAGTAATCTTTTATTAATATTATCCATACCTATAATAAGACTATTTATTAATATTATACAATTAATGTGACCATTATTAGCTAGACGATAGCTTATCCTCCTTAAATAGGAGGAAAGAAAAGATAACTATAAAGGTTTAACAGACAGATATTAAAAGATGAATTATTATGTGCAAACAAATTTTGGATGGCTAAACATGTGAAGTTCAAGAAAATTAATAAGGATAAACGAGGATAAAGCCAGAAGAATAAATAGGATAAAGGAGAGGAAAGGGAGGAAGAGTTATGAAGAGTGTTAGTGTTTTCTTCTCAAAGATGTATGAAAAGAACCCACTTAATATTGTGGATGACAAACAATCTCAACAATATAAATGGCTGCTAAACATTGTAGATCTGCAACAACTAATAGAAACAAAACCTGCCAAAGTCTATATCTATGCCACAATCATTGTTAAACAGCAAAAGGAAACAGTAATAACTCCAATCATCCAATGGAAACCAGATATGTAAAGAATAATTTTATTATAACACCTGTGAAGAGAACAGATAA
Organism: Pinus tabuliformis; assembly: GCA_031772625.1. Lineage (NCBI taxonomy): Eukaryota > Viridiplantae > Streptophyta > Pinopsida > Pinales > Pinaceae > Pinus > Pinus tabuliformis. Next base: position 474,346,944 of record CM062812.1, read on the forward strand.
ATGTTACTAGTCCCCCTCTATGGGATGGGTTCTTGGCTATCCTCAAACGTCTTCAGCTTGTGTAGAGTCTCTCTCCTCTATAATGCATAAACCTAGCAAAAATATGGTGTGCGACAATGAAAATAATCAGAGTTACAATAGTGAGTGCAACAATGAAAATAATCAAAAGTGAATAATGAATGGAAAACCCTTATATTTATAACAAAATATTGAGTTATCCTAGAATAATGAGCAACAATAAAATATCATTGATCCCATTCTTGAAATAACCACTTGGAATATTTTATTATATTTTTTAGGAGGGAAAAAATAATTAAACTTTTATTTAGAAATAATAAATAAATAAATGATTTATTTATCATCTCAAGGAATTAGTTAAGGAATAATAAACAAATAAGGATTTATTTAATTATTCCTAAGGGATTTAGTCAAATTTAACAAAGAATAATAATTAATTAGTGATTAATTAATTATTCTTAGAGAAAAATAAGATAAATAATGATTTATCTGTTTATTTTTCATGATTGGGTCAAATTTGACAATGAATAATAATAAAACAATGGTTTAATTAATTATTCCTAGAAGAAAATCAAATAAATAGTGATTTATTTAATTATTCTTCATGGGTTTAACTATAAATTACTTAACAAAGGTGGTTTATTTGGTAATTTCTCATAGTGAAAGAAATTTTACTATGGTAAAATTAGCTTTACATGGTGTACTTCGATTCATCTAGTAAATTAGGCTAGATGATCAATTTTTTGGTGATAACAGATTGCCCCCAACGTACGAGTGTTAGGAGAAAAACATATGACTGAAGTATGTTGTAAAGACACAATCAATGGACAACACAGGGGAGTCAGAGAGAGAGAGAGAGAGAGATGAATGAAGTTGAATTTGAGAGATGATAGGGACAGAGGGGGCGAAACTAATATAAGTCTCCTTCTATGTTGTGGTACCGAACCTCACTAAGGCGGGGGAGGCATACCCATACCCGCTGAGATAACTTAGTACAAAAATAATGGTTTGCCCAGAAATATAAAACTAAGCAATGAAGTACATGATGAATGGTACATGACATGTTGCCATAACAGAGCCTTAAAATAGTACAATGTGTCCCATATACATAATTCACCTAGTAAAAACATGAGCCATGGATGAATACAATAATATCTTAGTACATGAGATACAAAGCCCCTTCCCTCAAAAAATGGGTGGGAGGGAGGGTAGAACAACCGGAGAAGTCCTGCTGAACAAGGAAGGGCTCTGCAAAACTGAATGGATCATCTAGAGGAGACGTACATGTTATGAACATTGTGATCGGTAGGAAATGAACCCATTAAATATGCAGAATTTCATATGAGGCTATAGTGTAGTAGGTATGCATCCGGGCATGTGGGGGGCTACCTGAAGGTCCACCCCCTCATGAGGTCTGAAACATCTCAAACATGCCTAGGAATCACTGGTATAATATGCTGCATCACTAGATCATCAAGTGTATGGATCACGAACATGAAATGACCAAGTCAAAGGGAAATAATGAGACCCTCTGCTCGATCCAAGGCATCAAACAAGAATGGAAGCTGGAACCAAGATACACCACCCTCTAGGCCGTTCTTCTGGAATAAATGAGCTGATATCGACATAATAAGGCCCATGATAGATGAGGCAATGAGGATCCTCAACTAAAGCACAAGGGAAAATAGTAATGTGACTGATGGACTGACACCAGGGATAATGGGGAAAAGTGGGATTGAGGGAAAAATGGATGACGACCCTGTCAGAGCATAAAGTGCATGGTTGACCTGGATAGTATGACTAGAGGCCAAAAATGGGCAACACAGGATGAACGGTATGCAAATATGGATGGACTATTGTGACATGATATGATGGGACATGAAATAGACTCTAAGAATGCAAGGGTTACTCATCGCTGATGCTCTGAACACGGGTGACTCGATGACGTTGCCACACAGACTAGGCCCGGTGGGGACCATGAAAACTTGAATAAATGATGGCTACTCATGACGAAAGTTAACATATGATATGAAAAGCATTAAGAGGAAATGGATCTCATAGCACAAGTGTCTCTTTATGACGAAATTCAATTTTGAGAGGCGATGAAATGACCTTTCCTGGAAAAAAGTCTTCCTGGTGAAGTGTCAAATAATCAAAAACTAAGGAAGACCCATTATAGAGCTCAATGAGATATTTCCAACGGTGTTGATGGTTTGTCAAACTGAGCTATGGTCTAGTCGCAATGGGCAACAAAAAAATTGTGGATTTTTCTTTGAAATGACGTTTTCCCTCTAATTTGGATTCATTTGCTAAGTGAGGTGAGGTGAATTTGGAAAGGAGAAAAAGGCCCTAAATCTTGTGGAGATATTAGTATACAAACCGACTATTGGAATCAGGATCTGCGACTTTTAGGTAGGTGGCCTTACTCATCTCTTCAATTTTAGTGGTTTATTTCCTGATTTTTGGCACCTAGTAGCTCCCTGAGATACCTTGCCCTTGCTCACAGTTGAATCACACTTTCTGGGTCCAGAAATGCGATCTAGCTCGCAGGAAACAACTGGACACCTGTGAGCTCGCACTTTCTGGGCTGAAAACTGCGATTTGTGGCTAGAGGAAGGGTTGGTCTACTGGCCTGGTGGGGGTTATAGGTTGATCAGTGCAGACCATTGTTTTCTTCTTTGTACTGACAATACATGTGGTGTTTGGTAGGCATGGTAGAGCTGAAGATCAACTGGTGTGAACGAGACTTGGATACTCTTCGATCCAAGATCCAGGGGGAACAGGCGGTTCGAGGGGCATTGAGTTGTTATGGGGTTCTCAAGTTGGTAGAGAACCCACTTATGAGGGCAGGTGAGCCCTTGTTATCGAGAACTTTGAGCTATTGGGATCCAGACCAGGAGGTCTTCATCATGCAGGGGCACAAGATTGAGCTCACATTACAGGATATTTACTTTTTAACTGGACTGTCTTCCTTCGGAGTGGTGGGGGATATTCATTCAGTGTTTCCTTGTGGGAGGAACATTACTAATTTCATGGAGCACCATTGTTGACAAGCTATTCATGACAAGGGAATGATTATCCCACTTGTTGATCTAGAGAGGCTAGAGACATAGGCTGTTTCCGTAGTTGTACTACGGGTCTTGGGCAGCCAGGTGTTCCATCACATCACTGGTGGGCAGATGATGTTGGTTGAGAGTGTTTTGGATGGGACCTACTATTGGTGAGCCCAAATGATGCTGTCATCGGTCAAATGAGAATTGAGTCTTTGTAGGAGGCAAGTGAATCATGACTATGCTTTTGGTACAGTAATGTGTGTGTTCTTCTTTGAGAAGATACCCACGATCCATCCTCATGTACAGATCCGAGATGGGGGCCCACAGGAGCCCAGAATGCGCCGTTGGGGGTAGCTAATGCGGAGAGGAGGAGGGGGAGTCGAATGGGTGTTTCGACCTGAGTTTTTCACACATTGGGATCAAATGCCCCTTTACATTGATGATTACCCTTATAGCGGGATGAACTATCAGGGGGATACTGACTTGCCACTTCCGCTTGGGCGAGCATGGGGACCAAACGGTAAGTGTTAAGTTGCTATGTTTTATGGTGCATTTTATATTTCTATCACATGTATATGGTACTGAGTGTGAAATATGTTGTATGCAAACATAGCACCAGTGAAATCGACAGGATATGCAGGTTGAGCCGCAGTGCCTGGGGCTGCAGATCAGGGGACATCATCATCACAACAGGGTCTAGAGGATACTATGCTACTTGTTGATTTGCATCGTAGGTTTGATGTACTCTTGACCAGGGTTTCAGAGCATGGATGGCATGACTTAGAGGATCAGTACATAGATGAGTGCATTGGTCTACCCTCAGAGTGGCGAGGTATCATGCGGCGCATGGCGATGGCAGGCCAGGAAGTACGTGATCTACATGCAGGTGGAGCGGAGTTTTTGGTGCGAGATCCGCCGGATAGTGACTAGATGTAGGGACATGTGGGTCCCTTTGATTGTGATTTTTGTAACATGATATGGGCATGTCGGATGTATTTAGAGTTATGGGTCCAAACACTTTTATGATACATAATATGATTATTCATTTTGGATGACGATGATGATTGGCCATTTGGTTTGTTTATGGTTGTCTTCTGTGGTATACATGTGATAAATTCCAATCTAGAATGTTGTTTGCAATGGTATCTACATAGTGATTTTAGGCAATAGGCACATGACTGAAAGTAATGGTTTCAAATTCACATACCAATAGCTTTACTCATAGATATTTTCTAAATAGGACTTGGTTATGCACATTATACACATAATTCAATTGCATGACTAGTAGCAAAGGACTCTTAATGAACATGAAGATGGAAGATGTGGTGAGTGAGGGCATCGACTAACAAACCTATCACTACATCATATTCAACTTGATTAGTAGTGGCAGATCCAAGGCACATGTCATTTGAAAGGACTAACGTATGCAAGGGGGTAAAAATGACCTAGGCTACCAAGGCTAGATTCTGAGAGAAGTGACTTGCACCGTCGGCGTGACTGATATATGGTGTGGAAGATCCATCTAAAAGGTGCAAAAGACAACTGATGAGACGATGCAACCTACCTAGCTTCATGGCAGAAATAAAGACAAGCAAATCAAAGGGATGTGCTATGAGCGAAAGTTATGGAGGTAGAGTGCATGGGGAGAATTAGGAAGGAAATGGCCTTCAAAATCCTCTAAAGAAATGCCCCCTTACTTAAGGGTAGGGATAATCAAGGGTAGACATAGCTTCCATGGTGTTCGCCTCATGCTGGGAGATGGGTGGATGGGAGGAAGGCTAACTACATGACGCAGCGACATTACCTGGTGCATCAACCTAAGAGATAAGGTTCACATACGCATCGTCTTGAATGGTAGACAAGGGACTGGTAGATGGAGGATCTACTGATGTTGAGACCTAGGATTTTTTCGAAGGAGGTTCGATAGAGAATGTAGTGGAGGAAGAAAGAGTAAACTTATTTTCCAGTAAGGAGTATTTTCTTTATTCTTAACAAGAATATTAGAGTGAAACCACAATCCATTAAGATGGATATCATCGACTCTATACTAGACAGATAGAGGAGTTAACTATAACTCATAGAATCAATCCAAGGTTTGGATACAACGGTGGGGATGGAATCCAGATTTACAGATGGTTGAAGTGGTTTAGGAACTCAACTCAACTATTGGAAAACTAAAGAAATTGTGAAGGAAACTTGAATACTAAAGCATCTTGATGTCAAAAAGGAGTTAAGCAACTGAATTCCAACCTCTTTGAGACCAACTTATAAAGCATTTTCCTTGTTGTAATGTCATTTCTAGTTAATATACATATCTCATAGTCTTTGTATATACTATTCCTTTGAAAATAATTGATGTTAATGGCTTTAACAAAGTGTGAAAGGTGAAGGTGGGTGATTTTCATGATTTGGCACTGGAACAATAACAAATGTCACCAAGTATATTTCTTGGATAAAAGGAAAATTGACCCCTTAAAGCCAGGACATCTTATGAATGCAAGGGGAGGTGCATATATTGAATAGGTTCGTAACAAAGCTTAGTGTCAATAGAGATCTAAGATCAAATAAAGAACTATCACAATGGCACTAATATGTAATATCACTCTATCATTAATATATATAATCTATCATATCTTCATATGCCTTAACATGATGCACTCAAATTGAGACCAAGACAGTGATCCATATCCAGTGCGAAATATCAGGGTATCATATCAGAGAATATCTTCCCAACTGTTCTTGGATTGAGCCCAAGACACCGATCCATATCTAGTGCAAAATAAAATAAATCCAAAGCAAGTCCTTGTAGATTAAGTCTCACCACCATAAGCACTACCAAATAATGTCATGAATAATAGGTTTGGTTAAACAACATGTATAAGAACCTAACTATCATGACAGTGCACCTTACTGGTTTTTATTTTTTTCCCAAGACAAACTATATAAACTCAACCTGTATGAGGCTCAACATTTTTAAAGGAAATTAGCATCTCAATCAAACCTTTACTAAGACAAGCCTAGAGCTTCCTTCATGCTTGAAGAGTGTTATGTATAGGAATAACAATATCGACAAAGTTACTCAGAACCATTCCCATAATAGGGAATCACTAACAATTACTAAGGAAAGATTAGAGCTTCTATTGAGATGTTAAATTCCTTTAGAAAGACAAGCCTACGACTTCCTTAATTCCTATAAATTGTGATGATTAGGAATAACAATATTGACAAGCATGAGGCTAAAAACTTAAGTCAAACCACAATTTATAAAAAATTACTACACCAGATCAACATCTTGACCAAAAAATGAACCGGGTGTCACTTTTTTTAGTTGAAGTTCCTCCTGTAATGCATAATTTTTTTTATCCAAAACATATATTGATATAATTGAAGACATACAACCATTTCTAGGTCAATTTCAACACACTAGCAGTAATTCTCCAAGTGCAAATACAGTCATGGTATTTTACGTGTAAAAACAAGTTATAAAAAAAATCATTGATATATTTGAAGACATACAACAAATTCCTTTTGTAGATTTGTTTTTTCAAGGATACTGTCAAAAAGGCATATGTATGAAAATCTATTAAGCTACTACTCACATACATGTTGTTAATTGCCTATAAGAAAGCATAAATTCTATTAGCTTGTATGAAAGCATAATTTCAATTATTATTAACTAAATGCATGCAATAATTATGCAGGTAGTTGCATCTATGGCAAGAGTTAGTTATGTTGCTCGTACAAGGAGAAGTGGCAGATGAGTGACTGAGGGTGCCCAGTTGTGATACCCTTCATCGAATGAGGACAAGACAAGTAATGTGAATGTCCACAATGCTCCCAACAATATTGTTTAGGAAGACCATGGACAGATGCTAATGTTGTCACACCATCAGCCACAAAGCCACCATAAACCGCAGTCCAAGGGGCAAGTTAAACTAAAAAAAATAGCGTATAAGAGGTTGGAAAAAAGAAGACATGATAGCTGCAATTGACAACATAGAGTTTAATGGATATTCAGTTTGGGCATCAGCAAAAAAACATGGTATTCCTCCCTCATCAATACATTATTGGATAAATGGGCTCACTCATACAAAACGTAGAGAGGCTCTTATAGTTATGACTGACAATGAGGAGGCCAAGATGGTTGAGTGGTGTAAGGATATGGCCCAAATTGGGACATGGGCTAGATTTCATACAACTCAGATCCACAGTTGCTCAAATATGTCAAGGGAGGCAAAACCCATTCAAAGATGGGTTTCTTGGTAAATCATGGTGGTTTGGGTTTAAAAAAAGGCATCCAGACCTTGTATTGCGTACAAATGAGGGCCTTGACAGAGACAAAGCATTAAATTTGCACCCTACAGTTGTATGTAAGTTCTATGACACTATTTCTAGTGCATACGATAAGCATCCTTATGGTGCACACCATATATGGAATTGTGATGAAACGGGTTCATAGGCAAGAAGGAATTGTGGCAAGTGGGTAATCTCTAAGAGAGGGAGATGAAATGTGCAATTTTTTTTCCTAAGAGAAGGGAGTGGATAACTATTATATGTTGTGTCAATGCAATTGGTGCTTCAATCCCATAATTTTATCTATTCAAAGGTAAAAATAAACTAAAAAGTTATATACAAAACTGTGAACCAAGTGCATGCATGGCTACACATCCCATACATGGATGACTAAAGAAAATTTTTTAAATTGCCTTTATCACTTGTCTGCATCTATACCAGGTGGTATCTTACCTAATAACATACACCTATTGATATTAGATGGCCATGGAAGCCACATTGTTATGCAAACTATTGAGGAAGCAAACAATTTTGGCATCAACCTGTAAACATTTCCTGCTCATACCACTCATAGATTGTAACCCCTTGATGTCAGTGTGTTTGGCCCTTTCAAGAACTATTTTAAGTCAGAGCGTGTTGCATGGATGCCAAAGAATCCAGGGGTTGAGGTGAGAAGGTTCAAGCTAGCAGAGCTTGCAAGTAAAGTGCTTAAAAGGGCTTTGACACCATCAAATATCAAGGTTGGCTTTAGAAGGACTGAAATTTGGCCACTGAATTATGATGCTCTTAGGCATGATATTGGTTGTAGCTAGGCGTTTCATGTGTATGGTCAAGAAGAAGGGCATGCCCAAATAGTTGTTGAAGTGCAAGAAGAAGTAGATGAGAATGATGATGTGGTTGCAGCTAATAATATGATTTCTCTCTCTCAAGGACACTTATATGGTGATGATGATGAACATGTAAGTGAAAAACAATATAATCATGAACCAATTGACAGTAACATGGAGGTTGCTCTACCAACTGAAGCACATGGAACTTATGTTGTTTATATTCTTAATGACATTGTTGAATATGCAGTTGTCAATGACAATGTAGTTGAAAATTTCATTGTTGATATTGCACTAGCAAGCAACAATGACCAATTGACAATGCCAAGCCAAGTAACCCCAACATCATTGCTGACAGAATTCATGATTAATTTGAACAAACATAGTGTCTCAAGAACTAATGAACAAAGCATGAACATGCCTTCACAACCAACAAAATTGAACAATGAAATTGTTCATTTTTTTGTGGACAATAGATCAATGGAAGAAGATAGTGCACATAATGAGGCATCAGATGAAGAGAACAATAGAGTTCAATCACTGGTCTCAAATACTGAAAGGTAAGTGCCAAGCAATGACATGCAGGTGGGAGGGGTGGAGAAGTTACTTGATTGGTTCCTAAAGCTACCAGTAGAGAGAGTGTCAATGGAAAAACAAGTAAGGAACACCAGCTAATCTTCGTTGGCACCGAAGTTCACGGTTACTCACCTCAGAAGACCATATAAACCTATTAGTTGAGTCTGGAAAAAAGAAATTTGAAATCCAGGAATTAAAACATAAAATTAAGGATTTATACAAGGAGAAGAAGGAAGAAAGGATTGTTGTAGCACAACATCGAGTAGATGAAAGGCTTGAAAGAGAGAAGGACCGTCGAAAATAAATGGCAAGACAGGGAAATGAGGTAAGAAAGGATAAACAAAATGCTTGAAAAGGAACAAAAGATGACTGATATGGTTGAAAATGATGCAAGCACAGCTGATGAAACTATGATTATTTCAAACACAGTGGAAAATATTGCAGATAATACACCATTATTCCAATACCTCATAAACATTCAAATCTCTCGCTATCAAAATGGGGTTTTACCCAATTTCTTTATTCCTACCAGAGCAGGTGTCAATTCTATGTATGCTCATCACATACCTCCACTTGATGCAAGTGGAGGTATGGGTACTCAATTCCTCCATGGTTAGAAGGGGAAAATTAAACTTAATCATACGGAAGAAATCCACCACATCCTAATCAACCATTATTAGGTAGGCCAACCTACTTGGCTCAAGCAGGAAACTTAGGGAGTTTTGGAACTGAAGATTCTCGAGGCCATAAAGAATAGGGGTGTCATATGTTTTTGGTTGTAACAACATTATGATGTGGAATTTTGATGGATTCTCTTTTTCTTGTCACAGGAAGATTTTGGCTTATAACCTGGGTTGTTTTGTTTCATACTGTTTGCGTCATTGTAACAAAAATCCATTTTAGAAGGACCATTAATAGTATATTATAATGGAGAAATCTTACCTGAGAATGAAAATGGGATTTTTTGCTATGCCTCTATGCACCAAATGATTTACAACACATTTATAACCGATTTGTTAATTAAATGACAAATGAGTGAATAATGAAATATTGAACAAGTCACTTATTTTAATATGAAATTTCCATAAAACAGTGAACAATAAAAGTACCTAACTTCACAGCTCATATCAAACCTTTGTAAGTTAAATTAGAAGACAAACAAAGTGCATGTGCGGTGAAGCATCAACAAGCCAAATAAAGCATCAATAGGCCAAGAGAATAATTAAATGACAAACGAGTGAATAATGAAATCAATAAGAATCAATTAAGTTGTTAGTTAAATGATAAAGCATCAACAAGCATCAACTGAGTTGTTAATTAAATGAAAAACGAGTGAATAATGAAATCTGGAACATGTCACTTCTTTTAATATGAAAATTTCATAAAACAATGAACAATAAACATACCTAACCTCATACCTCATATAAAACCTCATTTATTGTAAGTTAACTTAGAATACAAATAAAGTGCATATGCGGTGAAGCATTAACAAGCCAAATAAATCATCAACAAGCCAAGAGAATAATTAAATGACAAACAAGTGAATAGTGAAATCAACAAGCATCAAATAAGTTGTTAATTAAATGATAAAGCATCAACAAACATCAACAGAGTTGTTATTAAATGACAAACCAGTGAATAATGAAATCTTGAACAAGTCACTTCCTTTAATATGAAATTTCCATAAAACATTGAACAGTAAAGTACCTAACCTCACACCTCATATCAAACCTCATTTATTGTAAGTTAATTTAGAAGAAAAACAAAGTGCATGTGCAGTGAAACATCAACAAGACAAATAAAGCATCAACAAGTCAAGAGAATAACTAAATGACAAACGAGTGAATAATGAAATCAACAAGCATCAACTAAGTTGTTAATTAAATGATAAGGCATCAACAAGCATCAAACGAGTTGTTAATTAAATGAAAAATGAGTGAATAATGAAATCTTGAACAAGTCACTTCTTTTAATATGAAAATTCAATAAAACAGTGAACAATAAAAGTATCTAACCTCACACCTCATATCAAACCTCATTTACTGTAAGTTAACTTAGAAGACAAACAAAATTCATGTGCGGTGAAGCGTCAACAAGCCAAGAGAATAATTAAATGACAAACGAGTGAATAATGAAATCAACAAGCATCAACTGAGTTATTAATTAAATGATAAAGCATCAATTGAGTTGTTAATTAAATGAAAAACGAGTGAATAATGAAATCTTGAACAAGTCACTTCTTTTAATATGAAAATTCCATAAAATAGTGAACAATAAAAGTACCTAACGTCACACCTCATATCAAACCTCATTTACTGTAAGTTAAATTAGAAGACAAACAAAGTGCATGTGCGGTGAAGCATCAACAAGCCAAATAAAGCATCAATAAACCAAGAGAATAATTAAATGATAAACGAGTGAATAATGAAATCAACAAGCATCAATGATTTGTTAATTAAATGATAAAACACCAACAAGCATAAACTGAGTTTTTAATTAAATGATAAAGCATCAACAAGCATCAAGTGAGTTGTTAATTAAATAAAAAATGAGTGAATAATGAAATCTTGAATAAGTCACTTCTTTTAATATAAAAATTCCATTAAAAAGTGAACAATAAAATTACCTAACCTCACACCTCATATCAAACCTCATTTATTGTAAGTTAACTTAGATGACAAACAAAGTTCATGTGCGGTAAAGCATCAAGAGACCAAGAGAATACCAGAGACATCCCCAAGCCACTACAATCCATCTCCTACTCCCAAATTAAAAAAGGAAAAACTAAATACTTGCATGTTGGTGAGATTATCACCAAAAAAAAAAGAGAAGGCATATGGTATTCGATTCCCATCATAGTTCCAACATCAAACATAAACATTTTGTTGCCATCTGTGAATCCCATATCGAAGAAAATATGAGATGTAGTCAGTGGATTCTTGAGTCTCATTGTCCTCGTAATAAGGCTTCTTACCAAGAAATCCACCTAGCTAGTTGGTATTTTGTTTTGCAAACAATCCATAAGGTCTATATGGTCTTTATGAATCTCTGCAAGTATAGAGACCTCTATACACTGGTTGTTCTCATCCCAAATTTTATAAGGATCTTGGTAGATTTTTAAATTCTACCAAGTGATGGAATCGTTGCAAAACAGAAATAGTTGATTCAATGAATGCCCCAAATAGGTGCCAACAATTTAAAAATAGGCTTTCAGTTTCAATAACCTCATTAAGATTTCCACCATGAAGAACAACATTCATGCCATTTACACATGTTTACTAGGTTGTTGACAACATACAATCGCTAGGAACAACACCCCATGACTGGAAAAGTGCCAATACAAACAGATAAGTAATCAGCAGTGACAAATCGTTTTGCCAGTACAAATTTGTGAGTTAACAAGGCCTCACAATAAGAAGCCCAATGTTCAGATTCAGAAGCGGTTAGTGTTGGTTAGGGCACAATTATACAAACCATGCGTAGAGAAACTATTGATATCAATCCCAATTTTCAAAGACTGAGGTTTTGTGAAGAGAACCATTGGAAATGAAACAGTTATTTAAACCTCACACCCTCTTGATCAATAATAGATACAATGATATGAAAAACAAAATTCCAAATTGCCTACAAGATTCCATATAGGATCTAAACAAATTTGAGAAAATCCCACCCAAGAACCTTATCAAAAAGCATAAAACATGTTTGAAATAAGTTTATCACTCAAAAAACCAGAGCATTACTACTGTGCCTGAAATAGAGCATTATAGTTAATCTTTTACTTATTTCTATACTGGAACTGCATGAATAACCAGAAATACAAGACCCATGAATAACCAGCCACAACTGCATCAATAACCAGACAAACAAGACCCATGAATAACCAGTCGCAACTGCATGAATAACCAGGCAAACAAGAACCATGAATAACTAGATAAACAAGACCCATGAATAACTAGACAGATAAGACCCCACGAACCATAAACCCTACCATAAAAGCCTATCACAAACCCTACCGTAAACCCTGCCGAACCCTACCATAAACCTTGTCGAACAGTGCAATAAGAGTTAAATTCCCAACAACAAATTTAAATGTTGAAAAACACAACAGTGAAACAAGAGCTAAATTCCCAACAACAAATTCAAGTGTTGAAAACATAGAGTGGCTGGTAGGATGTAGAATCCTACTAGAGAGTCGCAGAAGCCACCACCATGTCCAAACACCGCCCCAAACCTTGCCATACTGCTTTTGTGACAATCATAAAAATTACCTGCAACACAAACAGAGGGAAATTAGAATTTTGGCACAAACCCAAAAAAATTACAGCGAAATCGCAAAAAAACTCCATGAATATAACGACTTACCAGAATGGACCTCGAAACCTGCATGTCGACCACCAAACTAAATCGAATCTCCCACAGGCTCCTTTGCAAACAATAGGGTGCACAATTGAAACAACAACAAGCGTATTTGTAAAGCCCCCACGAACCAGAACGAACAATCATTAAACTTCAAGATTCTAGGTGTCCCAGAAGTTTTTGATGGTGTTGAATCCATTTCCACCATCAAAAACATGATTAGAACATTGTCTCTACAAGATTTTTTGAATTATTTTTACCGGAATTACAATTCGTCCACCTGCCTGTATAGACAACTCCATTTTTTTCACCAGAGTGAATTGGATGGCTACACGTTCGTAGTTGTTTTGGAAGTGGTTAACAGGCAAATACCATAAAGTGTTGGAATTTAATATCGAGGCTCCAATATTCATTATTGCATAGCAATGCTAGTGATATATGTGTCATCAAATTTTAATTACTATTATAAAGTATTGTTATAATATTCGCGTTGCAATATTAAATATGGCATAGCAACACTGGGCATTAAATTTTAATAACCTATATACAATTGCTGATGTATAGATCTTAAATTTATGATTGACGCTATGTAATTCATTTCACTAGTTTCAATCCCACTTCTTCACTCCTGTGAACATCACCCGATGCAATAAGTGCTAAGTGAACTATTCAAAAATCATGAAAAATTAGTCAATTATGATTACCTCTCATAGATCTTAAATTTTTATTACTTTAAAATCTAATTATTTATATATCACGGAGAGTAGCATTAAATATTATATAATAATAGCATTTATGTTTATTTAAGGAAATTAATATGTAGCCATATATATCACCTGTTGAATTATATATTTACTATAATTTAATAAATAAATTATATACTTACTATAATCCAACAAGTAATATATACTGCAACCCCATTGATAAATCAATGACCCAGGCTATAAGCCTTGCCCTGGCCTATAGTGCTTCCTCTGCTGGCACCTTTTGGTGGAGCACAATACATCGAGAGAGCGTTAAAACCGAGTTGTGGTGGCGTGTGGAAAGTCATCCGCAAAGAAACGCACGGATTTGAACCCCAACTAAGTTACGGTTGGAATGTGCGTTGAACGAAAGTAACCGATGAATTTCGGGAATATTCCATTCCACATTGGCGAATTTCGGGAATATTCCTCCAACTTCCAAGACACATTCACACCAAGCCGGTTCCCATGTTTATAATTCTAAATCGGCTGCGCGTATATTAACTTCTTAGACCCCTCCACAAAAACATCCCATGCACTCAACACGTTTTCCGTCTCTATATATCCGTTGGCAGTTACTCCAAACAATCTCATGCCGCAGATATTCACTCGCACAACTCTAGGAGCTACCACCATCTCTGTGATTCCTGACTTCAAATCCCCTCACTACTTCCTCTCGAGAGAGACTTCAAACTTGCGACTCCCCTGCAAAATCTTGCAATGACTAAACCCTCGCAAAACCAGAGCTGCCGCAGCTCACTGAAGTCGCGGCCGTTCAAGGGAATCCGGCAGAGAAAATGGGGGAAATGGGTGTCCGAAGTTCGAATTCCCAATTCCAGTGGCAGAATTTGGTTGGGCTCCTACGACACGCCGGAAAAAGCTGCCCGTGCATATGACTTTGCCGTTTATTGTCTCAGAGGATCCAAGGCCAACCTCAATTTTCCCCACTCTCCGCCGAAAATTTCCGGCGCTTCGTTTCTATCACCGCAGCAAATTCCAACCGTGGCGGCCAAGTTCGCCGCAGAAGAATTACGACTTCCTTCTGAAAATGGCGCGGCATCCTCATCATACGTTTCGGAAGAGGAATGTGATATTAACAGTGAACAGATTATTTGGGAGGAGGGTGCGACATTTGGAGAATGGCGGATCATTCAACGTACAGGATATTCCTCCGCTGGAGGTGTTGATGGAAGATTTTGGGATTCCCTTCGAGCTGCCAGAAGACTGGGAGCTGGGAATTTTCTAATTTTCTTATTCTGGTGCTGAAATTCTACCCTTGAGAGATTATACTTAATTAAATTATATTTATTACTTGAGAAATTTATGGGGTTGGTGAATTCATACCTTTTCTGTAAATGAGAAGCTTAGGTGCTGGTCCCTCGAAAGTGACGGTTACTTGTAGATTTTGACCCATATATATTTATAGGATGGCCACATATTTATAAGCAAAAGTGGTCCGAAATTGACCAGTCTCCGCCTTTTTGTATTCTGATTGTGTATGCATTATTGCATATTCCTCTGAACGTGGAAGGAGTGGAGCCCAACCTCTTGCTGACACCTTGCTAACAGTGACGTACGGGTAACATATTGTTGTTGCAAAACTGTGTTCTCCTATCGGTAATCATGACAAATTTTGCCGACCCCACCTATATATATATATATTCAAACATCAGTCATCAGTCATACACAACCAAATAATTATCAAGACAAAGGTGAAACATAAGGACAGCGGCAATCCGAAGGTTTATTTAGAGAGTGTTCAGGGAAAAAGACAAATCGCACCATGGGATTGTTTCGTAAATTTTGTACAATTATTTTAATTAGGAAATTTAATTGAAAATTTTCATTATTTAAATTGTAATTTTAAATATAAATATATGGAGTATTATAAAAAAATCAAAAATTATAAAATTAAATTATAAAATATTAATATTAATAATTAATATTTACAATTTAACAATTTTCCTTCCTCTTTTCTGATTTCTTGTTAGATAACAATATTGCAACACCTCCCATCCTAAAAATACAATTTGATACGAACTTGGATCTTTTGTTACCAAAATTCCAATTCAATGTTATGTTCTCCATGCTAATAACAATTCCATAGGAATTTCTATGAACTTGGAGCAAATCCTTCCCTAGATCAATAGATATCATCCTGCACTACAACCCATTCCACCTAGATTGAAACTGACTATATTCCCCCTTAATTTGCAATGATTTACAATCATCACAGACAATGAAGGTGCGGGATTGAAAAGGCTACAATTGACAACAAGTATGCCAATATCCTTAGACTTAACACTGGTCTCTTAAAAAAGCTCATCAAGGGCTCCGAACATGACAATCTCTGCCTCTTTTCGAGCCTCTGCCATGCATGGATTTGGGGGCACTCTCAGCACTCCCTCAGGTAAGTATGTCTCCTCTCCCAACCCTGAACGCTCAAGGATTTTCCTCTAAAAATCCAGGCTTGATTCAGAGAACGTACCAGTCAAACTTAAGCAACTCATAAAAACTTCTCTAGTGCATTTTCTCTCATCATTCGGCTTATAGCATGCAAAATCTACAAGGTAAATTGGCCTAAGCCTAGTCATAAAGTACAATGTTATCACAAAGACCAATAATGTCGAACATACAATTACAGTCACTAGATTATAACAAAGATGGTGCCATAAATCAAACAGATCTTGAGCCTCAAGGGTGCCCAGATTTGCTGCGACAATGACTATAATGGGAGATAAAAATAGATACATTGAATGGCAAATCACATAGTGGTAGCCCAATTTCACATACTTCAGTTTCACATATTGGAGAAAACCTGAGAGTTTTTTACTTGTTTTGACTGATATTGTTGCTTGAGCCTGCTTCCTGGATTCCATTGATGCGAGATCACTCCCGTCCTCTAGCTTTTTGGTTTCCATGTATTAAAAAACACCCAAAACCAAATCCACAAGGGAAAAAAAATGCATTCCAAGCATATTGAAAAGTGATCCAATGTGACAATATAGAGATGTTAAACAAGATTATGAAACTCCAACAATAAAGGTATTTAGAAAGGCAAACTCCCATCTTCCCCCCTTCATCCTCCTCTTGAAAAACACACTGGAAACACTTGTGAGTCCTCGCGATCTGCACGAGCTTATATTTTGCCCTCCTCTTACCTAATCTCTTGTTAGATAACAATATTGCAGCGCCTCCCATCCTAAAAATACAATTTTATACCAGCTTGGATCTGTTGTTACCAAAATACCAATTCAATGTTATGTTCTCCATGCTAACAACAATTCCATAGGAATTTCTATGAACTTGGAGCAAATCCTTGGCTAGATCAATAGATATCATTCCTGCACTAGCAGAATATCCTTAGGCTTAACACCAAGTATGCCAATATCCTTGGGCTTAACACTGGTCTTCTCAAAAAGCTCATCAAGGGCTCCAAACATGACAATCTTTGCCTCTTTTGTAGACTCTGCCATGCATGGATTTGGGGGCACTCTCAGCGCTGCCTCAGGTAAGTATGTCTCCTCTCCCAACCCTAAACGCTCAAGGATTTTCCTCTGAAAATCCAGGCTTGATTCAGAGAACATACCAATCAAACTTAAGCAATGCATAAAAACTTCTCTAGTGCATTTTCTCTCATCATCCGGCTTATAGCATGCAAAATCTACAAGGTAAATGGACCTCGGCCTAGTCATAAAGTACAATGTTATCACAAAGACCAACAATGTGGAACATACAATTAGAGTCACTAGATTATAATGAAGATGGTGCCATAAATCAAACAGATCTTAAGGATCAAGGCTGCCCAGTTCTGCTACGACAATGACTATAATGGGAGATAAAAACAGATACATTGCATATCTAATCACATAGTGATAGCCCAATTTCACATACTTCAGTTTCGCAGATTGGAGAAAACCTAGGAGTTTTGACTTGTTTTGACTGATATTGCTGCTTGAGCTTACTTCCTGGATTCGATTGATGCGAGATCACCCCCTTCCTTGAGCTTTTTGGGTTTCGTCTCTTAAAAACACTCAAAACCAAATTTGCAAGGGAAAAAAAACGAGGACCCAAATCTAAAAAGAAGATAGAGATACCAAAAACTGCTAACCCAAATCAGACAAGAAGACAGAGATATGAAAATTTGCGAACCCGAATAAGAAACTAGGAAGCAGATAAAAAAATTTGTGAACTCGAATGAGAAAAGGGGATTGAGCTCCAAAAATATGAGAATCCAAACCAAAAATGTTTGAATACTGCCACCCACTTCGATATACCCATAAAATTTGCATGTGTCACCTCAGACCTCATGGCGAGCGTCTTTGTTGCAAAGTGTTTCTTGGGAAAGCACAAGTTCGAATGAGGTGAGACAGATGGTGCTACTCATAACAAACTAAATTATGGTGAGACATATGGTGCTACTCATAACACACTGAATGATGCAGACATAAGCTAACCATTCACCATCCTGCACGGGATTATCATGTGCTCAAAATAAGGGATTAATGGCACAACCATCTCAAATTGAGGGAGGCACAACCATCTTAAGGTTGGAACACGTCATGAACACACTCACTAGGATCCTTTCAAGTGCAATATTCTCAATTTCCTAGAACGTTCTTCACGGATGATCGCGTCGTACCTTCCAAGCACAATATTCCCAATTGCTTTGAACATTCTTGACAGATGATGGCTAAAGATTATTTCATCATTTAACAATCCATCTAATGGACCATGTCGAGACACAATGGAAGGCAGGGGAGTTCATTTCAGAGGGGAACGCCTTACGATGTAATTAATTTTAATTTTAATTAAGATTTATTTAGGTTAAGAAAATAAAAATTATTGATGACAAAAAGTGGAATGTGAGTTTGTTCGTCTTCTCAGAGACACTGTAACAAATAAAAATGTGAAAAAACTATATTCATGCATATATTGTTATTGGAAACTATTTGTATAAATAAGTATCTTTTTGAGTTATTTATGAGAGTTAAATTAGTTAGTTTGTGTGGCGTTTAGTTTTTATTAGGTTATTGGTTTGAATTTCATGGGAGGGGTTAAGAGTGTTGTTGTAGCTACTACAACAGCTCCCAAAATCTTCCCCTACACCTAAATTTGAACCCATGATTTCTCAATAGAAAAGGTGCTTTAAGTCTGGACCAATTGAGCTAACCCATGGAGCTCAGTTAGAAATAAAAATAAATAAATAAATAAAATAAAATAAAATTACAAATATATCACTAAATATTTTATAACATTTATACAATGACTAGTAACATTCGCCAAGCTTTTTAAACAAACAAGTTTCCATAAAATTTCCTTGATTTACTTGGTCAAAATATTTAAATAACCTAGCTATCGTCGAAGGCTATGGTTGCTTATATTTTCACAAAGCACATTATCTATGTTGGCTTTTTGTCCTTCATCTTCGTCCTCATATTGCACAAATTCATTATGATTTATGGCATTTGCAGTTAGTTAATTTTGCAAAGCATCTCTCATCCTTGTTTTCAAGATTTCCCAATTTATGTTTACATAGGTGAAGGGTGCTTTATTTTGAGAAGTTGTGTGCATTATATTTATTCATATCTTCACATGTCGAGGGTTTGGGAAAGGTTACAGTTGGACCAATAGGCTTGTCACACCAATGATGTTAAGAAAGTGAACACATATATGAAGAGGCATGAATTTTCATGAATCCATCAAGGATGAAAATAACAAAAGACATTCTTAGAAGTTTTGGATAATGTAGTTAGTGTCAGTCTTCATAACTGTATTTGAGTCATGAAGTCATGTACCTGTCAAAATAGATAAAAAGAAATTTTATCATAAATGAAATTGACTTATTAAAGCATGGGTTTCATGCTTGGGTCAATGGTTCTTAGGTCAAAGCCTCCATTGTAGGCTTCTGGAATTTATTTCAAGTGTCCTTGTCCATGTCATAATGTAAAATATTCTTCTTGAGTTTTGTCAATCAAGAAAGAAATTTATTTTTATGTAAAATATGTCATTTAGGCCTCCTCAACCAAGTCAGCCTCCACCAGGACAAGTCAGCATAATTAGAGAGGCAGAAACCACTATAAAAGGACAACAACTCAACTCATTTGGAGCACATTCACAACAAGTTCGATCTGCAATAGTTGGAGATAGAAAAAGGGTATGAAATTCAAGGAAGAGGAAGGAAACCCTAGCAAAGGAGAAGGAAGTATTTTTCAAACATAAGAAGTTAAATTTTCTCTCTCCTTGTCTCACACGTGCAAAGTTGTTGGGTTGTTGAAAGGATCGAAATTGTAGTACTATAGCTGGGCCAAAATTCTAGAGTAGCTAGGGGTTGACATTCTGAATTGTTGTTGGGCTGAAGTTGCCGAGTAATCTTGGAAGACTAATTTTGTGTTGGAGGAAGGTGTTTTGGGTCTAAGGTCTTGGTATATCTCAATTTGATTTACTAGTGGAAGAGTTTGACTGGGTTTTCCCCTATAGAGGGGTTTTAGCCATGGATGAGTGCCTACATATGGTGTTGTTGATCTTCATGTTTTGATTTGATGATTTCTTGATGAAACTAAGATAAAAGAAGAACATGAAGGTAAGATAATAAAACTAAAATAATATCACAAGTAATTATCAACATAAGAAAATATTTCTTCCTTTCCAATTTTCTAACATGGTATTAGAGCTAAGGTGAAGAAGGAAGGAAAAGGAAGCCCGAAGGTCAATTGAAAGAAGAGTTAAGGTGGAAGGAACAAAAGAATGTCATTAGGAAAATGATCATATAAGAAGAGTCCTACTATATATAGAGACGATATCAACCGCAATGAAGACAAAAAAAATAAGCTAGGAGGAGCCTCCAATTACAGGGCATGGAAGAAGAGGATATATCTCATTCTCACTAAGCATAAAGTTTTAGATCTTATTCAAGGAAAAGTTAAGAAACCTACAGATGATGCAGAAAATGAGAAGTTCAGGGAAATCAACATCTTGGCCATGAATTTGAAAGTAAATGGAGTAAAGGAAAATCTAATCCCATACATATCCAATATAGATTCCACTCAAGAAATGTATGAAACCCTCTCCAAGTTGTTCACCATTAAGAATATTGGTTAAATGGCTAGTCTCAAGAATGAAATAAGAACAACAAAAATGACAAAGGATGATATTGTGTCATCATAATTTGTAAGGATCTCTAGAATAAGAGACGAAATCCAAGCAATTGATGAATTTGTACCTGAAAAGGAACTCATGATTGTTGCACTAATATGTCTACCAAAATCTTGGAGCTCTTTTGCATCAGGAATTAGTAGTTACCTTTGAACAAATGTGGAATGCATGCAGTCAAGAAGAATCCCAAATCCCATTAGTAAATAACAAGAAGGAAGATGAAGAATAAAACACTTCTAGTGCCTACTCTGCACATCACAAAAAGAAGGGAAGATTCAAGAAGTTCAAAGGACCAAAGAAGAAGGTTGAACTATTAAAGATTGGGTGCTACAATTTCCAAAAAATTGTACATTACAAAAGTAAATGTCCTGAGAATCCAAAGAATAAGAAGAGAGAAAGAGAACATG
Source organism: Pinus tabuliformis (assembly GCA_031772625.1). Taxonomy (NCBI): domain Eukaryota; kingdom Viridiplantae; phylum Streptophyta; class Pinopsida; order Pinales; family Pinaceae; genus Pinus; species Pinus tabuliformis. The sequence continues at coordinate 474,368,372 of CM062812.1, forward strand.
CAAATGTCGTTGATGAAACCCCGCCTAAGAAGAAAAATGCTGAAGAATATGAAGTCAAGGACTTATAGTATTAAGTCTTCTCTTACATATCCTTCTTAGTCTACTATTTCAAGTTTTGTAATATGCTTTGATTTTCATAGTTGATAGATTCAAAATATCTTGTTAGAGCATTTTTGAATTATTTTGATAAGTTGTAGGTATCCCTTAGAAATATTAGATTAAGAGGGAGCCTTCACCATTTTTCCAAAATTTAATTATATTGTTCTTTGGCTTATCTTTCATGATTGGTTTCCTCCTCATATGGATATTTGCTTGTATTGTACACTAATAACCTTTTCTTTATATTTTCCTCAATAGGAAAGCCTGCAGAATACACACAAGTAATGGAGAAAACTTCAAAGGATAGACTTGAAGCATGGAAGAAGTTATGTTGCAAAAGAAGCCCTTAAAGAATTGATGTCCTACAAAGTTTGTTAAAGAAAAACTCAAGGTATGTCTTAAACTAAAAGTTTTGTTGCAAAAAAGAATTATCATTCTTCTTTTGAAATTTGTTTTAATTTACTGACATCTTTATGTCTAGAGTTTTGAATCATAAAGGTTCTTGTTAGGGTGATTAATCATTAGATTGAATCTACCCTCGTTATACTATCTCTTGTAATTTTATCATTCATGTGAAACCATAACCCTTAAGGTTCACTATAAAACCCTAGCATCTTAATGCTAAGGGTATGTCAATGTTGATTATTAAACCCTATCCTTCCTAGGGTTTCTTGATAAAGTCTAGAACATATGATAAAATCCTATTATTTTAAATTTTAGGGTTTTGATAATGTCATAATAAAACCATAGTTCTTTAGGGTTTGTTTTTAATGTCTAGGTTATATAATGAAACCCCATATATTTAGGGTTTGGTGAATTATGGTTTATGAACAACATCCTTGCAATAGTTATAGTAAGATCCTAACAAAGAAATCCTAGGAAAGAGAGGTTACATAGTCTCAAGATCATAAAATTGAACGGGAAATTAATCAAGATAGATATCTCCAAAGCGTATGATAAGGTCAATTGGACCTCCATACATTTAATTTTAACTCATTTGGGTTTTGAAGTACCATTTATAAATTGGGTAATGAGTTGCATTACTTCAGTTTCATCCACAGTTCTAATCAATGGAGAAACATCTATGTTCTTTCGAGCACAACGTGAGTTGTGACAAGGATGCCCCTTATCACCTTTTCTCTTTATTTTGGTGGTAGAGGGGCATAATTGATTATTACTTGAAGACAAAAGAAGAGGGGATCTTGGGGGCGTAGAGGTGGCAGATGTGTTAATCATCACTTGTTTTTATGATATTCTTTTGTTCATCAATGAATCTCGAGAGGGTATGATAACCCTCAAAGAAGCCTCGAGTCTCTTTCAAAAATCCATGAGAATGCAAGTAATGTGAAAAATCCCATGATTTCCTATCAGGGGGTTCCAACATGTGAACTTAGAAGTTTCAGGGATTTGTTTCCTTTTCAAATCAAGCCATTGGAGGAAGGGTTAAAATATGTATGCTTCCATTTAAAGCCTAATATGTACAATAAATAGGATTGGACATGACTACTAGAAAAAATGGAAAAACACTTAGACAAGTGGAGCTTCAGGTGGTTGTCGAGAGAAGGGAGGCTAGTCCTTATTAAATCAGTTTTTGGAAGCTATTTCAGATTTCTGGATGTCACTCACTTCGATCCCCAAATGTATTTTAGATGCTATGAGGAAACTATGCAATAGATTCTTATGGTTTGGCACAAAAGAGGATCTAGTTTTCCATGGGTCTGGTGAGACTAAATCACAACTCTCAAAGTATGGGGAGGATGTGGAATCAAGAATCTACAACTTTTCTCAAAAACTTTAGCAGCAAAATTTGGGTAGAGACTCTTGGATACAAGCATCCTCTGGACAACAATGGTATACGAGAAATATATTTTTCCTTTAAATCTTAAAGAATGGATCAGAAAGTGTAATAAGAGACAAAAAATGGATTGGTAGTTTAGAAAGCATGCTTACTTCCTTTCTAGTGATTGGAAGCAGGCTCAAATGGAAATTAGGGAATGGAGAGAAGTTAAGGATAGGCATCGATCCTTAGATTAGATGTGCAGAGGAGTATAGGTTTCCAAGAGACCTTGTCATGACTTTGAATGAGAATGGAAGGGTTTCTTTTTAGTTAGTTTGTTGATTTGAACAATACCACCATATCGAAACAAGGATGGATGGTGCTGAGCAGCTTCAATTAATAGAGGCTCATAGACCACTTTGGCAAGAATTCATCAGAGTATTGGATAGATCACATATTAGGATTCATGAATAAGAGGAAACTCTTTTCTGGATATACTCAACCTCGAGGGTCTATATTCCAAATGAAGGTTATGTGCACCTAGTGTCTTCCTCTAGGAACGAGAATATAGTTTTGTGGTGGGAAAATCTTTGGAGATTAAATGTAATGCTAAGGAAAAATTATTTCTATGGTGTCTTTTGGAGAATAAGATATTGACATGAGAAAATGTCCAAAAAGGGAGAAAGGAAGGGTTGAGTTGGTGCATAGTATGTAAAAACAATGAAGAGATTGTAGACCACCTCTTGTTGGACTGTCCCTTTCAAAAGGTGGTATGGATGGAGTGTAGGAGCGGATTGGATGTTTTACCTGAATGGATAAATGAAGAATTTAACCAGACATGGAAAAATTGGTGGGATAATGTCCCTGAAAAAACTCTCCGGAATTTACTCCCCTTGATTTGTTGGGGAGTATGGATCATGAGGAAAAAAGAAACATTCTAGGACAAAGTTTCTTCACCAAATATGGTGGTTGCATTCGTACTGGCTAGGCCATTTACTTGTCTATTCCCAATTTAGAGAAGGAACCAGTTCCTTGTATTATTATAGCTGAGGAAATTGATCACTCATTCCCTTGGGCATATTTTGATGGAGCATCCAATGGGAACAATGCTTGTGGAGGGGGAATAGTCTTTTATATGCAATAATACCTTGTCTTTAAGCACATATTGGTCTAGGACAAGGAACCAATAACTTTACATAAATACTGCCACTAAAATTATTACTTTGCTTTGTAGTTGAAGAGGGTTGTCGTAGACTTCATAATTTTAGGGATTCTTTGTTAGTGGTTAACTGGTTTAATGATGTTCAAATATGTCATTCTTATGCTCTTCGTCCACTACATGAACAGGTATTACATTTAAAATCATACTTTGACTTCATTGATTGTTGTCATATCTACAGGGAGAGGAACTTTGTAGCAGATGCCCTCTCTAAATGGGTTGTGGGACAAGCTCCTAGTTCATGGATGATCACAAAGATGCTAGATGGAAGCACACACGAATATCTACATCGTCCCTTCCTTGAGGGGGGTTAAATTTTCACCTACATGTAATTTTTTTCCAGTTTCCAACCTAGTTCCTTTTGTCAGTTGATGCAGATAGAAGAATATGGTTCATGATGATAGAATTTTTTGTATGGGTAACTCTTGGGTCCTTCAATGGATAATTTTTTTATGTTTAAAAAAAGTGAAGCTCAGATGCTTATCAATAGGTATGAATAGTGAGTTACTAGCTTATTATTTCGAATAGTCAGAACATATAGTTGATGATTTTGACCCTATTTATACATGCAGCTTTTGTCTATATATGATAGCTATACTTGAACGTTGATCACAACATATATAAAATGTATCTTTTTCATTTACTTAATGAAAAGTACGTCTTTTTTCCGAGGAAAAAAAAAGTACATGTACATGAGCATTCCAAAATGTGCATGCAAATAACACCCAACATGGTGCGATAATTAACACTATCTAGTGATGGATTGCTTCAAGATTTTTCTCCTTCCTACTAAGGTTTTTTATTTATTCTTGGTCTATTTTTTACAATTTTCGTCTAGTTCAAAAATGTCTCATTGGGCTTCTAGTGCTCTTCATTATTTTGGAATATTGAGGCTTACATGGTGTTGAAAGTTCTATTTTCTAAGAATTGTTGTATTCTTCTAGTGACTGGTGTTTTAGAACTCCTCAAGTTGGTGGTGTCTAGAGTTCTTGCATTTCTATGTTTATCTGGTGACACTTCCTAGAGTTTTGGGCATTGGTGAACTTAGGTTGGTGGTATCATATATTTTTGGGTATCTAGATCTCCATCCTTCTTCACCCTACTCCACCCCTTCTCACTAATGTTGTGGTGGAAACATCACCTTGTGTTAATATTATCTTATGTTATTGTAATGGTATACCTCATTTCCTTATGTGAAATTGCAAGCAAGTTCAATTCATTTCTATATGTCCCTCAAGGCACTCCATGCCAATATCGTTCTTGACGCATGCCCCCCACAAATATATTCCATATACAATATTTATGGTCTCTCCTCTGAAGATGGTAGTGGATCCCTCATAGATTTGGAAATAATGATGATGTTACATTTCTATACTTTCAATTTTTGCACTGAGATGTGCATTCTATGGCCCATTATAAGGGATATATGCAATTTCTCCCATGCTAAACCTAAACTTGACATATGTCCCTTTTAAAATAAAAATAAAATATTCTATAAATAAAAAACAATGTCGGCTATAATAAAAAACAAAAATGAATATACATATTGGTTTTAATTAGAAGCTTTCTTGATATGACTACCCACTATGAAGGAGATGTGGTAAAAATATTTCACTCTCACTATTGGCTACAAATAAATTATTTCAATGCTCGTATTAAGTAACATAATGCTCCAAATGGGGCTCTATAAAATAGCATGGGGGAGATGTTGTAGTGGAGTCTTAGATCAATGAAGTGTTAAATCAAAAGATAATAACAATAAAACATAATGTCCACTCAATTAGAAAAGTAATAATAAAAATAACTAAATTCAACTTTATAAAAAATTGATTAGTCATATTAGTAACCATGATATTTCAAAACTTCATGCTTAAATTTATTTAATAAATATATATAAATTTAATATTTACAATAAAACCCCTCTCTATATACATATAATATATACTGTGCATAACACATTAAAAAATTAAATTTAAAAAAATTATAAAATAAAACAAAATTGTTATTTCCATATCTATGTAGCTATATGTATTAGGAGGGTTTTAATAGAATTAAAAATAAGAACAATTTTTTTATCCAGAGAGATGTTAAATTTATATGTAATATAAGTAATATTATAAATGATACACTATAAGTAAAGATTTACTAAGTATTTAGAGCAACAAAATCTCTTGATTTGCAAGCCTTTCCTCAAATTTTGCACTGGAAAAGAGGCTTGCATCTTGAGAGATCTAATCCCTCTAGGGGTTTGGTAGATCATGACTTAAGATAATGTATGTTGCTTTTATACAAGTTTAGAGAGGAATAAAGTAATTAAAAGTAACAAAAATCTTATAGCATCGAGAAGCATATTCTATAAGATGTGTATTTTCTTCCATGCTCAACGTTGAATTGGCACATATCCCTTTTGAAATAAAACAAAACATTCGCCAAATGAAAATTAATGTCTACTATAATAAAGAAAAAAATGAATATACTTTTTTTAATTAAAAGCATTATAAAACATCAATAATCCCACTCTCACCACCTAGTGAGAAGAATATAAGGAAAAAATATTTCACTCTCATTCTCGTTTTCCAACATAAATAAAATATTTCATTCTCTCTCTTAGCCATAAATAAAACATTTCAATTTCCATATTAAGTAACATAATTTTGTGTCAGAAATAAAGTAATTAGAAGTAAAAAAAACTATATTTTCACTTTTGAGAGTGTGGAAAATTTGTATAATTCTTTTACTTTTTATAAATATTTCAATACTTAACTTCATTGAGTCTAAAGGCTTTAGAGTCCAATATATGGTAGTTGTTGATTTTAGATCTAAAATTAAATTAAAATAAATAAAGTGAAGCATTAAACCAAATAACAATAATAATAATAATAAAACATAATTTCGATTAAAAAATAATAAGAATAATAATAATTAGTGGACTCAATTCAAATTATTATATTGCAATTTTCTTTTTGGTAATAAACTTATAGATAATTTATTCTTAAAAATATTGTTAATATGCATATAACATTAAAATAATGATTATCATTTTTGAACTTCATGTTTAAATTTAGTTAATAAAACTCTTTTGTTTTATCTATATATATATATATATGGGGTAGAATTAAAATAAGAATATTTCTATATATAGAAAAATGTGAAATATATATGTAGCTTGAGTGGACCTAATTGTTAAGGATATGTGTTTCTTCCAAAGAGGTCGTTCGTTCAAATCTAGAGGGGGATAGAGTATGTATGCCTCAAGTTAAAATGGATACATACTTGTATATGTTATGCACTCTGACCATTGAATTTTTGGATGAATGATGTTGTGGAAGATTATGCTTTGGAAAGTGTTATTGATTGCTTTCAATCTTTCACAAAAGCCTTGTGGGTGGTTGATTAACAAAATTATGAGGTGATTTTGAGCCATGTTGAGATGGATTCAAGGTAAGTCTTGCATGAGGAAGTGGAATCATAGGAGGACTAGATATCAAAGTTTAAGATCCATGCCGAATGTTGAGATATGTTGAGAGCCTTGAATGTGAACGACTAACGTGATATCAAAACCATGTAGAAGTCACTCACAATAGGTGGTGGGAAAATATGAGAAAATTTTTCACTAGTCACGGGTCTCTCACAATAGGATAAGAGTCATGAGATGCATCTAGAGTATGTAATAATTTGCAAAATATAAAATAAGCGTCAAAAAGAAACTTATTTGACCTTGATAATGGTGATTAAGAAAGTGAAATTATGCAGGGGATGAGAGAGTTAGTGGAGTTTTGAGGGAAGTTTAGAAGAATTGAAGTGGCATAGTTGTGATGAATTCAATTACATGAATGCTTGACTTACATGTATAGGGTCATTGACAAAAGACGATCAAATTCCTAGTTGCTTTAGAAGTCATAAAAGCAGAAAATTAGGGAGAAGTTGCTTTTAAATATATGCCTCATTAGTTCCCTGAACTTGTGGACATCTATCACTAAAAATGTATATTAGAATGAAAATAATGCAAGCTTATGCATGTCTTAGACATGATTTTTTATCATTATTTAAATTCCCATTATTGTTGTCATGCATAACACAAGTGTTTGTATTGTAGTAGTCGAAGTGCACCTACAAAAAATGAGTTGCTTGAGTTGAGTTCCAAAATTAACTAAGAGATAAACAATGTTATCCAATTCAAATTGTGTGTTAGTACACACATACCCCCTCATACAACAACCACATGCTCTAAGATTTTTCCTAATACCTAGTGATAATATAAAAATGGTGGTTCAACTAAATAAGTCTCCTTTGTGTTTTTCCCTATATCATGCTAAGGGGAAAATGATGCAATGCAACATTTGTTCCTCTATGAAGCAATCTAGAGTGTGTAGCGAATTGTCAATGTTATCTAGTTGTGGAGTTTGGTACCACCCTCTATAGAAAAGTGTTGAAGTGGAAGATCAAGTGTACATAGAACACTTCAACTAATATTGTCTTAATGTTGGATCAATTGTGTTAGGATTTTGTGAAGAAGTTTCAAATTTTGAAATTTGAATAAAAAGGTAATTTGTGTATTAAAGGAGATCAAGTAAAGGGTGGAGGAATTTGTATGGGAGTACAACTATATTAGTAGAATTTTGACATAAAAATGAGTCTCAATAACTCTAAAAGAACGAACAAGATTAAAAATAATAATGTCAACCATAAGATAATTTTTTATCAAAGCAAATGATTTTTTTTAATTGTATTTTAAAAATATAAATACTTATTAAATAATACCTTATTTTAATTAAAAGCAATATTTGTTTTTTGTTTATTTAATTCCCTTTAAAAATTCAAACCTATTATTTTTATTTTCCTTTCTCTAAGAAGTCCATTTTAGACATCAAATTCCTCAAATTCCTTTAAGACAATGTTGAAATTTGATACATCACTTCAGCTATACCATTCAAAGTGTATAGTGTATAACATAAAGATGATTGATTAAATCGGTCAAAGTGTATAACATAAAAATGACTAGTTTAAAAAGTCAACACACTTACCGCACCATGGTTCATAAAAATGATTGATTAAAAAGTCACTGCCACACTTGCCTCACCATGGTTCATTACTAAAAATAATGATGGATTAAAAATTCATTACTAAAAATGATTGATTAAAAAGTCACTGCCACACTTGCCTCACCATGGTTCATTACAGATAATGTGATATACCACTAACAAATGATGAAACTTGACCTAACTCGCATGACCTTTCCAAGTTTTGAATTACATGCTCTAAAGCGAAGCTTTCACGAAAGTTATTTGGTATAAATGTCAAAATTTATTTATACACTATTATTATAAATTAGAGATACTTTAATATATTCGCCATAATTATTATTGGGAGAGATGTTTAATATTGTGCATGGATCAGTGATTGTTATAGTACTATTTTCATTAAGCCACTAGAAATTGAGAGATGTGTAACTAATATATAAACAATGTGTAAATATCTTTTAATTTATGTCCAAAATTTTGTAAAATATTGATTGGCCCACAACTGTCCATACATAAATAGTCTTTTAAGTATCAACAATATAAATCATCTTGTACCAACTACAAAACAAATAAAACCATAAATCCTTCCAAAATGGTCTATTTCAGAATTACAAAGTAGCATTCACTTCAACCCCCACTAGTTTGAACTAAAGCTATGTATCTCGAATGTATATAATAATAAAAGTTAATGTATTTCAATCATAAGTGTTGTATTATTCAACAATTAAACCTACAGTGTTCAATAAATGACACCCAACCCATTAAATTTCCCATTAAAACATATCAAAGCACATGGATCAACCATAACAAATTCCCAGCCATTGGATGACATCCAAATCAATCTAGGTCACACATTCAAAATGAAGTCATTGCAATCCATGTCAATCCTTGCCACCAATTAAATTCAAGTGAAAAAAAACTATAAGAGAAGTTCAACCATTGTTGAAGTTGCATGTTTAACATTCAAACTATACACCAGCCCTAGAGACAAACCATCATAGAATATTTCACAGTATATTCAGGTTAGTTATTTTAGTTTCTACATAGTTTTCTTACAGTTTTATTTTCATTTCTCGATCACAGAACATTTCACAGTATATTCAAATTATTTATTTCAGTTTTTTTGCACAGTTTAATTAATTTATGAAAATCTCTTTGCCACAATACATACCTTAAGTTTGTTAACAAAATCATTTGCTACATTAGTGGGAAATCTAGTGATATAATTCAAGGTCTTACCCAGTCCCACTAGAAACGGATCCATATGACTGAACAAAAGCACGAAATGGATTTAGATAGGATGCAATTGACAATTTCACTCAACAACATACACATAGGCAAAAGCAACTAGAGCACGTTAAGCTCAGATAGTAGCATGGGCAGCGGTTAACGCAGTCCAGTTAATCCAGTCCCAGCATCATCCTCATCACTTTGAGAGTAACCGCCCCACTTACTTTCTTATTCAAATACCTTAATTGGATGAGATGAAAGTCTACAATATTGAAACAATTGGTATTTTCTTGCCATAGAACTAAGTGAGTGCATGGACTCTTGCTTGAACTCTTTCTGGCTGGGAAGGCCTTACCTTCACTCCACAGCTAAGAGTTTTAAGTGTGAACTACATACAACTACTCTCAATATTTCGCTTGTACACCCATTTAGAATGAACCAAGTTTCATCCATTCAGAAGAGGAATGAAATCCATGTGAAATCCAAGGATACAAAAGGATACAAAATTGTGACAATCTAGGGATTACAAAACAATTAGATGATGGAGACAACATGATTCTCAACCAATGGAATATAATTAGATAAGATCCCATATAGTGAGAACAATTTATCAGCCATATTATCAAGAAAATGGAGCTCACAATGGGGATAAATAAATTAAAGGAGAAAATAGACTCATAATTATCAATTTAACATAAAGAAAATTGAGGCCAATTTGAATTAGAAAAAGTATTTCACTGAGAATAATTGAGTTACAAGATTAAATTTGAGAAGATGGATTTGGAGCATGTCTAAAGAAGAAAAAATTGTCTAGTAGATTAACTAGTAATAATTATAAGAGCAAACAATTATTAGTATTCTATGGAGAAATGTAGTGGAGGAAGAAAGAGTAAACCTATTTTCCAGTAAGGAGTATTTTCTTTATTCTGAACAAGAATATTAGAGTGAAACCAAAATCCATTAAGATGGATATCCTCGACTCTATACTAGACAGATAGAGGAGTTAACTATAACTCATAGAACCAATCCAAGGTTTGGATACAACGGTGGGGATGGAATCCATAATTACAGATGGTTGAAGTGGTTTAGGAACTCAACTCAACTATTAGAAAACTAAAGCAATTGTGAAGGAAACTTGAATACTAAAGCATCTTGATGTCCAAAAGGAGCTAAGCAACTGAATTCCAACCTCTTTGAGACCAACTTATAAAGCATTTTCCTTGTTGTAATGTCATTTCTAGTTATACATATCTCATAGTCTTTGTATATATACTATTCATTTGAAAATAATTGATGTTAATGGCTTTAACAAAGTGTGAAAGGTGAAGGTGAGTGATTTTCATGATTTGGCACTGGAACGATAACAAATGTCACCAAGTATATTTCTTGGATAAAAAGAAAATTGACCCCGTAAAGCTAGGACATCTTGTGAATGCAAGGGGAGGTGCATATATTGAATAGGTTCATAACAAAGCTTAGTGTCAATAGAGATCTAAGATCAAATAAAGACCTATCATGATGGCACTAATATGTAATATCACTCTATCATTAATTTATATAATCTATCATATCCTCATATGCCTTAACATGTTGCACTCGATCATGGTATCATATCAGAGAATATCTTCCTAGGTGTTCTCGGATTGAGACCAAGACACCAATCCATATCTAGTGCAAAATAAAATAAATCCAAAGCAAGTCCCTGTAGATTGAGTCTCACCACCATAAGCACTACCAAATAATGTCATGAATAATAGGTTTGTATAAACAACATGTATAAGCACCTAACTATCATGACAATGCACCTTACTGGCTTTTATTTTTTTCCCAAGACAAATATAAACTCAACATGTATGAGGCTCAACATTTTTAAAGGAAATTAGCAGCTCAATCAAACCTTTACTAAGGCAAGCCTAGAGCTTCCTTCATGCCTTAAGAGTGTTATGTATAGGAATAACAATATCGACAAAGTTACTCAGAACCATTCCCATAATAGGAGAATCACTAACAATTACTAAGGAAAGACTGGAGCTTCTATTGAGATGTTAAATTCCTTTAGCAAGACAAGCCTACAACTTTCTTCATTCCTACAAATTGTGATGACTAGGAATAACAATATTGACCAGCATGAGGCTAAACAAATTAAGTCAAACCACAATTTATAAAAAATAACTATACCAAATCAACATCTTGACTAGAAAATGAACCAGGTGTCACTTTTTTTAGTTGAAGTTCCTCCTATAACACATAAAACATTTTATCCAAAACATATATTGATATAATTGAAGACATACAACCATTTCTAGGTCAATTTCAACACACTGGCAGTAATTCTCCAAGCGCAAATACAGTCATGGTATTTTAAGTGTAAAAACAAGTTATAAAAAAATCACTGATATATTTGAAGACATACAACAAATTCCTTTTGTAGATTTGTTTTTCAAGGATACTGTCAAAAAGGCATATGTATGAAAATTTGTTAAGCTACTACTCACATACATGTTGTTAATTGCCTGTAAGAAAGCATAAATTCTATTAGCTTGTATGAAAGCATAATTTCAATTATTATTAACTAAATGCATGCAATAATTATGCAGGTAGTTACATCTATGGCAAGAGTTAGTTATGTTGCTCGTACAAGGAGAAGTGGCAGACGAGTGACTGAGGGTGCCCAGTTGTGATTCCCTTCATAGAATGAGGACAAGACAAGTGATGTGAATGTCCACAATGCTCCCAACAATATTGTTGAGGAAGACCATGGACAGATGCTGATGTTGTCACACCATCAGCCACAAAGCCACCATAAACCACAGTCCAAGGGGCAAGTTAACTAAAAAAAAATAGCATATAAGAGGTTGGAAAAAAAAAGACATGTTAGCTGCAATTGACAACATAGAGTTTAATGGATATTCAGTTTGGGAATCAACAAAAAAACATGGTATTCCTCCCTCATCAATACACTATTGGATAAAAAATGTAGAGAGCCTCTTACAGTTATGACTAATGATGAGGAGGCCAAGATGGTTGAGTGGTGTAAGGATATGGCCCAATTGGGACATGGGCTAGATTTGATACTACTTAAATCCACAGTTGCTCAAATATGTCAAGGGAGGCAAAACCCATTCAAAGATGGGTTTCCTAGTAAATCATGGTGGTTTGGGTTTAAAAAAAGGCATCCAGACCTTGTATTGCATACAAATGAGGGCCTTGACAGAGACAAAGCATTAAATTTGCACCCTGCAATTGTATGTAGGTTCTATGACACTCTTTCTAGTGCATACGATAAGCATTCTTATGGTGCACACCATATATGGAATTGTGATGGAACAGGTTCATAGGCAGGAAGGAATAGTGGCAAGTGGGTAATCTCCAAGAGAGGGAGATGAAACGTGCAATTTTTTTCCTAAGAACAAGGAGTGGATAACTATTCTATGTTGTGTCAATGCTATTGGTGCTTCAATCCCATAATTTTATCTATTCAAAGGTAAAAATCAACTAAAAAGTTATATACAAAACTGTGAACCAGGTGCATGCATGGTTGCACATCCCCATACATGGATGACTAAAGAAATTTTTTTAAATTGGCTTTGTCACTTTTCTACATCTATACCAGGTGGTATCTTACCTAATAACATACACCTATTGATATTAGATGGCCATGGAAGCCACATTGTTATGCAAACTATTGAGGAAGCAAACAATTCTGGCATCAACCTGTAAACATTTCCTGCTCATACCACTCATAGATTGCAACCCCTTGATGTCAGTGTGTTTGGCCCTTTCAAGAACTATTTTAGGTCAGAGCGTGTTGCATGGATGCCAAAGAATCCAGGGGTTGAGGTGAGAAGGTTCAAGCTAGCAGAGCTTGCAAGTAAAGTGTTTAAAAGGGCTTTGACACCATCAAATATCAAGGTTGGCTTTAGAAGAACTAGAATTTGGCCATTGAATTATGATGCTCTTAGGCATGATACTGGTTGTAGCTAGGCGTTTCATGTGTATGGTCAAGAAGAAGGGCATGTCCAAACAGTGGTTGAAGTGCAAGAAGAAGTAGATGAGTATGATGATGTGGTTGCAGCTGATAATATGATTTCTCTCTCTCAAGGACACTTATATGGTGATGATGATGAACATGTAAGTGAAAAAAAATATAATGATGAGCCAATTGACAGTAACATGGAGGTCGCTCTACCAACTGAAGCACATGGAACATATGTTGTTTATATTCTTAATGACATTGTTTAACATGCAGTTTTCAATGATAATGTAGTTGAAAATTTCATTTTTGATATTGCTCGAGCAGATGAAAGGCTTGAAAGGGAGAAGGACCATCGAAAACAAATGGCAAGATAGGAAAATGAAGTAAGAAAGGATAAACAAAATGCTTGAAAAGGAACAAAATATGACCGATATGGTTTACAATGATGCAAAGCACAACTGATGAAACTAGGATTATTTCAAACACATTGGATGATATTGCAAATAATACGCCATTATTCCAATACCTCATAAACATTCAAATCCCTCACTATCAAAATGGGGTTTTACCCATTTTCTTTATTCCTACCAAAGCAGGTGTCAATTATATGTATGCTCATCACATACCTCCACTTGATGCAAGGGTTAGTAGTGCAAGTGTGAGGTATGGGTACTCAATTCCTCCATGGTTGGAAGGGGAAAATCAAACTTAATCATATGGAAGAAATCCACCACATCCTAATCAACCATTATTAGGTAAGCCAACCTACTTGGCTCAAGCAGGAAACTTAGGGAGTTTTGGAACTAAAGATTCTCGAGACCATAAAGAATAGGGGTGTCATATGTTTTTGGTTGTAACGACATTATGATGTGGATTTTGGATGGATTCTCTTTTTCTTGTCACAGGAAGATTTTGGCTTATAACCTAGGCTGTTTTATTTTATACTGTTTGTGTCATTGTAACCAAAATCCATTTTAGAATGACCATTAATAATATATTATAATGGAGAAATTTTACTTGAGAATGAAAATGGGATTTTCTGTTATGCCTCTACACACCAAATGATTTACAACACATTTATAACCGATTTTTTAATTAAATGACAAATAAGTGAATAATGAAATATTGAACAAGTCACTTCTTTTAATATGAAATTTCCATAAAACAGTGAACAATAAAAGTACCTAACTTCACACCTCATATCAAACTTTTGTAAGTTAAATTAGAAGACAAACAAAGTGCATGTGCGGTGAAGCATCAACAAGCCAAGAGAATAATTAAATGAAAAACGAGTGAATAATGAAATCAATAAGAATCAATTGAGTTGTTAATTAAATGATAAAGCATCAACAAGCGTCAACTGAGTTATTAATTAAATGACAAACAGTTGAATAAGGAAATCTTGAACATGTCACTTCTTTTAATATGAAATTTTCATAAAACAATGAACAATAAACGTACCTAACCTCATACCTCATATAAAACCTCATTTATTGTAAGTTAACTTAGAATACAAATAAAGTGCATATGCGGTGAAGCATTAACAAGCCAAATAAATCATCAACAAGCCAAGAGAATAATTAAATGACAAACAAGTGAATAGTGAAATCAACAAGCATCAAATAAGTTGTTAATTAAATGATAAAGCATCAACAAACATCAACTGAGTTGTTATTAAATGACAAACAAGTGAATAATGAAATCTTGAACAAGTCACTTCCTTTAATATGAAATTTCCATAAAACATTGAATAGTAAAAGTACCTAACCTCACACCTCATATCAAACCTCGTTTATTGTAATTTAACTTAGAAGAAAAACAAAGTGCATGTGTGGTGAAGCATCAACAAGGCAAATAAAGCATCAACAAGTCAAGAGAATAACTAAATGACAAACGAGTGAATAATGAAATTAACAAGCATCAACTAAGTTGTTAATTAAATGATAAGGCATCAACAAGCATCAAATGAGTTGTTAATTAAATGAAAAATGAGTGAATAATGAAATCTTGAACAAGTCACTTCTTTTAATATGAAAATTCAATAAAACAGTGAACAATAAAAGTACCTAACCTCACACCTCATATCAAACCTCATTTACTGTAAGTTAACTTAGGAGACAAACAAAGTTCATGTGCGGTGAAGTGTCAACAAGCCAAGAGAATAATTAAATGAAAAACGAGTGAATAGTGAAATCAACAAGCATCAACTGAGTTATTAATTAAATGATAAAGCATCAATTGAGTTGTTAATTAAATGAAAAACGTGTGAATAATGAAATCTTAAACAAGTCACTTATTTTAATATGAAAATTCCATAAAATAGTTTACAGTAAAAGTACCTAACCTCACACCTCATATCAAACCTCATTTACTGTAAGTTAAATTAGAAGAGAAACAAAGTGCATGTGCGGTGAGGCATCAACAAGCCAAATAAAGCATCAATAAACCAAGAGAATAATTAAATGATAAATGAGTGAACAATGAAATCAACAAGCATCAATGATTTGTTAATTAAATGATAAAACATCAACAAGCATAAACTGAGTTGTTAATTAAATGATAAAGCATCAACAAGCATCAAGTGAGTTGTTAATTAAATGAAAAATGAGTGAATAATGAAATCTTGAATAAGTCACTTCTTTTAATATAAAAATTCCATAAAACAGTGAACAATAAAATTACCTAACCTCATACCTCATATCAAACCTCATTTAATGTAAGTTAACTTAGATGACAAACAAAGTTCATGTGCGGTAAAGCATCAAGAGACCAAGAGAATACCAGAGACGTCCTCAAGCCACTACAATCCATCTCCTACTCCTAAATTAAAAAAGGAAAGACTAAATACTTGCATGTTGGTGAGATTATCACCAAAACAAAAAGAGAAGGCATATCGTATTCGATTCCCATCATAGTTCCAACATCAAACATAAACATTTTGTTGCTATCTATGAATCCCATATCGAAGAAAATATGAGTTGTAGTCAATGGATTCTTGAGTCTCATTGTCCTCGCAATAAGGCTTCTTACCAAGAAATCCACCTAGCCAATTGGTATTTTGTTTTGCAAATAATCCATAAGGTCTATATGGTCTTTATGAATCTCTGCAAGTATAGATACCTCTATAAACTGGTTGTTCTCATCCCAAATTTTATAAGGATCTTGGTAGATCTTTTAAATTCTACCAACTGATGGAATAGTTGCAAAACAGAAACAGGCGATTCAATGAATGCCCCAAATAGGTGCCAACAATTTAAAAATAGGCTTTTAGTTTCAATAACCTCATCAAGATTTCCACCATGAAGAACAACATTCATGCCATTTACGCATGTTTACTAGGTTATTGACAACATACAAGCGCTAGGAACAACACCCCATGACTGGAAAAGCGCTAGTACAAACAGATAAGTAATCGACAGTGACAAATCGTTTTGCTAGTGTAAATTTGTGAGTTAATAAGGCCTCACAATAAGAAGCCCAATGTTCAGATTCAAAAGTGGTTAGTGTTGGTTAGGGCACAATTATACAGACCATGCATAGAGAAACTATTGAGATCAATCCCAATTTTCAAAGACTGAGGTTTTGTGAAGAGAACCATTGGAAATGAAACAGTTCTTTAAACCTCACACCCTCTTGATCAATAATAGATACAATGATATGAAAAACAAAATTCCAAATTGCCTACAAGATTCCATATAGGATCTAAACAAATTTGATAAAATCCCACGCAAGAACCTTATCAAAGAGCATAAAACATGTTTGAAATAAGTTTATCACTCAAAAAACTAGAGCATTACTATTGTGCCTGAAATAGAGCATTATAGTTAATCCTTTACTTATTTCTAAGCTGGAACTGCATGAATAACCAAAAATACAGGAGCCATGAATAACCAACCACAACTGCATCAATAACCAGACAAACAAGACCCATGAATAACTAGTCGCAACTACATGAATAACCAGGCAAACAAGAACCATGAATAACTAGATAAACAAGACCCATGAATAACTAGACAGATAAGACCCCATGAACCATAAATGCTACCATAAAAGCCTACCACAAACCCTACCGTAAACCCTTGCGAACCCTACCCTAAACCATAAACCCTGTCGAACCCTACCATAAACCTTGTCGAACAATACAATAAGAGCTAAATTCCCAACAACAAATTCAAATGTTGAAAAACACAACAGTGCAACAAGAGCTAAATTCCCAACAACAAATTCAAGTGTTGGAAAACACAGAGTGGCTGGTAGGATGTAGAATCCTACTAGAGAGCTGCAGAAGCCACCACCATGTCCAAACGCCGCCCCAAACCTTTCCATACCGCTTTTGTGACAATCATAAAATTACCTGCAACACAAACATAGGGAAATTAGAATTTTGGCACAAACCCAAAAAAATTACAGCAAAATCGCAAAAAAACTCCATGAATATAACGACTTACCGGAATGGACCTCGAAACCTGCATGTCTACCACCGAACTAAATCGAATCTCCCACAGGCTCCTTTGCAAACAACAAGGTGCGCAATTGAAACAACAATAAGCGTATTTGTAAAGCCCCCACAAACCAGAACGAACAATCGTTAAACTTCAAGATTTTAGGTGTCCCAGAAGTTTTTGATGGTGTTGAATCCATTTCCACCATCAAAAACATGATTAGAACATTGCCTCTACAAGATTTTTTGAATTATTTTTACCGGAATTACAATTCCTCCACCTGCCTGTATATACAACTCCATTTTTTTCACCAGAGTGAATTGGATGGCTACACGTTCATAGTTGTTTTGGAAGTGGTTAACAGGCAAATACCATAAAGTTTTGGAATTTAATATCGAGGCTGCAATATTCATTATTGCATAGCAATGCTAGTGATATATGTGTCATAAAATTTTAATTAGTATTATAAAGTATTGTTTTAATATTTGTGCTGCAATATTAAATATGGCATAGCAATACCGGTCATTAAATTTTAATTACTTTAAAATTTTAATAACCTATATACAATTGTTGATGTATAGATCTTAAATTTATGATTGACGCTATGTGATTCATTTCACTAGTTTCAATCCCACTTCTTCACTCCTGTGAACATCACCCGATGCAATAAGTACTAAGTGAACTATTCAAAAATCATGAAAAATTAGTCAATTATGATTACCTCTCATAGATCTTAAATTTTTATTACTTTAAAATCTAATTATTTATATATCACGGAGAGTAACATTAAATATTATATAATAATAGCATTTATGTTTATTTAAGGAAATTAATATGTAGCCATATATATCACCTATTGAATTATATATTTACTATAATTTAATAAATAAATTATATACTTACTATAATCCAATAAGTAATATACACTGCAACCCCATTGATAAATCAATGACCCAGGCTATAAGCCTGGCCCTGGCCTAAAGTGCTTCCTCTGCTGGCACCTTTTCATGGAGCACAATACATCGAGAGAGCGTTAAAACCGAGTTGTGGTCGCGTGTGGAAAGTCATCCGCAAAGAAACGTACGGATTTGAACCCCAACTAAATTACGGTTGGAATGTGCGTTGAACGAAAGTAACCAATGAATTTGGGGAATATTCCACATTAGCGTAATCTGAACTTTCTTGTTTAGACTCCTCCAAGACACATTCACACCAAGCCGGTTCCCATGTTTATAATTCTAAATCGGCTGCGCGTATATTAACACGTTTTCCGTCCCTATATATCCGTTGGCAGTTACTCCAAACAATCTCATGCCGCAGATATTCAATCGCACAACTCTAGGAGCTACCACCATCTCTGTGATTCCTGACTTCAAATCCCCTCACTACTTCCTCCCTCGAGAGACTTCAAACTTTACCGGCACGTCCTCAGTGCGACCCCTGCAAAATCTTGCAATGACTAAACCCTCGCAAAACCAGAGCTGCCGCAGCTCACTGAAGTCGCGGCCGTTCAAGGGAATCCGGCAGAGAAAATGGGGGAAATGGGTGTCCGAAGTTCGAATTCCAAATTCCAGTGGCAGAATTTGGTTGGGCTCCTACGACACTCCGGAAAAAGCTGCCCGTGCATATGACTTCGCCGTTTATTGTCTCAGAGGATCCAAGGCCAACCTCAATTTTCCCCACTCTCCGCCGAAAATTTCCGGCGCTTCGTTTCTATCACCGCAGCAAATTCCAACCGCGGCGGCCAAGTTCGCCGCAGAAGAATTACGACTTCCTTCTGAAAATGGCGCGGCATCCTCATCATACGTTTCGGAAGAGGAATGTGATATTAACAGTGAACAGATTATTTGGGAGGAGGGTGCGACATTTGGAGATTCGGTAGCATTTGAAAGTATGGAGAATGGCGGATCTTTCAACGTACAGGATATTCCTCCGCTGGAGGTGTTGATGGAAGATTTTGGGATTCCGTTCCAGCTGCCAGAAGACTGGGAGCTGGGAATTTTCTAATTTTCTTATTCTGGTGCTGAAATTCTACCCTGAGAATTTAATTAAATTATATTATTACTTGAGAAATTTATGGGGTTGATGAATTCATACCTTTTCTGTAAATGAGAAGCTTAGGTGCACCGTGCTGGTCCCTCGAAAGTGACGGTTACTTGTAGATTTTGGAAGATGGCCACATATTTAAACCAAAAGTGGTCCGAAATTGACCACACAATCCAAGGAATGATTCATAAATATACTTTAAAAATGTATTGTCTCCGCCTTTTTGTATTCTGATTGTGTATGCATTATTGCATATTCTTATGAACGTGGCAGGAGTGGAGCCCACCCTCTTGCTGACACCTTGCTAACAGTGACGTACGGGTAACATATTCTTGTTGCAAAACTGTGTTCTTAGAGCGGTAATCACGACAAATTTTGCCGACCCCACATATATATATATTGCAAACATCAGTCATCAGTCACACACAACCAAATAATTATCGAGACAAAGGTGAAACATAAGGACAGTGGCAATCCGAAGGTTTATTTAGAGAGTGTTCAGGGAAAAAGACAAATCGCGCCATTGGATTGTTTCGTAAATTTTGTACAATTATTTTAAGTAGGAGATTTAATTATTCGATAACTTAAATGCTAATTTTTCATTATTTAAATTGTAATTTTAAATATTTTAAATGTAAAAATATGGAGTATTAAAAATATATATATAAAATATTAATATTAATAATTAATATTTACAATTTAACAATTTTACTAATTTAATAAAATAAATTTATTTTAATAAATTTATTTCAATTTAATAATAATAATAATTTATATGATCTTTTAATTGCAATCATTTATTTATAAGTACTTGGAATTTATTTTTAATTTTTTGTAACTATTATTATTTTAATATTATCATTTTAATATTATTAATGTAAAAATAAAGGATGTTTGGCTTGAAAATTAGTGTTTTCAATCTAATAGGAAGGAAATATGTGTTTGTATTTATGTTTAACATAAATTGATATATAATATTATAAATGATATTAATAATTAAAAATACATTTTAATATTAATTTGAAATAAAATATTTTAATTATCTATTTTATATGAAAAAATTATATTAATATTTTAAATAAAGAGAAATATAAATAACTGAAAATTAAAAAAATACAAGTTTATTTTACTTTTCCGAAAGAAAAATGTATAATACTTTTAATGGTTCTCTAAATGACTTTTAAATATATTAATTATATAAAATTATTTCAATGTAAATTATAAATCAAATATACAAATAAATATTTAATTTATATATTTTATATAAATAAAATATTTAAAACATTTAATTGTTTCACGTGAATATGAAAAGATGTGTAATTTTTGAATATTCAAAATGAAATTGACCACGGGCATAATTACTTTGGTGAATAATATGGAATTGAAAAACAATATAATTTCTTTTCGACTCAATATAATATTACCTAGTAACATATACATACATAAAATAAACCAATATAATTTATCTTAATTATAATTGCCATATATATATATATATATTGGAAAATAATTAATCACTCAAATAATTCAATTCTTCTCGACACCTAATAAAATAAGTTAGAACATCACTATTTCAACAGTATTTGTAACGCTCACAATTTTTTCTTCCAAGGTGGGAAAAACCTGTTCGAATAAAATCCTCATAGGCATTGATCCAATCTTGGGAGGGGAAGATGACATCAATATATCTCGAAGGCTTATTAATTTCTTTCATAGAAAGGGGTTCTTTACCTAGAATAAGCTAATCGCGAGATGGTTGGTCCCTATCCCAATTTGGAAGGATTCCACATGTATGGGATTTTCAAGTGATCTCGCGCGACAGTGGGAGCAAGTTAGGTGTTGTTTGAGAAACTGTGGTTTCTGTCGCATGTTGGATGATGACGTTCTCATTTGGAAAGGCAAAAGTGCATTGGAGCCTGTTACTGTTAAGGAGATCTATTCAAACCTTATCAGTATTAAATCTGCATTATCTCATCCCATTTTTCCAGTTATCTATTGGAAGATTGGTTGTCCTCAAAAAACCATCTTATTCTCATGGTTGATATTCCATAACAAAAATCTGACATGGGATAATCTACAAAAGAGAAATTGGTATGGACCTAGGTATTGTTATGCATGCAAATCGGCTGAAGAAACAATTTTCACATGTTCTTTCAATGTCATATATCTCAACAACTCTGGCGAGGACTAGCTGCACATTTTGGTTTCCCCTATGTTTCTCATGCCTCTATAATAGAAGCTTTTATTTGGTGGAGTTGTCAAAAACCAACATGGAGGCCTGTCATCCTTCTTGTCCTCTACTGCATACGGAAGTGGAGGAATTATATTATTTTTCAGGACAGAAAGGACCCTTTCCTGGTAGTTTTTGATAACATAGTTTCCTTCTTCGACTCTATCCCAGCAAAATATTCTCAGAGTAATATGTCAAATCAAACAGATCCATCTCCTAATCTTATGGTTTTTCCAAGGGCGTTTTTGACGAGGCGGCTCAAAATGATATTTGCGGATGCGGGGTACATATTATTATGGAGAATAATCTGCAATATCAAATTTTCTAAAACGGAGGAAAGGGTACCAATATCAAAGCAGAGGCTATCGCTCTGGCAGTTCTTCTGTCCATATGCCATTTTCTAAATATTCAAACTCTTCAGATTTGTGGTGACTCCAAAGTCATTATTGATCATGTCACTGAAAAGCACCATATCAAAAAACAGCATCTTGTCAGTTGGATGAATAGAATCACGTCTCTATGGAGAAAGTTGGAGGGCTACTCTATTCGACATATCTATAGATCACAAAACTTCCACGCTGATATATTTTCTAGGAAAGGTCTTCTCTCTCAACCGGGCATCTGGAACATGGAGGTAATATTTGAAGCAGAAAGTTTTCTCATTCAGGAATTCTCTCTCCCTGGTACATAACCTATAAGTTTCATTGCAAAATCCCAAGTATGTCTTTCATGTATACTGTACTTTTGTTATTTTTGTCTCTGCCACTGATAGTTCTGCAGGTGGATAAACAAATCCTATATTTTTCTGGAATTATGATGATTGTGGCATTTTCTTCTCCATTTTCTTATAGAAGCTGTGGTATCTCCATTTTATGTATAATGTTGGGATATATCTGTATATTTGGTCATATTATGGAATATCTTTGGATCATACCTATCTGGAATCCTTTGTTCTCAGATTGGTCGGACCTATTTTCTCTGCTATGATGTAATATTTTGTTCATTATATATCTTATATAATACTATTGAGCTTTTTCGCCCTGAAAAAAAAATGTTAACTAAGGAGGTGTGGAGGTACGTGTTTCACGAACCCTCCTTGGGCTAAGGGCACCACAAATATTTTCCAGTCAATATTGATTAATCGATCGTCACTTTTTCATGTCGAGTCTGTCCACGCTGGCAATAGATGTCAATGTTCAAGACTTTCTAGGCATTGATGTGTGTCACGTAATTATTACCTACTTCAGTATTTATAGAAATCGCAACACCTATTGAATTCTAATTATTTTTGGCATTTCTAATATTAAATCTAAGTTCATTTAATTTGTATGTTAGGTTAATTGATTTTTTTAATATTAAAAATTGTACTTGATGTTGCAAAGGAAACATAACCAATAGCATATAGTACTATTAATGCTTTTTTGATAATTGTTGAAAGATAAAAAATATATCAACAAAAGGAAAGGACCATGCTACAATGAAATATTAATGCAATATTGCTTCCTTGAGCCTTGCAAATCACGAGGCCTATGTTCAAGTTGAATACCTTGTCTGATTATGCCAACTTGAATGCCTCATAAATAATAAAATAGATTGTGATTTGCTACCTTTGAATTCCAAGGTTGTGTTGCTAAAATTTCTCCATATTTCTTCTTGATCACTTTCTCTTGCTGTAGACAAGCTTAATCAATACAAAGCAATATTTTATAGTTTGAAATATGTGTCTACAAAGGACTATAACAATTTTGTAAATAAATTTTGAATTTCTATGTGAATTAAGGTCTATCCTTGAATAAAACTACACATATCTCCAATTTGAAAACTAAATGTAAGAATAACATCAACTACACAACATCAGCTACATGTGTTATTGAGAAATTGCATGTATTTCTCTTTTGACTATTGACTCACCTTTGTATTATTTTTTTTAATTGTTGAAACTATTCAAAAGATGGCATTACTCTTTTACCACTAATCTCCTTTGTGTCTACCATGTTCTTGTTTTAATCCAAAAGATTATGCTCAAGAAAATCTAACCCATGCCATGCAGTTGAAAATAATGTAGAGGTCATTCAACAACATTTAAAACATTTTATCTTGAAAATCATGCAAGTGTGATCCATAGGCAGCACAATGAAAATTATGTTTTTTTAGATTCAAAGACCATACCTCACCTTGGTTTTAAAATAATTACACTAAAATTTATATAACCTACTTGTTTATCTTACTGGTGAAAACATGAGAGAATTATTATATGCATTCCAGTCATATTGAAAAGTGATCCAGTGTGACAATATAGAGATGCTAAACAAGATTATGAAACTCCAACATTAAAGGTATTTAGAAAGGGAAACTCCCATCTTCCCCGCTTCATCCTCCTCTTGAAAAGCACACTGGAAACACTTGTCATCTGCTCCCTTGTGAGTCCTCACGGTGTGCACGAGCTCATATTTTGCCCTCCTCTTTTCTGATCTCTTGTTAGATAACAATATTGCAACACATCCCATCCTAAAAATACAATTTGATACGAACTTGGATCTGTTGTTACCAAAATTCCAATTCAATGTTACGTTCTCCATGCTAACAACAATTCCATAGGAATTTCTATGAACTTGGAGCAAATCCTTGCCTAGATCAATAGATATCATCCTGCACTACAACCCATTCCACCTACATTGAAACTGACTATATTCCCCCTTAATTTGTAATGATTTACAATCATCACAGACAATGAAGGTGCGGGGTTGAAAAGGCTACAATTCACAACAAGTATGCCAATATCCTTAGAGTTAACACTGGTCTTTTAAAAAAGCTCATCAAGGGCTCCAAACATGACAATCTCTGCCTCTTTTCGAGCCTCTGCCATGCATGGATTTGGGTGCACTCTCAGCACTGCCTCAGGTAAGTATGTCTCCTCTCCCAACCCTGAACGCTCAAGGACTTTCCTCTGAAAATCAAAGCTTGATTAAGAGAACGTACCAGTCGAACTTAAGCAACTCATAAAAACTTCTCTAGTGCATTTTCTCTCGTCATCCGGCTTATAGCATGCAAAATCTACAAGGTAAATTGGCCTAAGCCTAGTCATAAAGTACAATGTTATCACAAAGACCAACAATGTCGAACATACAATTACAGTCACTAGATTATAACAAAGATGGTGCCATAAATCAAATAGATCTTAAGCCTCAAGGGTTCCCAGTTCTGCTGTGACAATGACGATAATGGGAGATAAAAATAGATACATTGAATGGAAAATCACATAGTGATAGCCCAATTTCACATACTTCAGTTTCACATATTGGAGAAAACCTGAGAGTTTTTTACTTGTTTTGACTGATATTGTTGCTTGAGCCTGCTTCTTGGATTCCATTGACGCGAGATCACGCCCGTCCTCCAGCTTTTTGGTTTCCATGTCTTAAAAAACACCCAAAACCAAATCCACAAGGGAAAAAAATGCATTCCAAGCATGTTGAAAAGTGATCCAGTGTGACAATATAGAGATGTTAAACAAGATTATGAAACTCCAACATTAAAGGTATTTAGAAAGGGAAACACCCATCTTCCCTGCTTCATCCTCCTCTTGAAAAACACACTGGAAACACTTGTCATTTTCTCCCTTGTGAGTCCTTGCGATTTGCATGAGGACTATTGCAGCACCTCCCATCCTAAAAATACAATTTGATACCAGCTTGGATCTGTTGTTACCAAAATACCAATTCAATGTTATGTTCTCCATGCTAACAACAATTCCATAGGAATTTCTGTGAACTTGGAGCAAATCCTTGCCTAAATCAATAGATATCATCCCTGCACTACAACCCATTCCACCTAGATTGAAACTGACTATATTCCCCCTTAATTTGTAATGATTTACAATCATCACAGACAACGAAGGTGTGGGGTTGAAAAGGCTACAATTCACAACAAGTATGCCAATATCCTTACGCTTAACACCGGTCTTCTAAAAAAGCTCATTAATGGCTCCAAACATGACAATCTCTGCCTCTTTTCTAGACTCTGCCATGCATGGATTTGGGGGCACTCTCAGCACTGCCTCAGGTAAGTATGTCTCCTCTCCCAACCCTGAACACTCAAGGATTTTCCTCTGAAAATCCGGGCTTGATTCAGAGAACGTACCAATCAAACTTAAGCAACGCATAAAAACTTCTCTAGTGCATTTTCTCTCATCATCCGGCTTATAGAATGCAAAATCTACAAGGTAATTGTAATTGTGGAACATACAATTAGAGTCACTAGATTATAATGAAGATGGTGCCATAAATCAAACAGATCTTGAGGATCAAGGCTGCCCAGTTCTGCAACGACAATGACTATAATGGGAGATAAAATAGATACATTGCATATCTAATCACATAGTGATAGCCCAATTTCACATACTTCAATTTCACAGATTGGAGAAAATCTGGGAGTTTTTTACTTGTTTTGACTGATATAGCTGCTTGAGCTTTCTTCCTGGATTCCATTGATGCGAGATCACCCCCTTCCTCGAGCTTTTTGGGTTTCATGTCTTAAAAAACACCCAAAACCAAATCCGCAAGGGAAAAAAAACGAGGACACAAATCTGAAAAGAAGATAGAGATACCAAAAACCGCCGACCCAAATCAGACAAGAAGACAAAGATACGAAAATTTGTGAACCCGAATAAGAAACCAGGAAGCAGATACAAAAATTTGCGAACTCGAATGAGAAAAGGGGATTGAGCTCCAAAAATCTGAGAATCCAAACCAAAAATGGTTTGAATACCGCCACCCACTTCGATATACTCATAAAATTTGCATGTGTCGCCTCAGACCTCATGGCGAGTGACTCTGTTGCAGAGTGTTTCTTGGGAAAGCACAAGTTCGAATGAGGTGACACAGATGGTGCTACTCATAATAGACTGAATGATGGTGAGACATATGGTGCTACTCATAACAGACTGAGCTACTCATAACATACTGAATGATGTAAACATAAGCTAACCATTCACCATCCTGCACGGGCTTATCGTGTGCTCAAAATAAGGGATTAATGGCACAACCGTCCCAAATTCAGGGAGGCACAACCATCTTAAGGTTGGAAGACATCATGAACACACTCGCTGGGATCCTTTCAAGTGCAATATTCTCAACTGCCTAGAACGTTCTTCACGGATGATTGCGTCATACCTTCCAAGCACAATATTCCCAATTGCTTAGAACGTTCTTGATGGATGATGGCCGAAGATTATTTCATCATTTAACAATCCATCTAACGAACCACATCGAGACACAATGGAAGGGAGGGGAGTTCATTTTAGAGGGGACGGCCTTACGAAGTAATTAATTTTAATTTTAATTAAGATTTATTTAGGTTAAGAAAATAAAAATTATTGATGATAAAAAGTGGAATGTGAGTTTGTTCGTCTTCTCAGAGACACTGTAACAAAGAAAAATGTGAAAAAACTATATTTCACACATATATTGTTATTGGAAACTATTTGTATAAATAAGTATCTTTTTGAGTTATTTATGAGAGTTAGATTAGTTAGTTTATGTGGGGTTTAGTTTTTATTAGGTTATTGGTTCAAATTTCATGGGAGGGGTTAAGAGTGTTGTTGTAGCTGCTACAACAGCTCCCAAAATCTTCCCCTACACATAAATTTGAACCCATGATTTCTCAATAGAAAAGGTGCTTTAAGTCTAGACCAATTGAGCTAACCCATGGAGCTCACCAAAAAAAAAAAAAATTACAAATATATCACTAAATATTTTATAATGTTTATACAATGACTAGTAACATTCACCAAGCTTTCTAAACAAACAAGTTTCCATAAAATTTCCTTGATTGACTTGGTCAAAATAATAAATAACATAGCTATCATCGAAGGCTATGGTTGCTTATATTTTCACAAAGCACATTATCTATGTTGGCTTTTTGTCCTTCATCTTCATCCTCATATTACACAAATTCATTATGATTTATGGCATTTGCAGTTAGTTAATTTTGCAAAGCATCTCTCATCCTTGTTTTCAAGATTTCCCAATTTATGTTTACATAGGTGAAGGGTGCTTTATTTTGAGAAGTTGTGTGCATTATATTTATTCATGTCTTCACATGTCGAGGGTTTGGGAAAGGTTACAGTTGGACCAATAGGCTTGTCACACCAATGATGTTAAGAAAGTGAACACATATATGAAGAGGCATGAATTTTCATGAATCCATCAAGGATGAAAATAACAAAAGACATTCTTAGAAGTTTTGAAAAATGTAGCTAGTGTTAGTCTTCATAATTGTATTTGAGTCATGAAGTCATGTACTTGTCAAAATAAATAAAAAGAAATTTTATCATAAATGAAATTGACTTATTAAAGCATGGGTTTCATGCTTGGGTCAATGGTTCTTAGGTCAAAGCCTCCATTGTAGGCTTCTGGGATTTATTTCAAGTGTCCTTGTCCATGTCATAATATAAAATATTCTTCTTGGGTTTGTCAATCAAGAAAGAAAATTATTTTTATGTAAAATATGTCATTTAGGCCTCCTCAACCAAGTCGGCCTCCACCTTGACAAGTCAGCATAATTAGAGAGGCAGAAACCACTATAAAAGGACAACAACTCGACTCATTTGGAGCACATTCACAACAAGTTTGATCTGCAATAGTTGGAGACAAAAAAAGGGTACGAAATTCAAGGAAGAGGAAGGAAACCCTAGCAAAGGAGAAAGAAGTCTTTTTCAAACATGAGAAGTTAAATTTTCTCTCTCCTTGTCTCACACATGCAAAGTTGTTGGGTTGTTGAAAGGATCAAAATTGTAGTACTATAGCTGGGCTGAAATTCTGGAGTAGCTAGGGGTTGACATTCTGAATTGTTGTTGGGTTGAAGTTGCCGAATAATCTTGGAAGACTAATTTGGTGTTGGAGGAAGGTATTTTGTGTTGGCATTATGGCACAGGTGTTGTCCTTGATGGCAACTCTCTTTGGTAACAGATCTCAGTTCAGGCTTTCAGAATGAAGGAAAAGACATATACGCAGGTTCATCTAGACGAAGACGCGTATACACGCGGGTTAGACATTTCAAAGGCGTGTGTGCGTATACACGCACTTTCATGCAAGGAAAAGCGCGTATATGTTGGAGAACTTACCTTTGGTCCGTGGTAGTTAGTCCTTGGTATTTGAACCTATGGTTTTGGACCATGGTACCTCATCAGACGTGTTGATCCAAGTATTGGGTCCGTGGTATTGGCTTATTATGGTTTTGGACCATGATATTGTGGATGGCCTAAAACTATAAAAGAGGAAGGAGATCATGTGGCAAGGAACGATCTGAATTGTTATTGAATATCTGATAAAGTGCTAGATCTGGAATAGTGGTAATTGGGTTATGGTGCAGATCTGGATCTGAATGAAGGAGGACCCTTAGCACAAAGAGAAGGATAAGTTCTATTGATGGGTCATAATCTTTAAGCTTGAATGATAGTATCTTTATATGATTTTGATCTGCTATATGTGGCGCTTGCCTGATCTATAAGTCTAATAATCTGGGTTAATTAGTGTTTGAATATCCAAAAGAGCAAATTATTCTTTATAGATCTGTACGCAGGTTCAATGAAGCGAAGAAGCGTATACGCAGGTTGTTCCAGCAACAGAAGTGTATGTACGCAGGTTTCAGGTTATTAAAGCAGCGTATATCTTTTGAGTTGTGATCTAGCTGCCTTTGTTTATTGTTGCAGTGTTCTGGGTTCAGATTTGGTGTGTGGTTACTGTTACTGTGATCTGGGTACAGTGGTCAGAGAAGTGTTTATTTTGATTCAGTTTTGATTGGTGAAAAGGTGATTGGTTGATGCAGAAATTCTTGGTGTTTGATTGATGTTAATTGTGGATCCAATCTGAAAATTTATGAAACGTGGTCCCTGGAAGAAAGAGAAGGTTGTAGCCTTTTGTAGGCTAGCACCTACGTAGTAGTATCTTTGCTAGTGCAAGAGCTAAGGGGGTTGTAGCTCCCTTCCAGGAGAAGCTGGAAAACGAGAGAGGGTTGTAGCTCTCTGCAGGTTGCAGCCTGCGTACTAGTAAAGGACTGCACCAGTACAATTGTAAAAAGAAGTTTCTAATTAAAAGAAGATAGAGACGAATTGCAGCAGGTGGTTTTCACCCACATTGGGTTTCCACCTTGTATCTTGTGTTCTTGTGTGTGATTGTATTTCTGCTTTGTTTTAATGCTTCTGGTTACTGGTTATTTGATTCTCAAACACAGATTAACAATCAACATCAGAAAGATAAAGTAAATTAAAAGTTTTCATTGTATACGCGGGTTTCCTTCTGCATAGTTGCGTATATACGTAGGTTTAATTAACTGAAGTAGTGTATATCATTTGATTTTGAAAAAGGAATATTTGACTTGATAATACTGATTCACCCCCCCCCCTCTCAGTATTATTTCCAACAATTGGTATCAGAGCAAGTCCTTCAGAAGAAGCTTGATCGCTTGAAGGAAGATCTTTCATCATGAGCAACTACGAGAGGGAAGCATCAATCAGGCCACCGATTTTTTATGGGACAAACTTCGTTTATTGGAAGGTAAGAGTTACTGCCTATCTTCAATCTCTTGGTACAGAAGTGTGGGATATCATAGATACAGGGTATACTTTTCCATCAACAACTCCTACAAATCCGGCTGAGAAGAAGAAATGTGAAACAAATGCAAAGGCGGTCAATACTCTATTAGGATGCCTATCTCAATCAGAATTTGTCAAGGTAATACAGTTTAAATCCGCAAAAGAGATATGGGACAAGATTGTTCTGAGCTATGAAGGAGATGATCAGGTAAAACGAGTAAAACTTCAAACCCTCAGGATTCAGTATGAAAATCTCAGGATGTATAATGATGAAATTATGGCTAACTATTTTCTTTGTGTAGATGAGATTGTTAATTGTATGAAAAATTTGGGTGAAGAAATAAAAGAGGCTGTTGTGGTTGAAAAAGTTCTAAGATATTTGTCCCCTAGGTTTGAATCTAAAGTTTATGCAATAGAAGAAAAAGAGAATCTACAAAACCTTAAAATGTCACAACTGCACGGAATTCTAACTGCTTATGAAATGAGGAAAGGAGGTCCATCAGACAAGAGAGAAGTTGTCTTCAAGGCTTCAGGCAAATGAGAGTACTATGAGTCAAGACACGTGTCAGAAGAAGAAGAAGAATCAAATTTTGTCAGAAATCTTCAACGGGGTACTGGACGGTTCCGAGGTAAGTTACCTTTCAAATGCTTTGCTTGTGGAAGAGTTGGTCACTATGCTGCCAAATGTCCTCATAAGGATAAGGTTGACAAAGGAAAGGAACCTGTTAGATGGAACAAGAAACAGAATGCAACTAAGAAAAGTTACTACACTCATGAAGACAGTGATGGCCTATCAAATAGTGACGAAGATGAACGAGGTAATGATTATAAACTTTTAATGGCTTTCGAAGATGATGATTACATGGATGCTATAGATGTAGATGGCTTTTATGAAGAGATTTCTAGACTCAAAACATGTTTAGAAGAAAAGAATATGATCATTGATACTCTGCAATTCCAACTTGATGAAAAAGAAAAATTTCTTGAGAAGTTAGAATGTGAAATTGTTGGCCTTAGAAAAGAAATTGAGAAAACAAAGGCTCTTAATCTTAAATTTGTTAAAGGATCTAAAACTCTGGATGAGATTATCAATGTACAACGTTCTCCACTAATCAAGACAGGTTTGGGGTATAATGGAGAAGCATCTCAAGCATCACTACAACAAAACAAGCAATTTGCGCCAGATTTAGCACCAGATTTTAGTGTATTTTTCTCTCCATTGGGATGATCAACCTGGCGCTAAATCTGGCTCTATTGTACAATTTTTAAAGCGTCCTTTTTTGCACCAAATTTTGCATCTTTTTTTACGCCAAATTTTGCATCATATTTTGCACCAAGATTTGCATTTGGTTTTACAACAGGTTTTGCTTCTAGTTTTGTGCCATTTTCTGCATCTATTTTTGCATCATTTTTTGCTTCCTGTTTTGTGCCATTCTTTACTTCTATTTTTGTGTCGTAATTTGCATCGAGTTTTACACCATCTTTTGCATCTGATTTAGTGCCCTTTTTTGCATCGTTTTTGTGCCAGTTTTTGCCTCTACTCTTATGCCATTTTTTGCTTCTAATTTTGTACTTATTTTTACATCTATTTTTGTATCAATTTTTCTGCCTTTTTTTACACCATTTTTTGCATCTAATTTTGCACCATATGTTGGATCTGATTTAGTGCCAATTTTTTCATCCATTTTTGGACCATTTTTTCCATATGCATTTTCATTTCGTTTGTCTCCCTTTTTTGCATCCTATTTTGCACCTGATGTTGCATCATTCGTTGCATCCAATTTAACATCATTTTTAACAACATTTCCTACATCCAATTTTGCATCCTTTTGATCATCTAAATTTTCACCCTATGTTAGACCATGTGTTGCATCCACCTTTCAATCCCATTTTGTGCCTAATGTTACGTTCAATTTTGAGCTATTTTTTTCGTCTACGTTTGCATTTGTTTTTGCACCAAATTTTGAATCATTTGTTGCACCTCATTTTTCATCCAATGTTGCATCCGAATTTGAGCCATTTTATGCCCATTTTCGCACCATTTTTTCTACTTTTATGTCCAATTTTCACCATTTTTTATGTCCAATTTTCCATCCTTTTTGGTATCTAATTTTGCATCCTTTTTGGCATCCAAATTTGCATCCTTTTTTCTGCCACATTTTGCATCCACGTTTGCATCTTATTTTGCACCTAGATGTTGGTCTAAATTTTCATCTAGTTATGCATCATTTTGGGCATCCTTAGTTCCACCCTTTTTTAGTCCCATTTTGCTTCTTGTTTTGTGTCTTTTCTTACATCCTTTTTTCACCCAAATTTTCATCCTAATTTTACACCATTATTTGATCCTCATTTTAGTGTCCATTTTTACATCCTTGTTTGCACCCAATTTGGTATCTTTCTGTATGCCCTATTTTGTTCCCTTCTTTGTGTCTAGTTTTACACCCTTTTTTAATTCTACTTTAAAACCCTTTTTGTCTCATTGTTTGCATCTTTTTTGATGGCTAGTTTAACATCCAATTATACTCTCAAATTTGCATCGATGGTTACATCCACTTTTGGCTTCTTGTTTAGAGTTTTACTTATACTTCCATTTTACTAATTTTATTATATAGCGAAATATATTACAGTTTCTAAATATCATTTTGCTATAGGATTTAATGCACAGTTAGATGAACATAAAACCCTCTCATTTTATCACAGAAACCTAATATAGACTGATTAAGAGAAAGGTTGTTCTAGGGCTCAAGATTCTTAGTAGATCAAGGTGTAGAGTATAGATTAAGAAAAGAAGAATGAATTCATGTCAGTCCTCGCATGCAGGTCTTATTGGAGTTTTTAGTGTTGCTGGGAAGTGCTCCTGGATAGCTCCAAATCATGGTCCTACACACAAGAGAGAGAACAAAGAAAACTTCACAACATAATATCTTGATAATTGAAACTATCATAAACATATAAATATTACTGAATAAAGAAATATAAACCAAAATGCCATACATTCATTAGTTAAATAGGATAAATACAGAATGAATAGTAGCATATGGAAGGAAGAACGACTAATATATATTAATAAAGGAGTTGGAGGAAAGTTACAACCATCAAATACAGTTGCAACAACACCTTCCCCCAACTCCTAGCTCCAAAACTCTCCATCTCAAGATAGATCTCAGCAGCATGACAATACATGAATTCCCATTATTTCCTCAATGGCCAAGCCTCCAATATATAGGAATGTGAAGGCTATGAAGCTTTCCCAAATTCCTCATTAGTTCAATCTTGGCAAAAGCTTTTGGGTGAATAATGTTTCCTCATATAAAAATGGCATTTTCCACTTTTTAGATGCTTTTGTGCTTAGGAAAAAGCTTCCCCATGCTTTATGGCTCTTTCCCACTTTTGTATGCTTTTATTTTTTAGGAAAAATCTAAATATGAGGATAAAGAGATCACATTCCACCATATGAGTTTCTGCAAGTGAACAAGAGAGTGTAGTTAACTCAAGCTTTTTTCATCACATTAGAGGAATTTTCATTT
Source organism: Pinus tabuliformis (assembly GCA_031772625.1). NCBI lineage: Eukaryota > Viridiplantae > Streptophyta > Pinopsida > Pinales > Pinaceae > Pinus > Pinus tabuliformis. Next base: position 474,402,529 of record CM062812.1, read on the forward strand.
TAAAATGTTAACATTGAATTTCCATGTCATAATGTGTAAGCCAATCAAAATCCTTTAAAATTTAAAAGACATATAGTTGTGACTAGGCAGTGGATTTTTTTAATAATATAACTTACCTAATTTAACTATGAATGTTGCCCAAGTGACCCAAAACTATATTAAATATTAAAAATAAATTTAATATCTTAATCTATAAAAGTTAGAATATCTAGAATATTTTTAATGAAGGGTAAATCATGGCATGTTAAATAAATAAATTTAAATATAAAATCCTAAATCCTAAATTTAATTTAAATTTTAAATTTACTTTCTTAATTTAAATCTTATGCATTGATAAATTAATTTAAATATAAATTATAAATATATGGTTCTTTTGATAAAAGTGCATTTATTTGAGTAACTTAAATTTATATTTTAAATTTTCCTTTTAAATTTAATTTTTTTTAAATCTTGTGTTACTAAATTAATTTCAATATAAAATACATGTAGATGGTTATTTTTTATAAAAGTGACGTTTATTTTGGTAAATTAAATTTAAATTTAAATTTCCTTTAACTTTTAAATTTGCTTTTTTAATTTATATTTTATTAATTCTTGTGCTAATATATTAATTTAAATATAAAATACATATACAGTTATTTTGATAAATGTGACAATCTTTTGGGTAGTTTTGGTAAAAGAATATAAAATGATATATTAAAAAATCGTCTACATGGCATAATTTTATTAGTTTCTTATTTTTTTCTTAGGTGGTTATTATTTTGGTAACAAAAGTTAGATGAAGGGGACAACTTGTTATAGACTAGGATCCCGTGGTCCTCATGGTATGTAACTTGTAGGCTTATATAGTTTAGGAGAAAGGGGTATTTCAACTAACAACATAGTATTCTCCTCCAAAATAATGAGGAGGTATTTTCATGTATAACACATTTAAGAATATATCACAATTCAAATTCATAATTTAGTATTTGTAAACAAATTTAAGGGTAATTGACAACATTCATAAAAAATATATCAGTATCCTCATATATAACAATTCTCCATGAAAAAATCATTGACAATTTTCAATATACATATATTACTACTAAATCAACATCTATTGCAGATATCATTATTCCAAGGTAAATTCACAACATTACATCAAAAAAATAGTGATGTCATCATACATAATCATTCTCCATAAAAAAACATTGATAGGTTTCAACACATATATAAAGTAACAAGATAATACTAATACTATCCTCATCATCCTTAATCAAATCAACTAAGATTCAAATTTGTGATTATCATATCAAAATATTTCATGAACACCACTATTCTAAGGTAAATTTACAACATCTATCAAAAGATAGTAATATCATCATACATAATAATTCTTCATCAAAATAATGTTGATAATTTTCAATATATACATAAAAGGACAAGAGAAAAATGATAATATCATCATCATATTTAATCAATCAACTAAAATTCAATGTAAGATTACCAAATAGAAATTTTTCATAGATATCATTATGATAAGATAAATTCACAACATCCATAAAAAAATAGGAATCTCATCATACACAATAATTCTTCATAAAAAAATTGTAAAAAATTTTCGACATATTCACAAGGTAACAAGATAGTATCATCATCATTATTCAAATAAACTAAAATTCAAATGTATGATTACCATATTAAGACATCCAACTAAATATAAAAAATAACGCATGGCTAGCTAGCACCACGAAAATCATAGCCAAACTCATCTTCATGATCATTTCCATGATCATCATCCTGACCATCTTGATAATGTCATCCACATAATCATCACCAATGCCATCACCATCCTCATCATCATGATCTCTAATATATGATGTAACCTAAACATAGTCTATATCATCATCTTCGTGGTCATTACCTATAGCGTTCTAGAAAAAAACAATATTAGATGTTAGTACTAATTCTATAGCAAAATGCATATTTTTATTACAATGCTAACAATAAAATGAGGTAGGACATAATAACATTTAATAGTACTAAAAATAAAATGAAAATATGGCTTAAGATATATTGGAGATCCAACTAAGATTACACTTGTAATTCACATTAAGTAGTAGAAGCATTTTTTAATCCATATGAAGTAGGTACCCATTTGTTCTTCATATTATATTGTGAATATAGACAAATATAGCTTAACACACAAATATAACTTGTTAAGTTGAATTTATGGAATTAATTAACACAAATATATTAAACTACACTACAATAAAAATTCGAATTATTAAGGATATTTGGATGGGTAATGAAGGTGATTCAAATTTTCTACCGAGTTTATTCATTTTTGTGATCAATAATAACTTTCCCACACGCAGGTAATATTTTCCCCATATAGGGAATCCCTAATGGCATAGGGTCCCTATCATTGTATTGTTGTCATCGTTATCATCATTTAATCATCATCCTCATTGCCATTGTCATCTTCATCATATTCACCATCGCCACCACTATCATAGGTCATTTTTTATGACGATTATCATCATATCTTCCTTGGTTTCTAATATATATATGTATATGATGATGATGAGAAAAAAAAAATCATTGGTCATAAAAGGTTACCATACTAGACTATCTTTAAAGGTAGATCAAATTATTTTTTTGCACACTTCCAAAACATATGGTTTCTATTCCAAGGTAGATCTTGAACACATTGATGAATGCAACTTTGTCTTGGATGTATCATCCAAGCATTCGGTATATTTACAAGTTCACTTGTCATTTTCATTGTTTTTTAAAATGTTAAATATTTTCACACATGATATACTGAATAGTTAATGGACACTACAAATAGTTTCCAGTACGGTTGATATTATTCTATTTATATGCTCTTTGTAACTGAACAAAATTATTAATTTTGTCTTGAAAATTAGACTTGTAGCACAAAGAAAATGGTTGGGAATTATTTAATGACTATATCAATTCACAACTACTAACAATTGTTTTTGCTTTCTCCTTAAGTTTTGCAACCCAATTTGACTTAAATTTGCTTAACAGTGAAAAACCATTTGTCAATACTTCAGGTTTTACAAAATTCCTATAAACAACTATATCTACTTGGTAATCTAAAAAATATCAACAAATTCACAATCTCATATATTAGTCAGAAGAGGCCATCGTCAAAGTGAATCAAATACCAAGAATGATCTATGTCTGCTAAAACCTATAATCACATTGTTTCCTTAATAGCAACTAAAAACTTCTATACCCAGTTGTTGAACTTTTGCAACCAATTATAAACCTTCAACAAGAAGTAGTTTTCTAACGAGAATTATTGCCATATCTTCCTTGGTTTTACGAGGAAAAAGAAATAAAATTTCATTTGTTATCAAAGGTAAACCAAATTCATTATTTGCATACTTCCAAACCTAGGGTTTCGTATCCAAAGTAGATCCTAACCACATCAATGAAACAAACTTTGTTTTTATGTATCATCCAAACATTATGTACAATTACAGACTCACCTCTAATCCATTGTTTATAAAAATGTTGAATATTTTCATACATGATATACTGAACAGTTGGACAATGAAAATAGTTGTCATCGCTATTCTTCCATTTATATGCTTTTTGCAACTTATTTGAAAGAGCAATTTTGTCCCAACAATTATACTTGTAGCATAAAGAACATGGTTAATACATATGATTAGACCAAAAACTAGTTACTACCAAAATTCAACCAAAAAAAATATTACTTCATAAAAATAGAATTAAAAACAAAAAATATAAAAACAAAAATTTCCCAAATTAAAAATAAATAAATGATAAACTTTTTTTACCAAAATTTAGTGATTTTTTTAGTGATAATACTAACATCACCATTACAACAAGATATTTTTCTAGTGCTAATATTGCCATTACCACAAGATATAAGAGGGATATAATGCAAAAAGTTTAATAATAATATGTATGTAGAAGATGGTCTTCAGACTGGTGAATTCATGATAATCAATGGGACTACAGTCAAAATAATTGGATGTTATTTACTTTTTTACATAGATTGTCAAAATAATTGCATAAATCGGTTTTTTTTAACCAAAATTTAACAAAAACTTTGCTAGTGCTAACATTAGAACCACCATTACAACAAGATATCTTTCTAGTGTTGACAACACCATTATAGTAAGATACCTCAAGAGAGACAAAAAATTTAAAAAGTATGATAGTAATACGTATCCAGAAGATGGTATTGAAACTAGTAATTGTTCACGAATCCATAAGATTGTAAGGTCATTCTCATTATCATAATCATTATCATCATCATCACCATCATCCTTGTCATTGTTATTTCCATCATTACATTATCATCATAATCACCATTCATGCCATCATCATCATCATTATGGACATTGTTTGCAATTGTTCATAATTGTAGATGTTGTAAGAAATATCATCAACCCAAAAAATGTGATCAATGCTAGAAAAGGGTTGTTTAGGACACATTGATATACGTAAGAGAAATAACAACTCTATTTTTGACAGATGATCGATGATCATCATCATCACCACCATTATCATCGTCATTGTCATTTTTATCATCCCCATCATCATCATTAATGTAATTTCTGTCGACATTGTTGTAATCATGCATCATCATCATTCATGCCATTATTGTTTTTGATGATGACCTAGATGAAAATAATGATCATGACACCAAAGATAATGCTTATGATTATGACAATGACAGCATCTAAAATTGGGAAGATTCGCCAACGTCATTAGCATCGTCATCATCATAATCATTGCCATCATCATCATTGTCATTGTAACCACTATCGTCTTTATCATCATAATCACAATTCATTTCATCGCCATCATCTTCATTTTCATCATTGTCAATATTATTGACATTGTCATCAATTGTTCATAATTGTCAATGCCATAAGGAATATCATCAATGCAGAAAATATGATGAGTGTTGGAAAAGGGATGCAAAAGCGAACATAGAAATGGGGGCAACAATAGAAGTAAAATTGAATGAAAAGTGGATACAACATAAGTAGATGCACAACAACATGAAAAACCTGACACAAAGGTGGATGCAAAAGTAGATGCAGTTGTCAATGCAAACTTGGATGCAAACATGAAGGCAAAAGTGGAAGCAAACATGGGTCCAATGGTAGGTGTAAAACTTGGCACAAATTGTGGTGAAACAAATGTGGATGCAACAACGGAAACAAAAGTATATGCAAAAATGGATGAAACAAAAGTGGATGCAATAGGGGATGCAAACGTGGAAGCAAATGTGGTTGCAATGGTAGGCGCAAGATATGGTGCAACAAAAGTGGATGTAACAATAGACAAAAAATATGCAAAATAAGATGAAAAAATGGATGTAAAAGTGGAAGCAAACATTGATGCAACAGGCAAAACAAAATTGGATGCAAAAAATGGATATAATGTAAGTAGATGCAAAAGTAGATACAAAACAAGATGCAAAACCCAATGCATAAACCTGACATAAAAGTGGATGCAAAAATAGATGCAATATTTGATGCAAAAGAGGATGTGAACATGGATGCAAAATTGGAAGCAAACGTGGATACAACAGTGAGTGCAAAACATGGTGCAAATTGTGGCATAACAAAAGTGGATGTAATGATAGATGCAAAAAAAGAATCAAAGTATGATGCAAATGAAGATGTAAAAAGGGATGCAAAAAGTGAAATTTAAAATGGGTGCAACAGTGGATGCAAAATTGTGTGCAAAAGTGGATGCAATAGAAGTCGATGCAAAAGTAGATGCAAAACGAGACACAAAACCCAATGCAAATCCCGGTCCAAAATTGGATACAAAAAGGGATGCAAAAATAGATGTAGTAGTTGATGAGAACCTAGACGCAAATGAGGATGCAAACGTGGATGCAAAATTATAATCAAAAGTGGGTGCAAAAGGAGGTGCCAAACTAGGCGCTAATTGTGGCACAAAAATATTAGATGCAATAGTGGGTACAATAATAGATGCAAAAGATGATGTAAATATGGATGCCAAACAAGAGGGAAAAGTGGATGCAACAAAAGTAGATGCAAAATTTTATGCAAAACTAGACACAAAAATCGATGTAAAACTTGGCGCAAAAGGGATGCACAAATGGATGAAAAAATGGATGCAAAAAATGATTTAAAAAAAGATGCAAAAAAGGATGAAAAAGTCAATGCAAAAGTTGATGTAAGTGTAGGTGCAAAAAGTGGATGCAAATGAGGATGCAAAAGTATGTCAAACAAAATTAGGTGCCAAACTTGATGCAAAACCTGGAACAAAACCTGGTGTAAAGGATGACACAAAACTTGGCATAAAATTTGGTGCAAAACGTGGTGCAAAACCTATTGCAATACCTGGTGCTAAACTTGGTGTAAGATTTGGTGCAAAACTTGATGCAAATTTTGTGTCAAGTTTTGCACCATATTTGATAAATGGATGCAAATAGCACCAAAAATGGGCTCTAGATGCAAAAAAAGAAGTAAAAAGGGACGTTAATCGCTGGTTTTGTTGTAGTGCATCCACCTTAAAGAGTTATCTTGATGCAGCAAGGAGGAATGAGCAAAAGCCCAATGGAGATCACCAGGTAAAACAGGGACGAATTACATCAAGAATAAACAAAGACCACCAGGTAAATTAGGGGCAATCCATCTTAAGGGTGAACAAAAGCTACAACCAGCCACAAGTAAAAACTTCTCAATTTGCTTCAAGAATGGATGACAATCAAAACTACAATCATTTGGCTGGTAGATTTGATAATCGCATAAGTTTCTTCAATGGCCAATGTTTCTCTTGCCATAAATTTGGTCACAAAGCAGCGCAATGTGTTTCCTATAAGACAATCATGACTAGAGAAGCTCAAAAACAAAGAAGTATGACTAGAATCACAAAAAAGGACTTATAACAACTTTTCCGCCCTTGAAAATGAAATTGAATGTTCTATTTGTAATAACTTTGGTCATGAAGATTCTGAATGGAGCAGGTTTTGGAAGACAACTCAGAAGGAACAAACCTCAAGTGCCAGAACATGGAGAATAAAGGAACTGCAACTAGAAAGATGTGGGATAGCTTTTTATGCAGAAGGAAAGGAAAATCTATGGTACATTGATAGTGGATGTTCGAAGCATATGACAGGTGATAAAGAAAAACTTGAATCATATACTGCTTTAGAAAAGGGAAAGAAAGTTTCTTTTGGAAATCATACTCCTGCAACCATAAAAGGAAAAAGCACTGCTCAGTTGAAAGAAAAGGTCAAAGCTGGAAATGTTTTGTATGTTGATGGCTTGAAGCACAATCTACTGAGTGTCAGTCAAATGTGCGATCAAGGAACCGAGGTAATATTTCGATCAAATGGATGTAGTGTTCGTGATCTTGATACAGGAAAAACAGTTATAAAAGGTAGAAGAACTCCAAATAATCTATACTTATTTGAAGAAGGACAACAACAATGCTATTTGAGCAATGATGATGAACACTGGTTATGGCACCGGAGGTTGGGGCATCTAAGCTTTTCACAAATAAGGAAAGCATGCAAATACCAGGCAATTCGTGGTCTTCTAGATATCAAAATTCCAGACAACACCATATGCAAATCATGTCAGTTTGGTAAGCAAACCAGAACTAACTTCCCTGAGAATGAAGGATCAGCCAGCAGGCCTCTTGAACTAGTCCATACAGATGTATGTGGTCCATTTAGGACAAGGTCACCTCGAGGAGAAGAATACTTTATATTATTCGTTGACGACTTCTCCAGGATGGTTTGGTTAGGACTTATGAAGCACAAAGACGAAGCATTCGAAAAATTCAAATCCTTCAAAGCCTTGGCCGAAAATTTTTCGATTTCTGTGAAGAACATGGAATAAGAAGGGAATTCTCTACAGTTAGGACTCCTCAGCAAAATGGAGTGGTGGAAAGGATGAACAGAACGGTCCAACAAATGGCTCGTGCTATGCTTGATGAGTCTGGAACTCCCATAACCTTCTGGGGTGAAGCTGCATTTGCTTCAGTGGTTATTCTCAACAAAACAAATGTCTGAGTGAACAACACTCAAACTCCTCATGAGCTCTGGTATGGTGAGACTCCTTCGGTAAAGCATTTCAAAATTTTTGGAAGCAAATGTTATATTAAGAACAATGATGAACAGCTTGGCAAACTTGAACCTAGAGCAGATGAAGGCATTCTCCTTGGTTATTCCCCCCACAGCAAGGCATATAAGTGTTACAATAAAAGACTTGGAAGAATTGTTGACAGCATTGATGTAGTGATTGATGAAAAAGGATACATTCCTAGGCAAGTAAATTATGAAAATATCAAAGAGGATGAAGACTACTCTCCAAATTAGACTGATGATGAAGAAGAACCTCAAGAGGCATCAGAGGAATAGATAAGGATAGAAGAAAAGACTCCATCCAGGTACGTTCAGAAGAATCATCCAGAATCTCAGATTTTGGGACAGAAAGAGGTAGGTGTACAAACAAGAAGAACAATTGTAGAAGCCTCAAGCTATTTGGCATTGCTCTCCTCCACTGAGCCACAAAATGTAAAAGAGGCATGCAAAGATGAATGCTGGGTCAAGACAATGGATGAAGAACTTGAGCAGATCGAAAAGAACAACACTTGGGAGTTGGTTCCTAGACCAAAAGATAAGAATGTCATAGGGACAAAATGGATCTTTAAAAATAAGTTGAATGAAAATGGAGAAGTAATCAGAAACAAGGCCAGACTTGTGTGTAAAGGGTATGCTCAACAAGAAGGAATAGACTTTGAAGAAACTTTTGCTCTCGTTGCTAGACTTGAGGCCATCTGAATGTTCCTTGCTCTCTCAAGCTTTCAGAAGTTCAAAGTATTTCAAATGGACGTGAAATCAGCCTTTCTGAATGGAGACTTAGAAGAAGAAGTGTACATTGAGCAACCAGATGGTTTCATTCTTGGGAATGATCCAAATCTTGTATGCAGACTAAAAAAAGCTCTCTATGGTCTTAAATAGGCTCCAAGGGCTTGGTACTACTGGTTGGACAAATATCTTCATCAACAGGGTTTTTCAAAAGGATCAAAAAATAGCAATCTCTATATAAAAATTGAAAATGACAGATTGCTAATACTTGTTGTGTATGTAGATGATATTATCTTTGGAAGCAATGAAGAAGCTATGAGTCAAAGCTTTTCCTTGGTGATGCAGAAAGAATTCGAAATGTCCTTGCTTGGAGAACTGACATACTTTCTTAGATTGCAAATCCAACAAAATGAAGGCGGTATCTTCTTGTCTCAAACCAAGTACCTCAAGAAGATTCTGAAGAAATATGGCATGGAAGATTCGAAACCAGTATGTACCCCCATGGTTACAGGATGCAGCCTCAGTGAAAATGATGAATCAGCAGCAATGCATCAACCAACCTACAGATCTATGATTGGAAGTCTACTTTATTTGATAGGTACCCGACCAGACATCATGCATGCAGTGGGAATAGTTGAAAGATTTCGGGCAAATCCAAAGGAAACTCATCTTCAGGCAGTGAAGAGAATTTTCAAGTATCTTCAAGGAACTCAAAATTATGGCTTATGTTATCCTAGAGATACAGATCTCACTCTTCATGCGTATACAAATGCAAATTGGGCTGGAAGCGTGGATGACAGGAAGAGCACAAGTGGTGGTGCATTCTTTATGGGTTCTAGATTAGTATCTTGGTTCAGCAAGAAACAGAGTTTGATTGCTTTATCTACAGCTGAAGCGGAAAATGTGGCTGCTGCATCTTGTTGCACTCAACTTCTTTGGATGATGCAAACCTTGCAGGATTTTCAAATCACTTGTACACCACCTATCTCCTTCTTATGTGATAATACAAGTGCAATCAGCATTTCAAAGAACCCATTCATGCATTCAAAGACCAAGCACATACCGATCAAGTATCACTTTCTCCAGGAACAAGTGTTGGAACAAAAGGTCAAATTGGAGTATGTTCCTTCTAAGGAACAAGTTGCTGATATTCTCACCAAACCACTGCCCAGGGAGACATTTGAATACCTCAGACAGAAGCTGGGAGTAGTTGATGCATCATCTTGTTGTTAAATCTTGTCTGTTTCAGAGAAAAATGGGTGTACGCGAGTTGCTTAAGGAGGATCCGCGTACATACGCCGGTTTGTGCAGAGACAGTCGCGTATATGGAGGTTTGATGGATATCAGTAGGGACAGGCTGTGGTTGAAGATATTCTGATATGGGTCTGACAGAGACCATCCGACACAGGTTTAGGGGGAACCGATAATCTTCTAATAATGCATGGTTGGCATTATCTTAGAAGCTTTTGGTTCTAGTTCACAGTTGTTGTGTGGTTTCAGGTGGAATAGAGGCAGAGGGAGGACAAAAGGAAATCTTGGTTGCTGATCTGAATGGTGATTGATAGATGCTGTTGCTATTAGTTATTGGTGACTTTCATAAGTCTTGTTCCAGATATTTCGTCTCTATGTCATATATCTCGTTTGTGGTATCTCCTTTATGGTATCAAGGTCATGTAACGGCCTATTTTGGTTTCCCCACTATGCCTGGGATGAACATGTAATGAACTTGGTTGTCATATGTAAATTTCTGATGTATCCCCACTTGGTTGGGTGGATGATCCCCACTTGGTTGGGTGATGGATGTATTTATTGAGTCTTTTGGTGATAGGAAGGTCTTTTATGATGTATAAGTCATGGTTCTTCTTGAAGAACATCTTTTGCAGATCTTGCCTACAGTCAAGGGGAGCATGGTCGGCATACCAGGGCAGAAATTTCAGCATGTACTCAGGGGGAGCACAACCCTTTGCCCTTAATGACAAAGGGGGAGAATGACTTTGAGGATGTTGGGTTGCCATCAAGTCCAAAGGGGAAGATTGTTGGCATTATGGCACAGGTTTGGAGCTATGGCACAGGTGTTGTCCTTGATGGCAACTCTCTTTGGTAACAGATCTCAGTTTAGGCTTTCAAAATGAAGGAAAAGACATATATGCAGGTTCATCTAGACGAAGACGCGTATACACGCAGGTTAGACATTTCAAAGGCGCGTGTGCGTATACACGCACTTTCATGCAAGTAAAAGCGCGTATATGTTGGAGAACTTACCTTTGGTCCGTGGTAGTTAGTCCTTGGTATTTGAACCTATGGTGTTGGACCATGGTACCTCGTCAGACGTGTTCATCCCAAGTATTGGGTCCGTGGTATTGGCTTATTATGGTTTTGGACCATGGTATTGTGGAAGGCCTAAAACTATAAAAGAGGAAGAAGATCATGTGGCAAGGAACGATCTGAATTGTTATTGAATATCTGATAAAGTGCTAGATCTGGAATACTGGTAATTGGGTTATGGTGCAGATCTAGATCTGAATGAAGGAGGAACCTTAGCACAAAGAGAAGGATAAGTTCTATTGATGGGTCATAATCTTTAAGCTTGAATGATAGTATCTTTATATGATTTTGATCTACTATATGTGGCGCTTGCCTGATCTATAAGTTTGATAATCTGGGTTAATTAGTGTTTGAATATCTGAAAGAGTGAACTATCCTTTATAGATCTGTATGCAGGTTCAGTGAAGCGAAGGCGTGTATACACGCTGGTTCAGTGAAGCGAAGAAGCGTATACGTAGGTTGTTCTAGTAACAGAAGCGTATGTACGCAGGTTTAAGGTTATTAAAGCAACGTATATCTTTTGAGTTGTGATCTAGCTGCTTCTGTTTATTGTTGCAGTGTTCTGTGTTCAGATTTGGTGTGTGGTTACTATTACTGTGATCTGGGTACAGTCGTCAGAGAAGTGTTTATTTTGATTCAGTTTTGATTGGTGAAAAGGTGATTGGTTGATGCAGAAATTCTTGATGTTTGATTGATGTTAATTGTGGATCCAGTCTGAAAATTTATGAAACGTGGTCCCTGGAAGAAAGAGAAAGTTGTAGCCTTCTGTAGGCCAGCACCTACGTACTAGTATCTTGGCTAGTGCAAGAGCTAAGGGGGTTGTAGCTCCCTTCTAGGAGAAGCTAGAAAACGAGAGAGGGTTGTATCTCTCTGCAGGTTGCAGCCTGCGTACTGGTAAAGGACTGCACCAGTACAATTGTAAAAAGAAGTTTCTAATTAAAAGAAGATAGAGACGAATTGCAGCAGGTGGTTTTCACCCACATTGGGTTTCCACCTTATATCTTGTGTTCTTGAGTGTGATTGTCTTTTTGCTGTGTTTTACTGCTTCTGGTTACTGGTTATTTGATTCTCAAACACAGATTAACAATCAACATCAGAAAGATAAAGTAAATTAAAAGTTTGCATTGTATACGCGGGTTTCCTTCTGCATAGTTGCGTATATACGCGGGTTTAATTAACTGAAGTAGCGTATATCATTTGATTTTGAAAAAGGAATATTTGACTTGATAATACTGATTCACCCCCCCCCCCTCTCAGTATTATTTCCAACATTTTGGGTCTAAGGTCTTAGTCTATCTCAATTTGATTTACTAGTGGAATATTTTGACTGGGTTTTCCCCTATAAAGGGGTTTTAGCCATGGATGACTGCCTACATATGGTGTTGTTGATCTTCATGTTTTGATTTGATGATTTCTTGATGAAACTAAAATAAAAGAAGAACATGAAGATAAGATAATAAAACTACAAGAATATCACAAGTAATTATCAACATAAGAAAATCTTTCCGCCTTTCCAATTTTCTAACATGGTATCAGAGCTAAGGTGAAGAAGGAAGGAAAAGGAAGCTCGAAGGTCAATTGAAAGAAGAGTTAAGGTGGAAGGAACAAAAGAATGTCATTAGGAAAATGATTATATAAGAAGATTCCTACTATCTATAGAGACGCTGTCAACCGTAATGAAGACAAAAAAAATAAGCTAGAAGGAGCCTCCAATTACAAGGCATGGAAGAAGAGGATATATCTTATTCTCACTAAGCATAAAGTTTTAGATCTTATTCAAGGAAAAGTTAAGAAACCTATAGATGATGCAAAAAATGAGAAGTTCAGGGAAATCAACATCTTGGCCATGAATCTGATAGTAAATGGAGTAAAGGAAAATCTAATCCCATACATATCCAATATAGATTCCGGTCAAGAAATGTATGAAACCCTCTCCAAGTTGTGTACCATCAAGAATATTGGTTAAATAGCTAGTCTCAAGAATGAAATAAGAACAACAAAAATGACAAAAGATGATATTATGTCATCATAATTTGTAAGGATCTCTAGAATAAGAGACGAAATCTAAGCAATTGATGAATTTGTACCTAAAAAGGAACTCATGATTGTTGCACTAATATGTCTACCAAAATCTTGGAGCTCTTTTGCATCAGGAATTAGCAGTTACCTTTGAACAAATGTGGAATGCATGCAGTCAATAAGAATCCCAAATCCCATTAGTAAATAACAAGAAGGAAGATGAAGAATAAAACACTTCTAATGCCTACTCTGCACATCACAAAAAGAAGGGAAGATTCAAGAAGTTCAAAGGACCAAAGTAGAAGGTTGATCTATTAAAGATTGGGTGCTACAATTTCCACAAAATTGTACATTACAAAAGTAAATGTCCTGAGAATCCAAGGAATAAGAAGACAGAAAGAGAACATGCAAATGTTGTTGATGAAACCCCACCTAAGAAGAAAAATATTGAAGAATATGAAGTCAAGGACTTATAGTATTAAGTCTCCTCTTACATATCCTTCTTAGTCTACTATTTCAAGTTTTGTAATATGTTTTGATTTTCATAGTTGATAGATTCAAAATATCTTGTTAGAGCATTTTTGAATTATTTTGATAAGTTGTAGGTATCCCTCAAAAAGATTAGATTAAGAGGGAGCCTTCACCATTTTTCCAAAATTTAAGTATATTGTTCTTTGGATTATCTTTCATGATTGGTTTCCTCCTCATATGGATATTTGCTTGTATTTTACACTAATAACCTTTTCTTTATATTTTCCTCAATAGGAAAGCCTACCAAATACACACAAGTAATGGAGAAAACTTCAAAGGATAGACTTGAAGCATGGAAGAAGTTATGTTGCAAAAGAAGCCCTTAAAGAATTGATGTCCTACAAAGTTTGTTAAAGAAAAACTCAAGGTATGTCTTAAACTAAAAGTTTTGTTGCAAAAAGGAAATATCATTCTTCTTTTGAAATTTGTTTTAAATTACTGACATCTTTATGTCTAGAGTTTTGAATCATAAAGGTTCTTGTTAGGGTGATTAATCATTAGATTGAATCTACCCTCGTTATACTATCTCTTGTAATTTTCTCATTCATGTGAAACCATAACCCTTAAGGTTCACTATAAAACCCTAGCATCTTAATGCTAAGGGTATGTCAATGTTGATTATTAAATCCTATCCTTCCTAGGGTTTCTTGATAAAGTCTATAACATATGATAAAATCCTATTCTTTTAAATTTTATGGTTTTGATAATGTCGTAATAAAACCGCAGTTCTTTAGGGTTTGTTTTTAATGTCTAGGTTATATAATGAAACCACATATTTTTAGGGTTTGGTGAATTATGGTTTATGAACAACATCCTTGCAATAGTTATAGTAAGATCCTAGGAAAGAAATCCTAGGTGTATATTCTTCTACATGATGGAAATCCTAGTCTAGTCAAAATTTGTTATAACTTTGACATATTGATGTTTGTATCTCGGGTTTACCAGTGGGTATGGATATTGATATGAGATGTTAGGGCATGATAATGCAACCCTAGATATGTATATGCAAGTATGTTATCTTAATAGTTGATGAAATCTAGGGTATATAATAAAACCCTATTAAATATTGATATTCTAGGGTATGATGATAGTGTTTTCTATTATTGATATGATTTAGCTTTGATGATAAAATCTAGGCTTTTCAACAAATCCTAGTAGACTATAACATGCAAATTATTAAAGCATGTTGTTGAATCCCTAAATGTATAGTATTACGATTGGATTATTATCTTCATTGAGTTGCTTTAATTCTTGATGATGGAGTCTAGGGTTTGTGACAAAACCTTAGCAAGTTGAAATCTAGTATATAAAAGATGTGACCCTGGTTAAAGATAAGCCTAACTAGATTTAGGTATTTGATGAATGTTTTGATGCTTCCATAGTAATGACATGATTTATTTAATTCCATGCTTCTATATATTTACATTTGGTTGTTCTTGATATTAAAGTTTTGCAGGTACATAATCTTCAAGATGTTGAAGATGTTCATAATTGATGATGATAATAATGATGAGCATGTTGAAGGAAGGTATAAGACTGATGATGATCAAGATGGACTTGATTACATAAGAAAGAATGAAGTATATATGATGATGTTGTTCTCCCTAAGTTGAGAGGGAGCTTGGATAGAAGAAAAGGTACATCTCCCCAGTTGAGAGGGAGGGAATATTATGATAATCATACAAAATACCTTGAAGAAAGAATGAAACCAATAAATGAATATTGATGGGGTTGCAAACAAAATACTTGAGAAATATTGAGGTTGTATTTGGTGCTACTAATGAAAGAAGAAGAAAGATTCTGATAAGTTGTATATGGATAACTTGATGATTATATAAGTAGCATCAGAATGATTGAGGACCCTGAAGGTTTGTGTTTACTTGTATATATGTAATTGAAATTTTATTTCTAATTGGGGTTGTGATTGTGCAAGATCTCTCCATAAAAAGGTTGAATGTTTCAAACATGCTTGGAGTGGTGGATATATGTATATTTGATTTACTTGATAAGGAGAGATGAAGCATCTTGTGGCAACAAGATGCTTGGGAGGACATTTGATCAGCCTATGTGTTGATGTCTAGATCCCAAAGTAGGGAGGTTGGCGTTGGTCATGGAGCTATGACCTTGGATACACACCTAGATCCCTAGGTTGGTGTTAGGGCTCAAAATCTTGATGGTAGCTTAAGTGGCTAAATTTTTAGTACATCGTAGTCCCACCCAATTAGAGTACCATGGTCAGTTATCTAATTTGTAGCATTGCACATGCTATGACTCTTCATAGAGTATATCACTTTGAGATATTCCATGTACCTATGCATATATGTACTAATGAATACCTCCCTATTCAAGAGGGAGTGTTGAAAATGTAAGTAGTGTTAGGCTTCATAGTTGTATTTGAGTCATGATGTAATATATTTGTCAAAAGAAAGAAAGAAAAAATATTATAAAATAAATTGACTTATTAAAGCACGGGTTTCATGCTTGGGTCAATGGTTCTTAGGTCAAAGCCTCTATTATAGGCTTCTGGGATTTATGTCAAGTTTCCTTGTCCATGTCATAATGTAATGGACCCTTCTTGGGCGTTTTTAATCAAGAAAGAATTTTATTTTTATGTAAAATAGGTCATTTAGGTTTTCTCCACCAAGTCACCCTCCACTTGGACAAGTCAGCCTAATTAGAGAGGAAGAAACCATTATAAAAGGACAACAACTTGACTCATTTGGAGCACATTCACAACAAGTTTGATATGCATTAGTTGGAGACAGAAAAAGGGTGTGAAATTCAAGGAAGAGGAAGGAAACCCTAGCGAAGGTGAAGGAAGCCTTTGTCAAGCATAAGAAGTCAAATTTTCTCTCTTCTTTTCTCACACGTGCAAAGTTGTTGGGTTGTTGGAAGGGCCGAAATTCTGGATTAGTTGGGGGTCGAAATTATGAATTGTTGTTGGGCTAAAGTTGTTGGATAAGAAGGTACTATTGAAGTTTTCTTAATCATTTTGCAAGAGTGACTTGGTTATATCAGCCTCGGTTAAAAATCCATGTAATAAAGTTAATAAAGGTAAAATGAGACCATTTTCATGGGACACGTATTCCAAGATGAATGTTGGGAAAAACATCCTAGTGGGTGTTCAGTTGGTTTGTTATGGCTCAGAGGAAATTGGCAAAGGAAATTGATAATTTTGAAAAGGTAAGAGAGATTAATTGGCATTTTGTTTAATGAGGCCTCTTATTTAAATCTTGTCGGTCCTGCACTCTCATCTACACCTATTTATTCACCAAATCCCATCTCTGACTTCTTCAATAAATTCTCATCCTGATGATGAACCACAGAGGCTGGTTCGAAACGTCGATACACTTAAACAACAGATGCGATGAATCCGGAAGATACAACCACAAAATAAAGGAAATTAGGAGAAAAGGAAGGTGAAAGGTCACAAGTTTCATGTGAGGAGAAAAATAAAGGAAAATAATGGAAATTGAAGAAAATAGAGGCCTCATTAATATAAAGGTTTCTTAGGGTCAGTTGGTAGCCTTTTGACATTTTTTGGGAGGATTTCTCTCTCCATTCTCTCTCTCGTACACTTAGAGTATTCTTGGAGCATGCTTGGAGCACTCTAGCATTCACTTGGATTGGACGAGAAGGCAAAGGGAAGTAAAGATCAAGCAAGGAAGAGAAAGATCAAATTCCTACAACAAATGTACTTGCAGGTATCAAGTTGCATGTATGATTTCCTTTATAGATTTGGCATGCATGGTAAATGCATGTGTATTTTTGGTTCTCTTGTTGTCATTGGCATGGGTTTTTCCAGGTGTGACAATGTTCTTCAACTTTGCTTTACCTTTTCCAGATAACCATGGTTTGAAGGAGTTATCTTGTATTTGATTGAGCTAGACTACTGAATGGACTCGAAGCTGAGTGAGGTGGTCTCAGGATTATTCACAAGGCCTAAGAATCCTTGGACGGGATATATGGTAAAGCCTAGTTGTGAACACCTAGATTGAGCCTAGGAATCTCAACTGGTGAATGGCGGGATACACAGTAAAGCTCAAAGGTCAATACCCTTGATTGGGCCTGAAATCCCTTGATTGGAAATGGAGGGATACATGGTAAATCCAAGAGGGTAGTGACCTTGTAGGCTTGAGAATCCCTTTTACCAGTAATGGTGGGATACTCGGTAAAGTTGAGAGGTTTAGATGGAAAAATTCCTCACAGTTTAGGTGGAGAGATCCAGAAGCATCCATGCTTGTTTAGGGCGTAGTGATTCGATGGGGATTGTAGTAAAGCCTGGTTGTATTAATGAGGGTTTCATACCTAGGAATCCCTTAATAGGATATACGGTAAATCATGAGGAAGCCTTGATTGGTTTTTTTGTAAGTCCCACATTCATGCTTGCAATCTGGCATGGGGGTGATTGGTTGAAAGAAATATTTGGTTCAACCCAATCTATGGTCGGATGGTACATGGAAGTTCTTGACTCGGTTGGATTTGTATATGTTAATAAGAGTTATTTTCCTCTTGTGATTTATGTGTACATGTACTTGTTATTATGAGACTTTAATGGTTGTTATATTATGGTTATTGTGTTGGTAATAAGCATGTTTTTATGACAGATCTTAGTCATGGCTCTTACCATGTTTTGATTAATGAATGAATGAGGGGCTTTTTGAAGATGTGGAAATTTGTCACCAAGTTTTTTCTTATCAGTAAGATTTGGAGTATGAAGAGTTGACCTTCCACTATAGTAGATGCCACAAAAAAGGGCACGTTATGAGGGATTTCGATGTCCCATATAATGGTAAGAGAAGAAGAAAAGTGAGAGGGGATGAGGAGGAGTCAGGGTCACCTGAGACAAATATGGACACTTGGTTGGAGCCTTCTTCTCCAATTGTGTAATATGATGTGGGTAAGCCCTCTGAGGTCAGGGCTTAGATGAACAGGGAACTAGTAAGTATGGAGGTTGTAGAGGAACTAAATAAGAAAAAGGATAGGGAAGATTCGACAATGGTGGATGCGACACCTTCAGGTAATGGTACACTCCCTACTCCTATCTCTTGTATTACTAATGCCATTAGTAAACTAGATATGGGGTCTGGGCGTTTCAGTACCCAGGTATCTTCGAGTCTCTGTGTTGATATGTGTCCTCCCATGATGTTTGCGTTGTGCCCTTACCCAACAATCCTCATATAATGTTCTTCCCCTAGCTTGTCAATGAGGTCTTCTATAAGGACAAACTCGGGGGTCTATGGTCTATGCCCCCGCTCTTGGCTGGGAAAGGAATGAGAGGTCAAACCCAAATTTCCAAAGAAAAATGGAGAGCTCAAATAGACATAGCTCATGGCAAGAAATTATCCATTGAAGGGATGCTTGGAGCAACGCAAGCCCTTGAGAAGGTTATGCCATGACTTTTCTCTATTAACTATAGAGGGTTGGATAGTTCACCCCCAAAACTAACCTTTAGGAGACTCATTTAGGCGGAGAGGCTAGACATAGTCTTCCTACAGGAAACATTGGGGGATGCTAATAAAATTTCCCAAGTTATGAACTCCCTTTTTTCGGTTTGGTCGATTTCTGGGCTAGATGCAAGAGGGAGATTGAGGGGACAAGGGTAGGGATTAATTTGAATATTGTGAAATAGATTAATCACTAGGGAGATACAATTTTTTTTGGAGCAGAAGCCTTCCATGCAGATTTGGGGTTAAATATGATAATAACCAATGTATATGGTATGTGTGTGGAATGTGGAACTTTCTGGGAGAGTTTGATAAAGAAAACTTACATGAAACAAGCTAATCTTATAGTGGGAGTAAATTTAAAGTTCTCCCTGGGGGCAGTGGAGGTTTCGGGTCCCCATGTACATCCTGATTCTATGTCAGTTTTTTTGCAAGGTTACCGATGGAGAATAGCTTACTTGATGTGAATCTAGTTAAGTATGAACCTACTTGAAGGAATGTAATAGTAGGGGAGGCGCTAGTGGCCAAACACCTGTACCACTTCCTTATGTCAGAAGGTATATAAAAAAAAACCCTTTTTTTAGGCAATGTGTCGAGTCTGGAGGAGCATCTAATCACCATCATGTTTTGCTAGAGCTGAAAGGTGGGGCTTAGAAGCCTTTTAGCCCCTTCAAATTTAATAAAGCATGGTTGTAAGAGGATGACTTGCATGAGCTTATGGTGGAGACTTGGATAAGTCATAACCAGGAGCAGTATAGGCCTATTACTCCTAATTTTGCTGAGAATCCAAAAATAATGAATAAGGTAGTTAAGAAATGGTCATATTAGAAGAAATAAAGGATAGAGAGGAAATCAAAATAGTGGAGGATGAATTAGCTAGGAAGGAAGGAGAGGGTGGGGGAGGTTTTGTTACAAAGGAAGAGAAGAAAATTATTATTTAGTTGGAGGCCACAAAAAAAGAAAATATTAAAAGACATGGAGGAAAGTTGGAGACAGTAGAGCTATCTAGTTGCAGTGTGGTAACAAAAACACTATCTTTTTCAGAATTATGTTAAGGGGAGGAAGACTTGCATGAGATTATGGTGGAGACTTGGAGAAGTCATAACCAGGAGCAATATAGGCCTATTACTCCTAATTTTGTTGAGAATCAAAAAATAATGAATAAGGTAGTCAAGCAATGGTCATATTAGAAGAAATAAAGGATAGAGAGGAAATCAAAATAGTGGAGGATGAATTAGCTAGGAAGGAAGGATAGGGTGGGGGAGGTTTTGTTACAAAGGAAGAGAAGAAAATTATTATTTGGTTGGAGGCCACAAAAAAGAAAATATTAAAAGACATGGAGGAAAGCTGGAGACAGTAGAGCTATCTGGTTGCAAAGTGGTAACAAAAACACTATTTATTTTATTTTATTTTTACTTTATTTTTAATTTATTTATTTATTGTTTTCTTTTTTTTCTTTTTCAGAATTATGTTAAGGGGAGGAAATTAATCAAGATAGATATCTCCAAAGCATATGATAAGGTCAATTGGACCTTCATACATCTAATTTTTAACTCATTTTGGTTTTGAAGTACCATTTATAAATTGGGTAATGAGTTGCATTACTTCAGTTTCATCCACAATTCTAATCAATGGAGAAACATATATGTTCTTCCAATCACAACGTGAGTTGTGACGGGGATGCCCCTTATCACCTTTCCTCTTTATTTTCGTGGCAGAGGAGCATAGTTGATTATTACTTGAAGCAAAAAGAAGAGGGGATCTGGGGGGCGTAGAGGTGGCAGATGTGTTAATCATCACTTTTTTTTATGATATTATTTTGTTCATCAATGAATCTCAAGAGGATATGATAACCCTCAAAGAAGCCTTGAGTCTCTTTCAAAAATCCATGAGAATGCAAGTCAATGTGAAAAATCCCATGATTTCCTATCAGGGGGTTCCAACAGGTGAACTTAGAAGTTTCAGGGATTTATTTCCTTTTCAAATCAAGCCATTGGAGGAAGGGCTAAAATACTTATGCTTCCATTTAAAGCCTAATATGTACAATAAAGAGGATTGGACATGACTACTAGAAAAAATGGAAAAACACTTAAACATGTGGAGCTTCAGGTGGTTGTCGAGAGAAGGGAGGCTAGTCCTTATTAAATCAGTTTTTGGAAGCTATTTTGGATTTCTGGATGTCACTCACTTTGATCCCCAAATGTATTTTGGATGCTATGAGGAAACTATGCAATAGATTCTTATGGTTTGGCACGAAAGAGGATCTGGTTTTCCATGGGTCTGGTGAGACTAAATCACAACTCTCAAAGTATGGGGAGGATGTGGAATCAAGAATCTACAACTTTTCTCAAAAACTTTAGCAGCAAAATTTGGGTAGAGACTCTTGGATACAAGCATCCTCTGGACAACAATGGTATATGAGAAATATATTTTTCCTTTAACTCTTAAAGAATGGATCAGAAAGCATAATAAGAGACAAAAAATGGATTAGTGGTTTAGAAAGCATGCTTACTTATTTTCTAGTGATTGGAAGCAGGCTCAAATGGAAAGTAGGGAATGGAGAGAAGTTAAGGATAGGCATCGATCCTTAGATTAGATGTGCAGAGGAGTATAGGTTTCCAAGAGACCTTTTCACGACTTTGAATGAGAATGGAAAGGGTTTTTTTTTTAGTTAGTTTGTTGATTTGAACAATACCACCATATTGAAACAAGGATGGATGGCACTGAGAAGCTTCAATTAATAGAGGCTCATAGACCACTTTGTCAAGAATTCATCAGAGTATTGGACAGATCGCATATTAGGATTCATGAATAAGAGGAAACTCTTTTATGGATACACTCAACCTCGAGGGTTTATATTCCAAATGAAGGTTATGTGCACCTAGTGTCTTCCTCTAGGAACAAGAATATAGTTTGGTGGTGGGAAAATCTTTGGAGATTAAATGTAATGCTAAGGAAAAATTATTTCTATGGTGTCTTTTGGAGAATAGGATATTGACATGAGAAAATGTCCAGAAAAGGAGAAAGGAAGGGTTGAGTTGGTGCATAGTATGTAAAAACAATGAAGAGATTGTAGACCACCTCTTGTTGGACTGTCCCTTTCAAAAGGTGGTATGGATGGAGTGTAGGAGCGGTTTGGATGGTTTTCCTGAATGGATAAATGAAGAATTTAACCAGACATGGAAAATTTGGTGGGATAATGTCCCTGACAAAACTCTCCGGAATTTACTCCCCTTGATTTGTTGGGGAGTATGGATCATGAGGAAAAAATAAACATTCTAGGACAAAGTTTCTTCACCAAATATGGTGGTTGCATTCATACTGGCCATGCCATTTACTTGTCTATTCCCAATTTAGAGAAGGAACCAGTTCCTTGTATTATTATAGCTGAGGAAATTGATCACTCATTCCCTTGGGCATATTTTGATGGAGCATCTGATGGGAACAGTGCTTGCGGAGGGGGAATAGTATTTTATATGCAATAATACCTTGTCTGTAAACACAGATTGGTCTAGGACAAGGAACCAATAACTTTACATAAACACTGCCACTAAAATTATTACTTTGCTTTGTAGTTGAAGAGGGTTGTCGTAGACTTCATAATTTTAGGGATTCTTTGTTAGTGGTTAAATGGTTTAATGATGTTCAAATGTGTCATTGTTATGCTCTTCGTCCACTACTTGAACAAGTATTACATTTAACATCATAATTTGACTTCATTGATTGTTGTCATATCTACAAGGAGAGGAACTTTGTGGAAGATGCCCTCTCTAAATGGGTTGTGGTACAAGCTCCTAGTTCATGGATGATCACAAAGATGCTAGATGGAAGCACACAAGAATATCTACATCGTCCCTTCCTGGAGGGGGGTTAAATTTTCACCTACATGTAATTTTTTTCCAGTTTCCAACCTAGTTCCTTTTATCAGTTGATGCAGATAGAAGAATATGGTTCATGATGATATAATTTTTTGTATGGGTAACTCTTGGGTCCTTCAATGGATAATTTTTTATGTTTAAAAAAAGTGAAGCTCAGATGCTTATCAGTAGGTATGAATAGTGAGTTACTAGCTTATTATTTTGGATAGTCAAAACATATAGTTGATGATTTTGACCCTATTTAGACATGCAACTTTTGTCTATATATGATAGCTATACTTGAACGTTGATCACAACATATATAAAATGTATCTTTTTAATTTACTTAATGAAAAGTACGTCTTTTTTCTGAGGAAAAAAACAAAAGTACATGTACATAAGCATTCCAAAATGTGCATGCAAATAACACCCTACATGGTGCAGGACAACTTAACTTTGGCATTGTCTATAAAGGCATCAATTTTGCCCAAACGACAAAAAAATGCCAAAATCTGGTTATTTTTTCAAAAAAAAATATATTAAGATTGCTTGAATCGTGTTTTCTTATGGTGCAATTGTATTTAGCACCATCAAAAACCACTAGGGCACCCAAAATCTTAAAGCATGATAGTTGTAACCTAGATTTCCAAAAATTTCAGCCAAAATCATTTTGAAATTTCAATTATTTTCCAAGCAACATCTACGCCTCCTTAGACTACACTCTTAAATTTAATCACCCACGTGAATTAGATAGCTACACGTTCATAGTTGTTTTGGAAGTGGTTAGGTGACAAATACAGTGAAGTGTTAGTATTTAATATTAGTGTTGCAATGTTAAATATTGAATAACAATGCTAGTGATATATAGGTCATCAAATTTTAATTATATATATAGTGAAGTATTGTTTCAATATCTGTGTTGCAATATTAAATATAGTATAACAAAATTTAATAATTTATATATAATTGACCCCAATTTTAAATATTTATGTTGATAAGTGTAGTTTTATGGAATTTTAAGATTTTAAATTATGAATGACCAAAATTTAATAATCTGTAAATATTTTTTGTGTTATACATAATCCAACAGACATAATAGAAAGTTTGATGAATTATTTTTTAATAGTAGTTAGAGTTCATTTCAAATCTGTTTCTAATAAATGAAGCATTGATTCAAGTTTTCGATCTTCTATGATTATGTTATGTTATGATTATGTTATGTTATAAGAATTGAAGCTGGGTAAAACCTGTTTTGAATTTCAAGGTAAATTGATTTCGATTATTTAGCATTGAAATTCTTTACAATTTTGTAATTTGTAAATGTTTTATAAAACTAAATTGGATTTTACTTATGTTCATTTTTTAGGGTTATGCAATAGAAAATGGGGTGCAGACCCAAAATTCGATGGCAATGTGCTTGTACAATTTGCTTATTGAATGGGGCTTATTAAATTATCAATATCAAGTGATTTTTTTGTTTTTTATTTTTTTATAAAATAAGAATATTTATAACCAAAATTTATCTATAAAATTTGTTGTAAGATGATATTTTTTATTAGATATAAATATTTATATTTGATTTTAATGTTTATATTAATTATTTTTATATTATAAGTTTGAACAGTTTTGATGTATATAATAATTATTTTGATGTTTTAGGATTATTAGAGGTTTTTTTAACAGTTTTGATGTTTTATAATAATTAGTAAGATCAGCGTTAAATAGTCCATAGTGGCACAGAATCTGTGCACGCCTAAAGTGTTTCGTCTGCTGGCACCAGGCCTGGAATTTGACGTCCTGTAGGACGTATTTTGAATTCTAGGACGTATTTGACGGTAAGTGTAAATGTTTCCACGTCAAGCTTGACGTGTATTAGACATTTCCAACCTGTCAAAATGACGTTTATATTTGGAGTTCATCCGTCAAAATTTACGATACCTGTTTTGAGTTAGTAACGCTAGCCAGGGACCGGTACACAACAGAGTTTGAATTCGTAGAGTGTAGGGTTTTGGTTTGGAAAGAGGAGAGAAGGAGGAGCAGGGAAAGGCAGATATCGATTGCATGCCTAATTTGAAATGCCAGGTCTGATGGCTAGTAAGGCTTGAAGTGGGTGAAGTTGGATATTAAATTGAGTTGCAGCAAGATCAAGATACAAAGTTAGTACTTGATGTTGACTGGAGAAGAGGAGACAAATGCATCATGGAACCACATCCAAACAGCGTAAGGTAAAATAAATACATTTTTCAAGTATCTGATGGAACCAATGACATCAATTAATTTTATTATTAAACGTCTACTCGACATCACATAGATTATTTGTTCCATAATGGTAATTGCATCATTTTTTTGTTCTCCACCACGTACAAAGGACAAGCAACAAGGAAACCTGCTATTCATGGCTGGTTGCGTTGAAGGAATTGTGAAAATTTTGACAAACAAGCCAGGCTAAAACAGGAGTCCTCCGCAACACTTTTCTTTAAGTCGGAACGTGTACATCATTCATTGAACTTTGCTCAATGTATCATTTTACTTTTAATCATATTTTCAATGTTTTGTTTTGTGTAAAAAAGTCTCTAGCTTTTGACTTTTATTTATAACTGTGTGGAAAGTGAAAGATTCATTATAGTCTTAAGCATTCACGTTTATGTCTTAAACATTGTTTATTGCAAATGCTTCTCTTACAAGATATCGATGAGATCTTCCACCAACCCTAATTCATTATTATTACTTTCGATTTCAAGCATTGTTATTATTATAGCTGTTCAAACACATTATTACTATTAATTTGCTGCAATTTAATTAGGACGTCTGAAACCCATAATTATTCTAGTTGATTTTAGAAATTACTACTACAATGGATGGAAACCATTATTACAATTGATTCAAACAAATTTTTACCAGTGACATATTTGTACTTCTATTACTAATTACAGTAAATAATTTTCATGTTATGTTATTGAGAAATAAAAAATCAAAAGATATTTTGAAAGCTTGATTGTCTACTCACTTTGTCCAAACACTTCCTTTTGAGATGACATTTAAATATCTATTGTATGTAATATGATACTTACACATAGAAATCCATATATTATAAAACACATGCGATTATATTTTTGCCTGAAACATTTTTACAATAAATACATATGTTGAGAAAGTATTTGTGTCCTGCCACTGCCACTCATAACTAGCTGTTGAGGTTCTTTTTTATAACAAAAACTTAGATTGAAGATTAAATGCACTCTTCATATATATTTATATGTTGTCTTTTTCTTTAATATATATTTATATA
Source organism: Pinus tabuliformis (assembly GCA_031772625.1). Lineage (NCBI taxonomy): Eukaryota > Viridiplantae > Streptophyta > Pinopsida > Pinales > Pinaceae > Pinus > Pinus tabuliformis. The sequence continues at coordinate 474,428,848 of CM062812.1, forward strand.
TTGTCTTTTTCTTTAATAGAAAGATCTAAAATTGATACCGAATTAGTTGAACAATGGACCTAATTACATCTAACATGTTCTCCAGCTCCCAATGTTTGTAGAGTATGATGCCTCATCATTTTGTCATAAACATTCAAAAGCATGAAACCATCAAAAGTATTTCTAATTGAAATCATCAATGTACAAGAAGAAAAACCTATAAAAGCCATATTCATATTACCATTGAACGGAGAATTGAGTAATTGATCTATAATGTATTGAGTGAGGCTTATTAAATGCTCTGTTTAATCAAGATATTGTTAAAACTTACTTTCCAACTTCTTTCTTCATCATATCAATATTTTTTATTGATCACGAGGGATGTTGTCTTTTTAAATGTCATACTTTTATAATGTGTTATTATTTTCCAGCTTCTCATCAAATAATGGTGATTGAGGATTTTTATCATCTTAATCCTGTGGCTTTCTTTAGTGTTCTTTACATGTTAACATTTAAGTACATAATCAAAATTATTAATCTCAAAGGTTAAAAAATCTCATAAAGTCTTAAAAGTATGGTTGCATGTTATTTAAAAACAAGGCACTTTTAGAGGGAGATTAATGGATGCTGAGATGTAAGAGTAGTTTCTAGATTGATACTCAAAAATTTGAGTAGAACGTAAAATGAAGGGCATGAAAAGTTCAAAAACGTCATCAAATTTTCATTTGACAGGCAAAGAGGATTTGAAATTCCAGGCCTGGCTGGCAAAATTTGAAGGAGAGGCTTATTGGTCGCTTGAAAATGACGGCTGCCTCCAGATAGATTTTGATTTATATGATTTATAACTAATTAAAATGCAATATATGATAGTTGTCGGAAACTTCACCCCATAATCCAATGCACAATATATACATAATATATAGACGGCAAAAAGATATTCATGATGAGGAAATATCCTTTTTGGGTCTTCTGAGTATATGTGCATATTACTCAAGCGCGACAGCGACGTACGGGCTATGGAATAATATCTAATGAAGTGCTACTGAATTTCAGAATGTTGGACCATCCTTCTAACAGATTACGACGAAGGATAGTTACCCATGAGTAAACTCGTGTTACTGCACTGCGAAGGTCTATTGTTTGTACAACTGGATGCCGATGTTGCTCTATATGTATTCAAAAACCTCTAGTGTTCCCTTGCTTGACTAATTTTCTTTTAGATTTAGTTAATTATCTTTTTCTCAAAAGGTGGAAAAACCTATCAAACTCAGTTTGTCAAACCAACAGTGAGGACAGCCATCTCTGGCTGCTATCCGCGAATGTCAGTTGACACATCACTGTTATCAAGGAAAACCACGCCACCTGAAATAACCCACTGGTGGTCCGTAAGGGAGCAGGCTTTCACTCCTGCCAGATGCCTCTGGGTCTTTGGCCGTTAACCTGTTTCCTTACGTCCGAGGAAGACGAGCTCTTAGCCAAGCAGAAACAGTTTTAGGGCATACTCCAGGCCCAAGATTTAGTTAATTATCTTAAGAGTAACATCAATGTATTTACGTTTTAAATAATGCATATATAATTTCAATGCATATCAAATTGAAATTATATAAGTATTTTAAATAATGCATGTCAAATTGAAATTATATAAGTATTTTAAATAATGCATGTCAAATTGAAATTATATAAGTATTTAAATGGTACATTTAAAAATAATTTATGATTTAAAACTATTATATAAGTATTTAAATCGTACATTTAAAAATAATTTATGATTTAAAACTTAGTTATTCTTCCGAAGGTGGCAAAACCTATCAAACTCAGGTGTCAAACCAACAGTGAGGACAACCATCTCTGGCTGCTATCTGCGAATGTCGATTTGATTCATCACCGTTATCAAGGAAAACCACGCCACCTGTAATAACCCGCTGGTGGTCCGTAAGGGAGCAGGTTTTCACTCCTGCCAGATGCCTCTGGGTCTTGGGCCGTTAACCTGTTTCCTTACGTCCGAGGAAGACGAGCTCTTAGCCAAGCAGAAGCAGTTTTACGGCATACTCCAGGCCGATTTAAAACTTAGTTATTAGTAACGAATTCTTACTTATTAAACCAAATTTAATTTATTATTTAAAATTTAATAATATAAATATTAAACTTAAGAAACGACATCATATCTTCCCATTATAAAACAATGCAAGTCAAATTAAGATCACATTACAAGTATTATAAAACAATGCAAGTCAAATTAAGATCACATTACAAGTATTTTAATGTAACATTTAAAAACCATTCCATGTTTAAATTTTAAACTAATGTAATGTTGTATGTAACGTTATTAAAATTATACTTTACTATATATATGAAAATGAGTGAGGTGAATTTGAATATTTTTTAACTTAAAGTCTAAAAAGTATGGGTTTTATTTTGTAATATTTTGAAGTGTTATGAATAGAATTAAATTATCATAAATTTTATTTATCAAATTAGTTTATAAAGGCTTTGGACATTGTAATAAATATTCAAAACATTGTAATAACTACGTAAATTGATTGGAGAAGATGGAGCTCTTGCGATTTTATCCAAAAAAGAAAGTGAAGGGTTTTGACCACAAATTTAGCTTGAACCTGCATGAAACCCTAACATGCCTGGGCTCTAGTTAACAGTCTCCCATGGGAAATGGGAACGGGTTAGCAAAGTGCTCATGATAGGTTTCATTGTTTGAAGATAAGCAGGTGTTAAGCTTCCTTTAAGGCGTTGTCAGGCATTTTTTTTCATGTGGGCACAACTCTGCTACCGGTCAGAGGGTTTCCATCATAGAACAGTTCTCCCATCACCTTAGCAATTTGCTGCCGGGACCCCTTTGCGGGCAGAGGTTTTTTTGCTTGATACCCATCGTGGTTCCAAGGCTAGGGTTTCTAGTGCTACCCGCGGCGGTTACAAGGCGTCTCCAAGACAGTTTCACGGTGTTTGACTTGGTATTCTCACATTGTCCCAAAACAGAGTTGGCCATTTTCACTTCTTTCAAGTTGTGGTTAAGGGGGTTTTGTTGCATGAATGGAGGAGGGATACGAGGAAGAAATAGTATATTATTTTTTAGACAGTCTTACTCACTCCAACATCTGGCTGGAGTCACACTCATTGTCTGAAGTTAGTCTTAGATCGGCTACTCCCATCCCACTAGAAGATCAGGTAAGCGAGTGTGGGTCAGATATGGCCGACATGGAAGTGTCACTACAGGGACTAGACCTCTCTCAACCGATCGCAGTGGTTACGAAGGGGTTTATAAACCTTGTTGAAGGCACCAGCTCTCCTTTCCTCTCAATTTCGTCACCCTCAGAACTATTAACCTGGAGTGGGCAGAACCAGCACGCAGATGGTTTTCCAATCAGAGAGGGTTTCCTTGTTATAGGTTCGGAAGGACTAGGTCTCGACACAAATGCCCCATCAGATACACAGGCAACATAGCATATCCCTACTAGCAGGCCCGAACCTTACTTGGAAGCTTTCACAAATTCTTCTCTTGAAAGCAGCGCTCCGCCCTCGGGGTCTTTTGAAGGAATAGTGAACAAGGAAGTGGAGGGGGACGTGACCCGTGCCTTGGACTTGGATGGCAACCCGGTGGAGATTGAAGAACAACAACCCTCCAACCTAGGCCCAAAGGCAAAGACTAGTAAGTAGTCCAAGCATTCCAAAACAAGGGAAAGAGGTCGTCTGCTAGTTTTTGGGGAAGGAATCAACATGGGCAAAGCAATGTTGACAGAGAGCACAGTGTTGGTGGGCCGAGTCCGAGGAAGAAACTATACGTCAGGTCATTTAAAGACATGGACCATGGAAGTCTGGGGGAATGTACTGGAACAACTTCCCATGGTTTTGGCAATGTCCAAGGGTTGGTTTTCCTCAATCTTCTCAGAGATGGACGATGTGAACTGGGTGTTGACTCACTACTGGCATTTGGAGATGACCCCATTCCTCCTCAAATGCTAGACACCCCTATTTGACCTAGAGAAGGAAAGCCTAGGAGCAGGGTCGATATGGGTTCGGTTTCCAGGTTTCCCACTGCAATTCTGGTCTGAGGATATTTTTTAGGTGATTGGTGATGACTTGGGCACATACCTTGATCATGACAGATTGTATATGGACTCGGGGGTCTTGGAAATGGCTCGGACACTTGTTCACCTAGACACAAGAGAGGTCCTGGTGGAAAGCTCTCTCTTTCAGATGGGCGATATTATCTGTTGGCAGAAACTGGAATATGAGGGCATTCCCTTTAGGTGCCAGAGATGACATGAGGTTAGCCACCTTTGCAATTCATGCCCCCTAGTCATTGGGCGAAGGCCAAGTCCCCCGAAATGCTTTGTAGCAACCTGCACTCAAACAGAGTCGAGGATGGAGGAACTCAACGTGCTACAAGGCATCTCGAGGAAGGGTCTGGATGGGCCATCTTCTGTGCACCCCGAGTCGGACAATTGGACCATGAAAGCCCCGATTACCAAATCGCGCACCAAGGAAAACTTGGGTTTTTCGTGTACTTCTTCTCCCCTCCATACTCAATTTAAAAATTAATGTATGTTAACTATTTCTGCATCTACAAATTGTAATTTGAAACTTTATTCTAATAATGTTAATCTGAGCCCCGTCATCTTCCCTGTGGCTTCTGCCCCTGCGCCCATCCTAAATTCCCCCTTCTCTACTATCCATAAAAATCTCTCTTGCAACCCCTCTGGGAATTCGACCTCTGGCTCCTCTCATCGTTACAACTTGTGCTCCAATCCACCCTCCCTCCATGCCTTTGGACCGGATGAGGACCTGCCCCCTCCCCTTCCTCCCAAGGTCCCCTGGGGCAAACAATTTCGTCTCTCAAAAACAATCAAAAGGGCCAGCCTTGAGGTGGCCTCAGGAATCCAGACTCCCATAAACTATGTCCTTAGAGAAAAGGGGAACCCTGCAAAGGTTGACCCATGAAAGGCCTCTCTTTCAACTGCAGGGATTTGGCCAACCCGGATAAAAAAATGGTGCTGAAAGTAATGTGCTTATCAAAAAAGTTGGATTTCCTTCTACTACAAGAAACCTTAGGTGATGGTCCCTCTATACATAAAACACTAAAACACTTCCTGCCAGATTGGGAGTTCTTCTTCTTGGATGTGAGAGGGCGTTCGGGGGGTTGTGCACTAAGTTTCAACAAAAATTCAATTAGGATCTCCAATGCCTGGGGTGGAAAAGGTTTTTTGGGAGCTAACTTCATTTCCACCACACTCAACATCCCCTATGGATTATTAATATTTATGGACCATGTCAGAATCGAGAAGTTTTCTGGGAGAGACTGTTTCAGGCAGACTTTATGCAAGCCAAGACCCTGATCATTGGGGGAGACCTTAATTTCTCACTTGGGTTGGCCGAGTCATGGGGTCATAGGGTCCAATAAAATGCATTAACGGGTTTTTTTAAAATCTGTTGGATGACCATGATCTTATAGGCATTGATTCGGTTCGCATCATGCCAACCTGGAGGAATCACAGGACAGGGGAGGATGCCCTGGCACAACGGCTAGATCAATTTTTAATCAAATCTCCCTTAACAAATCAACTAGCATATATTCTTCAATGGGTTGATTCGAAGGGATGCTCAGACCATTCCCCGATTTTCCTAGAAATCGAGGATGCAATTCTCAAACCGGGTTCCCCATTCAAATTCAATGCAGAATGGCTCAGCGAGGAGGATTTTCATGTTTTGGTCAAGGATTTTTGGACTCAATGTAGTCGGGAACCTTGTCCACCCCCAGCGACAGTCATATCTCACAACCTAACCCATCTAAAAGAAAAAACTATCAGCTGGATTAAGGCCAAGCTGAAAAGGGATGAGGAGGAACTAATCAGGATTGAAACAAAGCTAAAACATCTTGAATCATTGGGCCTGAACAGCTATGCCTCCCTACAATCAAAGGATCATCTTATAAATCTAGAAAAAGGAATGATCAGGCTGTTGAGAAGAACTGAGGAGACCTGGCGCTTAAAGAGTAGAGATTTATGGTTAAAGTCAGGTGATGAAAACACAAATTGTTTCCAACAGTTTGCCAGGGGTAGGAAAGCGAGTAATACAATCTGGGAACTGAAAGACCAAAATGGAAGAGATGCCAGCACTTTTGCCCAGCTTGCGAATATGGGAGTTAGGCATTTCTCATCCATCTATAAAATCCCAAGGGGAACAAATATAACTGAGATGCTTTGGGTTGCAGAAGTTGTGCCTCTGTTTGTTGAGGAAGAGGAAAGAGAGGCACTAAATCTACCAATCTCTTTGGGGGAAATGGAAGCAACCTTAAAAAGTTTCAGCAAAGACAAAAGCCCAGGGCCAGATGGTTGGCCCATTGAATTTTACACCACATTCTTTGATCTCATTGGGTAGGACCTACTGTTGGCCATTGAAGACTGTAGAACAACTAGAAGGATGTAATAGGATTTCAATTCTACCTTCATTGCCTTCATCCCCAAGGTGGACAAGCCCCAATCTTTTGATGACTTTAGACCCATCTCCCTCTGCAATTGTGTCTATAAGATCACCTCTAAGATCATCACCCTTCGTATTAAGCCAATCCTCTCCAGGATTATCTCAAAAGAACAATTGCCCTTCCTCAATCACTGTCAAATTCATGAAGCCATAGGCACCACTCAACAAATGCTTCACTTGATTAAAACTCTCTCCAAGAAAGCTGCCATCCTTAAAATGGATCTATCTAAGGCATTTGATCGAGTGAACTGGACCTATCTACAACTCATGCTCACCCATATCGGTTTTCCTCATCAATTCATCAATTGGATAGGTTGTTGTTTCACTTCTATTTCTTTCAATGTCCTAATTAATAAGACAACTTCAGACTTTTTCCATGTCGAGAGAGGCCTCAGACAGGGTTGCCCATTCTCCCCAATGTTATTCCTTCCGATTATGGAAGGTCTCAGCAGACTCTTGAAATTAGCAAGATCAAATGGAACCATGGGAGGGGTGGAAATCAATGACAGGATTGTTATCTCTCATCTTGTATTTGTAGATGATGTTCTTATTTTCCTAAATGGCTCTTATCGTGATACCTCTTGTTTCAAGTTAATTCTATCTCTCTTTTGTAAAGCGACAGGTATGGAGCTGAATTATGAAAAATCAATTATCATCTTTAGCTCCTGTCCCAAAAATGAACAAAGATTTGCCTCCCAACACTTCGGTTTCTTCACACATGATCTAGATTTAGGTCTGAAATATTTGGGATTCAGACTAAAGCCAAACAAGTATCGTATCGCAGACTGGCCGTGGCTACTAGCAAAAATCGAAACACAAATAAATATATGGCAACAGAAATGGCTCTCCCGTGCTGGTAGGCTCACCCTAATAAAATCAGTTCTTGAGGCAATACCAGTCTACTGGATGTCATTGGCTTGGATACCTAAAGGAATCCTTCGTAGAATCCAAAAGATGTGTTGCAGATTCCTTTGTCGAGGTCAAAATTCCGGCAAAAATTTTGCATGGGTTAAATGGGAAAGGATTGCAAAGCCCAAAAAATGGGGCGGATGGGGGCTAAAGGAACCACTAGACTTTGCAAAAGCCCTCGGAGAAAAAATGGTATGGACAATCATAACCACAAACAACATGTGGAAGGAAGTTGTATACAACAAGTACATCCACCCCATATCAATATCAGACTGGATTCGTAGCACCAACCACAACATCATGGGGGCTTCGAGCATCTGGAAATCCATTACCCACTCCTTTGACATCATAAAGAAAGGATTAGCCTGGAAAGTGGGGGATGGTACTCAGATTAGAATTGGCTCTGATGCTTGGGCTAGAAGTGGGAATGCACACATACTACCTAGAGATATGCGGCAGGACCTAATGGTGGTGGAGATATCACAACTTGCCCATATCACGGCAGTGGGTCGCCTTGCTTGGCCAAATTTGCAGTGGCTGGCCTTTGAGAACGTGGGAATAAACGAAAGAGGTTCGTGGGGGCATTGGAGGAAGCTAATGTTTGGATCACTGATAGTGAGGATGAACTTATATGGGCAAAGGATCCCACTGGAAAATATTCACTAAAGGCGGGTTTTGCTGCGATTATGGAGACTTGGGCAATGGGGGAAACCTGCTGGTGGTGGCAGCATATATGGAAACTGAAAGCCCCCCACAAATCTCGACTCTTCATGTGGGGCATACTCTCAAACAAAATCCCCACTGAGCAAAATTTTAAAAAGCACAACTTCCATGGCCCTTCTCATTGCTGCTTGTGCAAAGCAGATTCGGAAGATACAGATCAACTCTTCCTTCACTACTTGATTTCGACCGAAATTTGGAACTTCATAACTTCGGCACTCTCAATTCAAACCCGCTGGGCAAGTTAGAACGTAAATGAGGTTTGGCAAGCTTGGTGGTCAAGTGCTGCCACACAAAAAATAAAAAAACCTGCCTCTCATTGTATGCTAGGGTATATGGCTTATCCGGAACCAAAGGATTTTTCAGGATAAAAACATCTTGGGGGCAGCCACATGCAATCATACACTGGCCATTTTCAACACGATCCTAGAGGATCTGATTCAGGATCCCATTAGAAATATCAATCCCGAAACCGTAGACAGAAGCCAGTTGTGGGCCTATTTTGACAGCTCGACTCAGCCTGAGGGTTGTTCTTCATTTAAATGATTCGCTTTTTTTCAAAATTAAAGTGGGGCTAGGGAGGGGCACAAATAAGTATGCCGAACTAAATAGCCTTAGACATCTACTCCTTTTTGCGAGAGAACAACAATGCCACAGAATTCATATTTTTGGGGACTTTCAACGCATCATAAACTGGATCAATGGGACCTACAACTGTCACTTGCACACACTCAGAGATTTGGTAGAGGATGTTATATACATAAAATCTCAATTTGAGTTTGTTGTCTTCTCTCATATCTACAGGGAAAGGAATGAAGTCGTTGATCTTCTTTCCAAAGAGGCCGCGTAACTGATCAGAGGGCACTGGTTGATTCAAGAGTACAAGGACAAGGTTTTTTTCCAGATTTACCAGAGACCCTTCATTGAAGGGGCAGGATACCTTCACGAATGATCTATGAGATCATCCTAATTGATTTTTGTTTATTTTTATTTATATTGCAACTGTTTAACCATTATGGCCCTAATTTGCCATTGACCCTTCATGTTTAATGAAGGATGATATGTAAATATTATTTTTGTGCTCATGAATTTTGGACTGAAAACTTTCTGAATAGTAGTGAAAGCATTTCTCATACATTGGCATACAACATGTAATTTTCTTAATTTTTAATGAAAATTACACTTTTTCCTCTACAAAAAAAATAAAATAAATCCATTTAGAATTTGTACAAAATATGTCAAATTTGGTTTCACGTGAACCTTAGTTAAAACTACCCCGTGGTTTAACAGATTTTTATTTTATTTTTATTTTTTATTTATTTATTTATTTTTTTTCCCTTAAAATTATGGAAATAAGCATGATTCAGATAGTAAGATTTAACTATTGGAGGTTTTCACAATGCATTATATTAAATATCATTTTTTGGGATTCAATTGCTTTAAGTAAGTCATTCATCTATGACCATTTCGATAAGTCATTCATCTATGACTATTTCCATGAGTGCTGGTCATAATTGACTAATTCCTCAAGGGGTTTTCGCAATGCATTATATCAGATATCATTTTTTGGTATTCAATTGCTTTAAGTAAGTCATTCATCTATGACCATTTCTATGAGAGGTAGTCATAATTGACTAATTTCTCATGATTTTTGAATAGTCCACTTAGCACTCATTGCACTTGTGATGCTCATAGGGATGAAGAAGTGGAATTGACACTGGTGAACTAAATGGCATAGCCTAAATCACCCCTCTGAGCATCAGCATCACCCAATGCAATGAGTGCTAAATGGACTATTCAAAAATCATGAGAAATTAGTCAATTACTACTACTTCTCACAGAAATGGTCATAATGAATGATTTAATTAACAGAGTTGAAACACTAAAATTTGTTAAATTTTTTTTGCCAAACCACTTTTAACTTTTAACCATTGAGTCAATACGTGCACCTAAATAGACTTGTCCAAAACCAACCCCAGATGACTAACGTGTCAATTTCCTCCGCTTCGGTGGACTTGTCCAAAACTCACACCACATAACTAGCTTAATTGACACGTGGCAGTACCATTTCACAGTACTGTACGGTAATCAATGGCACCATTTCCAGAGACCTCCTTTTCAGTCCTGTTCCACCCATTTTTTATTTAAATATTATTTGCATCATAATTAGACGACAGTTACACCAGGGATCGCCCAGGGGCGATTCCTATTTCTGCCACAGTTTTTTAATTAATGCCCCCTGACATGGGGGCGCGATAGGGAAATATAACGCGAGAAAAAAAACTGGAGCAGAAAAAAAACAGTCTCGCGTTATATTTCCCTATCATGCCCCCATGTCAGGGGGCATTAATTAAAAAATTGTGGCGGAAATAGGAATCGCCATCGCCCAGGTGCGTGAGGCAGTTGGTTGTTTCCTCAAATATATTATTAAACAAAAATAAAAGAAAATTTTGATAAGTAAAATGTTAATGTTATGAGTGATTGATCAGATGTCTTGTTCGGATTGTATTGCAGTGAGAGATGTGAAAAAATATTATATTCAAAAAATTGTTCGGGTTTTTGAGTCCAATCTTCCACAATGTTCTTCAATTTTGTTTTTTTATTGTTATTTTCAACTTTAGTTGCTTGGATGTTCATTTATATTTGTTTTTGTTGGTTTTTACGGAAAGGAAAATACATTTCACTTCCCTATAGTTTAACGAGGTGGAGGAGTAAGTCTGGCAAGGATTTTTGTAAATCCAAGTTATAGTTGTTAAACTTCAAAATTTTAGGTGTCTTAGACGTTTTTGATGGTGCTAAATCCATTTCTACCATCAAAAACACAATTCAAACACTGCCTCTACAAGAATTTTTGAAATTTTTTTGCACAGATTCTGACCACTTTTAACCATTCGGGCAATTCCTCCGCCTCCTTAAACAACTTCAATTATGTTGAATTGAAATTATTTTATGTTAAACTATATATTCTAGTTTATGTTTTACTTTTTAAGTTTATTATATTGGATTTAAAAGATATATGTTTTATTTTTAAAGTTTATTATTTAGATTTATTACTTTTAGAATTAAGTTTTAGGTTTTATTATTTAAGTTTCGAGTTGTTTTTAGTGTGATTTTTTGGAAGTTTTTCCGGTCTAATTTCTCTAAAATCCCTCTAGAATTTATTGAAATCACAAATTTGATGTGTAAACCCTGCACAATCAAAGTATCTTAGAGGTTTTTCATTATGCTAAATTTATATATAAAATCAGAAAACTAGTTTAAATAACACAAATCAAGATTTCACCTCAAATTTTTTCGACCGGATTCTACTACCAAAAAAATCCAAAAAATCACACTAAAGACAATTCCTTTAAATTTTAAATTGGTTTATTTCAAATTTTATTACTTTAGCTTTTATTAATTCAAAATTATAATAATAATATATTTTAAATTATTGTTTTAGCTTTGATAATAATAACACAATTACATTAATATATGTAATTAAAAAAAATAGTTATCACACTGCATCACCCACATTTATGTGATTATATTAATATACAACGACATGGATATTGCCAAACTAAATAATATAATATCCTTAAAGTTTAAATACTTTAAAATTTCACTATTTTATTTATATATTAGTAAGATCACCATTAAATACAACATAGCGGCACATAATCTGTCCTGGCCTAAAGTGTTTCCACTGCTGGCACCATTTGATGGACAACTAAGACATCGAGAGCGCATTCATTATAACCGAGTTGTGGTCGCGTGTGGAAAGTCAGCCGCAAATAAACGCACGGATTTGAACAGATTGGAATGTGCGATGGACGAAAGTAACCAATGAATTTCGGGAATATTCCACATTACCGTAGTCTAAACTTTCTTCTTTAGACTCGTCCAAGACGCATTCACACCAAGCTGGTTCCCATGGATAAAAGTTCAGACTCGTCCAACACACATTCACACCAAGCCGGTTCCCATGTTTTTAATTCTAAATCGGCTGCGCGTATATTAACTTCTTAGACCACTCCACAAAACATCCCATGCACTCAACACGTTTTCCGTCTCTATATATCTGCTGGCACTTACATCAAACAATCTCATCCCGCAGACATTCACTTCCACAACTCTAGTAGCTACCGCTCTGTGATTCTGATTTCCAATCCTCTCTCTACTTCCTCCCTTGAGAGACTTCAAACTTTACCAGCACGTCCTCAGTGCGACTCCCCTGCAAAATCTTGCAATGACTAAACCCTCGCGAAACCAGAACTGCCGCCGCAGTCCCAACTGCCGCTCACTGAAGTCGCGGCAGTTCAAGGGAATCCGGATGAGAAAATGGGGGAAATGGGTGTCGGAAATTCGAATTCCCAATTCCAGTGGCAGAATTTGGTTGGGCTCCTACGACACCCCGGAAAAAGCTGCCCGTGCATATGACTTTGCCGTGTATTGCCTCAGAGGGTCCAAGGCGAAGCTCAATTTTCCCCACTCTCCGCCGAAATTTTCCTGCGCTTCATTTCTATCACCGCAGCAAATTCAAACCGCGGCGGCCAAGTTCGCCGCAGAAGAATTCCGGCTTCTTTCCGAAAATGGCGCGGCATCCTCATCGTATGGTTTGGAAAAGGAATATGACATTAATAGCGAAGAGATTACTTGGGAGCAGGGTGCGACATTTGGGGATTCAGTAGCATTTGAAAGTATGGAGAATGGCGGATCTTTCAACTTAGAGGATATTCCTCCGTTGGATGTGTTAATGGAAAATTTTGGGATTCCCTTCCAGCTGCCGGAAGATTGGGAGCTCGGGATTTTCTAATTTTCTTTTTCCGCTGCAGAATTTAATTCAATTATTTTATTATTTGAGAAATTTATGGGATTGGTGATTTCATACCTCTTCTGGAAATGAGAAGCTTAGCGGTCGGTCCCTCGAAATAAACCTTCGGATTGGCAGTGTCCTTATGTTTCACGGTTGTTTTGATAATTACTTGGTTGTGTATGACTGATGTCTGAATATATATATCTCTGTGTGGGGGTCGGAAAAATTTGGTGGTTACCGCTATGAGAACGCAGTTTTGCAATCAGATATATACTTGGGGACGGCAAAATTTGGCGTCGTTACCATTCTAAGAATACAGTTGTGCAACTCTGCTATAAACAGCTTCTCTCGCATAGGAATCACTCATTCGGGTAACATTGATGAGCTGGTCTGGTCCTTTCCGAAACCTTCCCTTCCTCTCACTGTCAAAAATATCTACTCTCTCATTTCTTCTACCCTCCCGCCTCTTCTCCCCATCTTCCCTATCAAGCTTTGGAAAGCTCCCTGCCCCCTAAAGGCGATCCTCTTCTCTTGGCTCCTTTTCTCCAACAGGAACCTCACCTGGGAGGTTCTCCAAAGAAAAGGTTGGCATGGTCCGAGCAGGTGTTCTCTTTGCTCAGCACATCTTGAATCAAACTTCCACATGTTCTTTGACTGTGCAGTCTCCTCTTCAATTTGGTATGAGCTCTCACTCTCTCATGGTTTTACGCAACGGTCCTTTCCTTCTGTTCTGGACGCCTTCCTTTGGTGGAGCACACAGCGGCCCTCCTGGCGCGCACTCTTCATTTTAACATGCTGGCACATCTGGACTTGGCGAAATCACCGTATATTCCAGAACTCCAACACGCCTCTGCATTCAATCTTGGTTTCCATTTTGGGATTTATGCCCTCTTCGGCGTAGCTCCTCCTTCTTATCAGGCTGGCACCTTTCTCTTTTTGCCATACTTTTGGCTCATATGTGTTTCTCCCAATATGGTTTTCAATTCGGCATATATATCTCTCATTACACTGATGTTGCAACAGCAATTTGTTTTTCTGTTATGAGGGAACAGCACACAATCAGTAACATGTCTCCACGGAGACCACTGTATTTCGATCAATTATATCATCTTAATATAATTACATCCTGCTTTTTTCTTTTGAAAAAAAAGAATACAGTTGTGCAACAACCCAGAAAGTTATGGAGTTGTGAGTATTTTTGTAAATCTAAGTTATAATTGTTAAACTTCAAAATTTTAGATGTTTTATACGATTTTGATAGTGCTGAATCTATTTCCACCATTAATAATATGATTCAAACACTATTTTTAAAAAAAAAATTACCCAAATTTCGACTACTTTTAACAATCCAAACATTCATACATCGGTATTAGCAAAAGTGTCAACACGAAGGTGGGCTCCCCTGCTGACACGCTCATAGAGATATTCGAATACAATCAGAATACATAATAAAACGATGAGACTTGACTGGATATATCCCATCATAATAAATTTTTGACGTATATATTTGTGAATCTTGACTGGATATATCCCATCATAATAAATTTTTGACGTATATATTTGTGAATCGTTCCTTGGATTGTGTGGTCAAGCGAAAGGTTCCGGACAGTTATAAATAGGGGCTATAAATAGGGGATTTGAAGGAAGGAATTGTTTTGGTTAAAAGTGGTTGGAATTTCGGTAAATTTTTTTAAAAAATTACTATAACTGTGTTGAAATCATGTTTTTGATGGTGGAAATAGATTCATCTCATCAATAATCTATGAGGCATCTAAAATATTGAAATTTAACAACTATAACTTGTATTTAGAAAATTCGCTGCCTCATTTTATCAAAATATGACAAGAACTTTCATGATTATAAGGGCCAAAAAACAGTGAAGTTAGACAACTGCTATAATTATTTGTAAAATTTTGGATAACAAAAATTATTCACAATTGGGAAATAAAATTATTTGTAAAATTTGAGATAATGGAATTTGTGACAATTGGGAGATATAATTATTCTTAAAATTTAGGATAATTTAAAAATATTAAGGAAATTGTAATTTTTCATTATTTAAATTGTAATTTTAAATATATAAAAAAATGGAGTATTTTCAAAAAAATCTTCTAACAAAATTATATTTTAATAATTGATATTTATAATTTGATTAGTTTAGCCATTTTAACCATTTAGTAAAGAAAAAAAATCATTTTAGCAATTTTATTTTAAATTAATAATAATAATAATAATAATAATAATAATCATCTTTTCAATTGGGTTAATTTATTTGTAAATATTTTAAACTTATTTTTAATTTTTTTTAATTATTGTCATATTAATATTATGAATGTAAAAATAGAGGAGGTTTGTCTTGCAAAACAAATTTTACAAGGAGATATGTGTTCTTATTTATGTTTAACAGAAAATTGATATCTAACATTATAAATTATATTAATAACCAAAAATACATTTCAATATCAATTTTAAATAAAATATTTTAATATCCACTTTTTATATATATATATTAAAAAAAGGAAATATAAATAATTGAAGCTTAAAAAAACATAAATATAAGTTTCTTTTTTTTTTAAAGGAGAGATGTGTAATACTTATAATATTTAAATAGACTCTCCAAATAACATTTTAAAATATTAATAACAAAAAAATTATTTCAATGCAAATTATAAATAAAATATATGAATATTGACTTTATGGAATTTATATATAAAGAGAGAAAATATAAATAGAGAAAGAGGTTTAAAACGTCTTAATTGTGTATTTTCAATATAAAGAAAATGTGTAATTTTTTTAATGTTTAAGATAGAGTTGATAGCTGACATAATTACTTTTGGGATTAATATGGAATTGAAAAATTATATAATTTTTTTCATATTCAATATAAAGTTGACAAGTAATACATACATAAAGAACCAATAACTTCATGTGAATTATAAATTTATCATATATCTAAAAATATAACGTCGCATTGTGACAAACATTGTTTCAATATGAAAATCAATCATTGTCTCAACCATGGTCCAATGTTACATTATGAAAAAGATTGTCTCAATATGATAATCATGGTCAGTGATGGTCAATCATAGTAAACCTTGGTCAAACATGGTCAACCATGTTTTATAAAGTCAAACATGGTTATCCATGGTCAATCATGCTCAACCATGGTCGAACGTCACATTGTGACAACAAATATATTTATATGAAAATAAAAAATGGTTAAGCATGGTTAACTGTGGTCCAGCGTCGCATTGTGACAAGGATTGTCTCTATATGAAAATCGACCATGGTCAACCATGTTTATTTTAGTGTTTACAATATTTATCTTAGGGTTTATATATCTTGGGTTTATAATATTAGTCCCTTGGGTTTAATAATAATCCCTTGGGTTTATAATAACAATCCATTGTGTTTATAATATCAATCATGGTCAACCATGGTCAATCCTGAACAACCAAGTTTCTTTTAGTTTTTACAATATTTACCTTAGGGTTTATATACCTTGGGTTTATAATATTAGTCTCTTGGGTTTAATATTATTCGCTTGGGTTCATAATCCCTTGGGGTTTTAGTATTAATCCCTAGGGTTAACTATTCTCTTGGGTTTATAATATCAATCCTTTGGGTTTATTATTCCCTTTGGTTTATAATATATATCATGGTCAACCATGGTCAATCATAGCCAACCATGGTCAACCATGGTCAAATGTCTCATTTCGACAAAGATTGCCTCAACATGAAAATCAACCATGGTCAATAAACACGGTCACATTGTGTCAAAGATTGTCTCATGGTCCAACGTCACATTGTGAAAACCATACTCAATCTTGGTCCAACGTCGCATTCTGACACAGATTGTCTCAATATGAAAATCAACCATCATGAACCATCATCAATCATGGTCAGCCACAGTAAACCAGGCTCCATTGTCACATTGTGGGAAAGATTCTCTCAATTTGAAAATCAATCATCGTAAACCATGGCCCAACATCACATTGTGATAAAGATTGTCTCAATATGAAAATCAACCATGACCAACCATGTTTATTTTAGTGTTTATAATATTTATCTTAAGGTTTATATACCTTTGCTTTATAATATTACTCCCTTTGGTTTAATATTATTCAACGAAGGCCAACCATGTTTTATAAAATCAACTGCGGTCAACCATGGTTAATTAGGGTTAACCATTGGCCAACGTCGCATTATGACAAAGATTGTTTCCATATGAAAATCAATCATTTTCTCAACCATGGTCCAATGTTGCATTATGACAAAGATTGTCTCAATATGATAATCATGGTCATCGATGGTCAACCTTGGTCAAGCATGGTCAACCATGTTTTATAAAGTCAAACATGTTCATCCATGGTCAATCATTCTCAACCTAGTTGAACATAGCATTTTGACAAAAATTGTGTTGATATGAAATCAACCATGGTTAAGCATGTCAACTATGGTCCCACGTCGCTCTATCACAAGGATTGTCTTTATATGAAAATCAACCATGGTCAACCATTTTTATTTTAATGCTTACAATATTTTTCTTAGGGTTTAGTCCCATGTGTTTAATAATATTTCCTTGGGTTCATAATTCCTTAGGGTTTTAGCATTAATCCCTTGGGTTTATTATTCCCTTGGGTTTATTATTCCCTTGGATTTATCCCTTGGGTTTATAATATCAATCATGGAAACCATGGTCAATCATAGCCAACCATGGTCAATCATGGGAAACCATGTTTATTTTAGTGTTTACAATATTTATCTTAGGGTTTATATACCTTGGGTTTATAATATTGGTCCCTTAGGTTTAATATTATTTGCTTGGGTTCATAATCCCTTGGGTATTTAACGTTAATCCCTAGGGTTAATTATTCCCTTGGTTTTATAATAAAAATCCCTTGGGTTTATAATATCAATCATGGAAACCATGGTCAATCATAGTCAACCATGGTCAATCACGGGAAATCATGTTTATTTTAGTGTTTACAATATTTATCTTAGGGTTTATATACCTTGGGTTTATAATATTAGTCCCTTGGGTTTAATATTATTCGCTTGGGTTCATAATCCCTTGGGGTTTTAGTATTAATCCCTAGCGTTAATTATTCCCTTGGGTTTATAATATCAATCCTTTGGTTTAAAATGTTTACCATGGTCAACCATGGTCAATCATAGCTAACCATGGTCAAATGTTGCATTTCGACAAAGATTGTCTCAATATGAAAATTAGTCATGGTCAACCATGGTCACATTATGTCAAAGATTGTTTCATGGTCCAACGTCACATTGTGACAACCATGGTCAACCTTGGTCCAACGTTTCATTTTGACACAAATTGCCTCAATATGAAAATCAACCATCATGAACCATCATGAATCATGATCAGCCATGGTAAACCACAGTCCATTATCACATTGTGAGAAATATTCTTTCAATTTGAAAATCAAACATGGTCAACCATGGTCCAACTTCACATTGTGACACGGATTGTCTCAATATGAAAATCAACCATGGTAAACCATGTTTATTTAATGTTTATAATATTTATCTTAGGGTTTATATACCTTGGCTTTATAATATTGTGACAAAGAATGTCTCGATATGAAAATCGACCATGGTCCTATGTCGCATTACGATAAGGATTGTCTCAATATGAAATCAACCATGGTCAACCATGTTTATTTTAATGTTTATAGTATTTATCTTAGGGTTTATATACCTTGGGTTTATATTTGTATCCCTTGCATTTAATATTATTCCTTTGGATTCATAATCCCTTGGGGTTTTAGTATTAACCCCTTGGGTTTATTATTTCCTTGGGTCTATGATATCAATCCCTTAGGTTTATTATTCCATTGGGTTTATAATATCAACCATGGTCAATCATAGCCAAGCATGGTCAATCATGGTTGAATGTCGCATGTGACAAAGATTGTCTCAATATGCAGATCAACCATGGTCAACTATGGTCCAACGTCGTGTTGTGACAAAGATTGTCTTGATATGAAAATCAATCATGGTTAACAATGGTCGAGCGTCACATTGTGACAAGCATTGTCTCAATATGGAAATAAAACATGACCAACCATGTTTATTTTGGGTTTAGAATATATATCTTGTGGTTTATATACCTTGGGTTTATACCTTTTATCCCTTGGGTTTATACTTTTTATCCCTTGGGTTTATTATTCGATTGGGTTTATAATAACAATCCCCTAGGTTTATTGATATCAGGGTTCATATTCCCATGACTCAATATTATTCCTTTAGGTTTATTATCAATCATGGTCAACTATGGTCAACCATAGTCAACCATGGTCAATCATGGCCAACCATTTTCTACCATTTTTTATAAATTCAATCATGGTCAACTATTGTCCAACGTCATACTATAACAAATATTGTCTCAATATGAGAATCAAATGTGGTCAATCATGGTTTAATGTCGCATTGTTACAAAGATTTTATCAATTTGAGAATCAATCATGGTCAACAATGGTCTAACATCACATGGTGACAAGGATTGTCTCAATATGAATATCAACCATGGTCAACCATATTTATTTTAGTGTTTATAATATTTATCTTATGGTTTATATACCTTGGCTTTATAACATTAGTCCCTTTGGTTTAATATTATTCAATGAAGGTCAACCCTGTTTTATAAAATCAATTGTGGTCAACCATGGTTAATCAGGGTCAACCAATGGCAAACGTCGCATTGTGAGAAACATTGTTTCAATATGAAAATCAATCATTGTCTCAACCATGGTATAATGTTACATTATGAAAAAGATTGTCTCAATATGATAGTCATGGTCAGTGATGGTCAATCATGGTCAACCTTGGTCAAACATGGTCAACCATGTTGTATAAAGTCAAACATCGTCATCCATGGTCAATCATGCTCAACCATGGTCGAACGTCGCATGGTGACAAAAATTATCTTGATATGAAAATCAACCATGGTCAACCATGTTTATTTTAGTGTTTACAATATTTATCTTAATAGGGTTTCTTGGGTTTATAATATTAGTCCCTTGGGTTTAATAATATTCCCTTGGGTTTATAATAACAATCCCTTAGGTTTATTATTCCCTTGGGTTTATAATGACAATCCCTTGTGTTTATAATATCAATCATGGTCAACCATGGTCAATCATAGCCAAACATGGTCAATCATGGGCAACCATGTTTATTTTAGAGTTTAAAATATTTATCTTATGGTTTATATATCTTTGGTTTATAACATTAGCCCCTCAAGTTTAATATTATTCACTTGGGTTCATAATCCCTTGGGGTTTTTTATTAATCCTTAGGTTTAATTATTCCCTTGGGTATATAATATCAATCCTTTGGGTTTATTATTCCCTTCGGCTTATAATCTATATCATGGTCAACCATGGTCAAATGTCGCATTTCGACAAAGATTGTCTCAATATGAAAACCAACCATGGTCACATTGTGTCAAATATTGTCTCATGGTCATGTTGAAGCCCCGAAAATCGGGTCTACAACAAGGGGGATACCCACCTAGTCCGGAACTTGAAAGCAACTCCTTTTCCGTTTGGGATGGTGGGTCTGACTGGGGATAATGGGACCAATTTCCCAATTTGTGTGTGTGTGATGAGAATTGATATCTCCTTTCTAATAATTCCTAAGTAAAATGCTTTTATTCTAAATCTAATTTAACAGTATGCAATTGTATTCTAATGAATAGAAATATTTAATTCTAAAACTAACTCGAGATTTAACCTTTCAGTTATGCGATCTAAAATAATTTCTAACAGCAATTGGTAATAAATATCATTCAATTGCTATGAGAAAAGAATTCAATAAAAATGAACTGTTTCATATAAAAAGTTAGCTGAAACAATTGTGAGAAACATATCACATAATAAGTCATTCATACATTAAACATAAATAGAATAGTCATCACCGTATAGAAGTGCCAAATGATAACTCAAACATTCAAGCATTCATATATAAATAACTGAACATGAATAACACCTTAACACATAAGTGGAAATCATTAAGAGATAAAAGGACCATTGATAACAAGTTCTACTCATGAGCTTCAGCAATAATGATTTATCTCTTCCGAATTCAACATCTACTAAGAGTAAAAAAGTGCATTTCAGTAGCAGACATTAAACACAGATATCAATAAATCTTGTTCCATTCATTCATCAAAACCTCCTCCGAGGGTGTAGAAGTGCATGTTCTGAGGAAATGTTTTTGCCAAATTTAAGGACCCGTCTCTAAATGCATGAGAGGGGTTGAAATACTACTAGCTAAATCCTAAAAATAGTCTATTACAAAAATATAGGAGGAGGTTTAAATGACCGTCTTCATCTAAGGCAAAAATAAATCAAAACTAAAACTAAAACTAAATCTAAAACTAAATCTGGAAATTAACTATCTATGTATTTGTTTTCTGTGGTCGCAAGCATTCAACATCGACTTGAAGAGAGTTGGTTGGCCGACCTCCGATTTTAGTTGCCCTGCGAAAACAGAATCAGCAAGTGCTGGCGCTATCTTCTCAGTATAGTTGATAAGGAATTTGAGAGTCATGCATTGACTATGCGGTTTAACCAAGTACTGCCAGTAAGAATACCAATTCAACTTGGCTAACTTCTTGATTGACTCTGCTCTTTCCTCAGCCTTTTGTCTCCAGCTTGTCTGTAGATGTTGTACCTTTGGGAGAAATCCCGGAGTGGTCTCTGATATGAGGTTTGTTCTGTGTAGATTTTCATTGACACATTCAATGACATTGTTTTCCGTTGTGGTTGCTTCTTTGCTGCTTGTTCTGCCTTCCTGATATGTGCGTCCCACTTATTAAATAGCATTTATTTGTGGGCTTCATTGATTCTAGGTGCGCTTGTTTTTCTTCCTTCCTCTGATTCCTGCCAAGCCAAATAATCAAAAATTATTTTATCAATTAAATCATAATCATGTCGCAAATCCACGACTTGATTGGTGATTCAGTCGCTTATCTTGCAATAGGAGCTCCATTGCGATATTCTTTGGCATGATGTTTCTTGTTGTTGCAAGAGTTGGTCATTTAAGGCAAGGGCTTCTGTGACAAATTCTGTAAGCTTGGGATCATCTCTATGCATCTCTAGCATAACCTGCAACTGATTTTCTTTTTCGAGCAAACTGTTCTGGTATCCCAGTTGCATCTGTTGAAAATCTTTCTGTAACTTTTTTAACTTTTCCTCAGCTTTGCGGTTGGCACTGGCTTGTTGTAGCTATTGCTGCAAAATTTGTATTTGTTCCTCTCTATCTTTCAGTGATTGATGTACCTCGGATGCTTTGTCAATGGTCGCAAAAGCATAGGCTCCTACTATCTGAGATAATTTAGTGATATTTTCAGTAGGGTCAGTGGTAGGATCTCGCCAAAGGACATCTAGCTGCTCCACCTCATGTGAGAACACGCTGTCCAATTTCATTTTCTTTCTTTGCCTTCTTACCACTACCTTATGCTGCGGACTATAAAATACATCTAGAGGAGGAATTTCCTCTATTTTGAGCATGATTTCAGAAAATGGGGTAATGGGAATATGCTCCATTTCTGGAGCATTGCTGACTGTTCCAATGACCATATCGGTTACTGTCTGTTCATTATTCTCAGGTGTCTTTGTGCTTTGCTCCTCAGTATTAATCAACTCATTGAATGTCTCCCATTCTTTATCCAGCTCAGTTCTTATTGGCTTTGGTGGCTGGATGATGAGAGGAGGAAGATTTACCTTTGGAGTAGTCAAGACTTGTTGCTCTAGGCGCTCTTTAGATTAGGCAGTATCTCTTACTGACCCTTCGCTTTTATAATGGTCAGTCTTGGACCTTTTAGAGCGTTATGGTGATTCTCTCCGAGACTTAGATCTGGACTTGTCTGTGCCTGAACTTCCACTTAGACTGATACTGGGAGTTGGCTCCCTTATTGGTTCCAAGTGTAACTTATCCAAGGGGATGTTAGCTAATCTCCTTTCTTTGTACAATTTGAATTCTTGAAATTCTGCTGGGGGAAATTGCATTTGGGCCAAGTGCAGAACTTCTTTCAGTGTACTTTTTTGTTGAAAGGTATCATCAAAAATATCATCTTCTCTAGAAAATACTTTTATCTTAACGACAGTAGTGAAATTCTTAATGATATCATAGGGGTCGAATTATCTCCCTGGAAATTTGAACAATCGCAGACATAACATATTGTTTACTTCTTTGAATGCATGACCTAAATCAAATAGTGCAAAGGCCTCATAGGCCACAGGAAATTGCGGCCAAATGGCGTTCTTCTTGTCCTTCAACTCTTTGCTCATACCTCCCACCCCGCAAGTCTGGTAGGAAATCTCTCGAACCAATAATTTATCAGGGACATATAAGGGTAGAACATGAGGGGAAGCAATGCTTCCAAATACTCTAACATAGGTGAAAAGCTCTTCTCGAAACCATCTTGCGACAAGGAGAATATCAACTTCCGCTTCAAGGGAAAATATTGGAGCATCCCTATTATACAACATTCTGTGCAGAGGTAACATGACTCCATGACAAATTTTGTAAAAATACGGAATAAACTTGGAATCCCATAATTCCTTATGATAAATGTGAATGGGCAAGGGATTTTGAGTAGTCCACTTCCAACCCATTAAAGGAAACTTGGAAACATAACAGATTGTATCCATAACATAAGCAGCTAAATAGAAAGGAGGATAAATCCTCTGAGTAGTAGTTCTTTTGGACCGGTAGTTCCAAATAGCTGTAGCTAAATTATCAGACAATATCTTAGCCCAATCCACAATAGTAGCATTAGTGGCTGCATCTAATAGGGGTAGCCATTCAGATGAAAACTTGTTGACGTCGGGCTTTCCAAAAAGTCTACAGAGCATAGCAGCAGCAAAGCAATACGGGGAAGAGAGAGAACCAGTACTGTACATACCGTGTTTATCCTTTTTTAGTGGTTCTTCCCTTGCCGACCAGTCCTTGGTGCATTCCGCCAAATCCTCATTTTCTTTAGCAAACTTCTCCATGAACTGTTTATTGTAGGTTACCTGTGGCTTTGGTAGATGATACATGAGCCTTAAATCTTGTGGAGTGAGTGACCCAATGAGTTCTTGGCTCTGAGTCTTAAATTGTTTGTCTGTTATATCAGCACTATCCAGTACCCATTTGATCATGTCTGTGTATGGAAAAATCTTGGGTCTCGTCGCTATTCGGTGCAAGAATGAACATGCAAGTTCTGTAATTGATGCCTCAGATGACTCGCGTGAGTCTACAGTTGCTTTAACCTCCATTACTCTAGGATTTTCTTCTTCGAGTAGATCGTACATGCCTTCCCAAGTAGTTATGCCGGCGTCTTTCTTACAAGTGGTGTCTATGTATAAGGGCATCATTTCTTTGCCTTCAGAAATCATATCTTTTCCCTTCTTTCCCATTATACTTTGAACGCTGCTACGTATACCTTTCTGCTTTCAGCTCCTGCAATTTACAAATAAGGAAAGAGTAATGATAACAAATAAGGTGGCAGGAAAGCTTTTAATGCCGAAATCATATAAAATATACCACCCTATGTGAAATGACCTTTCAATCAGATCCAAACCTTATCTCATTAATGACCATCAACTAACTCATTAAATTAACATTAATGGGCATAACTTGGCATCGAATTACGAAAAAAAAATTAAATGATGAGCCCTGCAGATCTGCGATAAAGCGATTTTTCAATTTGCTTCGCAATATCATGGATCGCAATATCGCTAATCCGTTGTGTTTAACAATCATCTTTCACCGCATGTTTCTGCAAGATGCGATTTGTGAGACGATATCGCATATCGCTAGGTTGAGGTATTTTACCTTAAGTGACACTTGAGGCATATGGAAACTGCAACGCGCAATGAACTTCTTTAGTGTGCGATCTCACATTGCAATTTCGCAATCTTAGTGGTTTGCTTATATGGTGTCATCCATTACTTTTTTGCGATGTGACGCTTTATTATTGAGAGAACGATTTTGATCGAACTTATCATAAAACTTAAGTTCTTTTGGATTTTTTTCTAGTGTTCTCCTAAGTTTATGATAGTAAGGTTTATTCAAAAAGGGAATATAAGTGTTAATTTATTTTTTATTTCTTAGAAAAGGGTCCCCACTTATTTAGTATTAGTAATAAAACTAAATAAAAAGGGGGGTTGTTGCTGGCCACAACAGGTCCAATATCACATTGTGAAAACCATGCTCAACCTTGGTCCAACGTCACATTCTGACACATATTTTCTTAATATGAAAATCAACCATTGTGAACGATCGTCAATCATGGTCAACCATGGTAAACCAGGGTCCATTATCACATTGTGAGAAATATTCTCTCAATTTGAAAATCAATCATGGTCAAGCATGGTCAAACATGGTCCAACACCATATTGTGACAAGGATTGTCTTAATATGAAAATCAACCATTGTCAACCATGTTTATTTTAGTGTTTATAATATTTATCTTAGGGTTTATATACCTTGGCTTTATAATATTAGTCCCTTTGGTTTAATATTATTCAACGAAGGTCAACCATGTTTTATAAAATCAATTGTGGTCAACCATGGCTAATTAGGGTCAACCATTGGCCAACATCGCATTGTGACAAAGATTGTTTCAATATGAAAATCAATCATTTTCTCAACCATGGTCCAACGTCGCATTATGACAAATATTGTCTCAATATGATAATCATGGTTAGCGATGGTCGGTCATGGCCAACCTTGGTCAAGCATGGTCAACCATGTTTTATAAAGTCAAACATCCATGGTCAATCATGCTCAACCATGGTCGAATGTCGCATTATGAAAAAAATTGTCTTGATATGAAAATCAACCATGGTTAAGCATGGTCAGCCATGGTCCAGTGTCGTTTTTTGACAAGGATTGTCTCTATATGAAAATAAATCGTGGTCAACCATGGTTAACCATGTTTATTTTAATGTTTACAATATTTTTCTTACGGTTTATATACCTTGGGTATATAATATTAGTCCCTTGTGTTTAACAATATTCCCTTGGGTTCATAATCCCTTGGTGTTTTAGCATTAATCCCTTGGATTTATAATAAGAATCCCTTGGGTTTATAATATCAATCATGGCCAACCATGGTCAATCATAGCCAACTATGGTCAATCATGGGAAACTATGGGCAACCATGTTTATTGTAGTGTTTATAATATTTATCTTAAGGTTTATATACCTTGGGTTTATAACATTAGTCCCTTGGGTTTAATATTATTCATTTGGATTCATAATCTCTTGGGGTTTTAGTATTAATCCGTAGGGTTAATAATTCCCTTGGGTTTATATTATCAATCCTTTGGGTTTATTATTCCGTTTGGTTTATAATATATATCATGGTCAAGCATGGTCAATCATAACCAACCATGGTGAAATTTTGCATTTCGACAAAGATTGTATCAATATGAAAATTGGCCATGGTCAACCATCATCACATTGTGCCGAAGATTCTCTCATGGTTCAATGTCACATTGTGACAACCATGGTCAACCTTGGTCCAACGTCGCATTCTAACACATATTGTCTCAATATGAAAATCAACCATTGTGAACCATCATCAACCATGGTCAACCATGGTAAACCAGGGTCCATTGTCACATTGTGAGAAATATTCTTTTGACTTGAAAATCAATCATGGTCAACCATGGTCCAATGTCACATTGTGACAAGGATTATCTCAATATGAAAATCAACCATGGTCAACCACGTTTATTTTAGTGTTTATATACCTTGGTTTTATAATATTATTCCCTTTGGTTTAATATTATTCAACGAAGGTCAACCATGTTTTATAAAATCAATTGTGGTCAACCATGGTTAATCATGGTAAAGCATTGGCCAATAGCGCATTGTGACAAAGATTGTTTCAATATGAAATTCAATCATTTTCTCAACCATGTTCCAACATCGCATTATTAAAAAAGATTGTCTCAATATGATAATCATGGTTAGCGATGCTCAATCATGGTCAACCTTGGTCAAGCATGGTCAACCATGTTTTATAAAGTCAAACATGTTCATCCATGATCAATCATGCTCAACCATGGTCGAACATTGCATTATGACAAAAATTGTCTTGATATGAAAATCAAGCATGGTTAAGCATGGTCAACCATGGTTCAACGCCGCTTTGTGACAAGGATTGTCTCTATATGAAAATCAACTATGGTCAACCAAGTTTATTTTAATGTTTACAATCTTTTTCTTAGGGTTTATATACCTTGGGTTTATGATATTAGTCCCTTGCGTTTAATAATATTCCCTTGGGGTTTTAGCAATAATCCCTTAGGTTTAGTATTCCCTTGGATTTATAATAACAATCCCTTGGGCTTATAATATCAATCATGGTTAACCATGTTCAATCATAGCCAACCATGGTCAATCATGGGCGACCATGTTTATTTTAGTGTTTACAATATTTATCTTAGCATTTATATACCTTGGGTTTATAATATTAGTCCCTTGGGTTTAATATTATTCGCCTGGGTTCATAATCCCTTGGGGTTTTAGTATTAATCCCTTGGGTTTATAATATCAATCCTTTGGGTTTATTATTCTCTTTGGTTTATAATATCTATCATGGTCAACCATGTTTAATCATAGACAACCATGGTCAACCATTGTCAATCATGGTCAAATGTCACATTTCGACAAAGATTGTCTCAATATGAAAATCAACCATGTTTAATAAATAATTCCTAGAGTTTAATAATAATAATAACTATTATTATAATTATATTTATTATTATTATTATTATTATTATTGTTAATAATGGACCTAATCATTTGTAATGGTATTAATAAATGGCCTCTCTCTAGCCAAATGACATATTTCCATGGGATGGGTAGAAGCGTCGTGGATTATGCGATTTTTGACATCCATGTCCTCAACCATATTACAAAATTTGAGTTTATTAATGGGTGCAATCCTGACTCTAACCATAGACCTTTGTCTTTATCCCTTAATCTTGCTATGCATACCACCCACATGCAGGAGAATAATGAAAGCAAAAGTCACATTCACTTCAATTGAAGTAATGTAGACCTTTTCTTAAGGGATTTGGAAAGGGATTTAGGCTCCCTGACTTATAATAACAACATTAATCAAATCTATTACCATTTTACTACTACCCTTTCCACCAACATTAGAAAATTCTCTACCAAGACTTCGTATAATAAAGATAATAGAACTTCTAATCCTTGGTATGACAAACACTGTAAAACTGCTAGGAAAGCAATCAGAAACACCCCTAATGAAAGCATTAAGCTCCAGAATATAAGTATATACAAAGCTCTCATTAAGAGGAAGAAGAGGTCATATATTAATAAGAGATAAGAGCATCTTCTCCACCTTTCTAAAGTTGCGCCCAAAAAGTTTTGGTGGAATGTGCTTGTTCGTAAAACTAAAGATAATCATTCTATCCCTCTAGAAAATTGGGATAACTATCTTAAGAAGTTGCATGACTCTTCGGATACCATGGGCACAATCTTAAACACTCCTATTAAGGATGATATTTTTTCTCTAGAAGACATTGAGTCAAGGATTAATAAGCTCTCTAATGGGAAAGCCAAAGATATTGAAGGTTAACAAGATGAGATCTTTAAAATGGGAAAATCAATCCTCAATCCTCATCTCCACAAGCTTCTCAATTTGGCTGTAAATCATGGCTTCCCTAAGATTTGGACACAAAGCCTTATTGTGCCTATCTTAAAAAATGGGGACAAAAAGTGTTCCGTCTAACTACAGGTCCATTATGCTTATCCATGTCCTACCCAAGCTTTATGGGCTCATTCTGGAAAAAAAACTTAGCCTTTGGCTTGATAACAAGGGTAAAATAGCTAAAGGGCAATGTGATTTTAGGAGACATCACTCGAACATCGACAACCTTGTCACCCTTAGGATCATTGCAGAGGAATGTCACAATAGTAAAACCATTCTCTTCTGTTGTTTTGTGGACTTTAGAGAAGATTTTGACACTATTCCCCAAGATAAGCTTTGGGAGAGGCTTGAAGGGATCATGGTTCCTCTTGAACTGGGGATTGTTGTGATCCACCTCTACGAGATTGTCGTTGCCAAGCTTAAGACCAATGAAGGGTGGTCTAAAGATATTAAATGTAATATTAGGGTTAAGTAAGGTGGTCTCATTTCCCCTACCCTTTTTGGTATTTACATTGATAAACTAATGGAGTGTCTAGAAATTACGGGCTACAAAGGCACAGAGCTCGTTGGTATTATCATTACTCTTCTCTTTCATGTTGTTAATATCATTCTTCTTGCAAGGAGCCATGATGACCTAGACATGTAGCTTAAGACTCTTCATGTCTACTACTCCAAGATGGGTATGACAGTTAATACTAACAAGAATAAAGTCATGATATTTAAATCCAAAAAGAGCACCCATGATAGTTTCGTATATGATAACCATTATCTTGAGAAAGTTTCTTCTTATAGATATTTGGTTTCTTCTTATAGATATTTGGGTATTGACTTTCCTCATCAACTCAACTGGAATTATAACATCGAAAAAAGAATTATTGGAGGTTGGAAAACTTATTATGAGATTGAAAACAAGTGTAAGTCAATTCATATTTACATTTGGAGTTAAAAAAGGTTCCTCTTTGAGACTCTCGCCACCCCTATTATCTTATACGGATGTGAAGTTTCGGTAGTTTACATCCATATTTGCATCACACTTTATTATTGTTTAATCCTGATGATTTTGACGAGGTGTGTGTTTAGGCCATACATATTGAATCAGGTGGTATACCATTCAAGTTTTCATCTCAGTCATCCAAAGAGATGGAAAACAGAGAATCAAGAGACAGTAAGGGGAACATTTCGAAGAGAAATAAATTAGTGATCGTTCAGAAGGAAAGACCTACCTATTCTCATTGCCAAAGAATCGGTCATGATGAATCGAAGTTTTGTAAACTTCATCCAAAACTTAAGCCCAAAAAGTTCCTTAAGGCGAAGGATGAAAAGAAGGCCATAGCAGCAATCCAGCAAGACCTCGGTTCAGATTCAGGTGATGAACAGAAAATAACCGCCATGGTTATGACAGGTAAAACTTTTGATATTGGTTCAATTTCAAAATCTAATGTATCTTCTTCAAACATAAATCCTCCACATGAGGATAAACGAGTTGAACTCTTCCACATAAGGATAACTACTAAGCATACAAAGATTGACATAATGTTTGATAGTGTATCGCAAGCAAACTTAATATCTGAACATACAAATAATCAATTGGGATTGGAAACACGGAATCATCCAAGACCATACCCATTAGGTTGGATTAATAAATTAACTCAGATACATGTCACAAAGCAGTGTTGGTTAAAATTTGCAATTACATCTAAGTACATTGATGAAGTGGAGTTAGATGTGGTCCCAGTAGACATTTTTGGAGTAGTCTTAGGGAGTCCTTATCTTTATGATAGAGATGCAATCTTTTATAGAAGAGACCATAAATATTGGCTAAAGAAATAAGGGGTCGAACTTATTGTTAGGGCACATAAAGTCAAATCAAACTTGGATTTAATTGTTTCAAATCAAGTTATGCAATTTATAAGTTCAAGTAAATATGTACTCATGGTTATTAAGGAACAACATAAGTATGATTGTTCAAGATGCGAGATTCAGTTTCTAGATCAATTGGTTAAGGTGGTTAATTATTTTCCAAGAAGTCTTATTCATGAACAAGATAAGCAACATGAGATACATTTAATGTTCTACGAACATCTTCTTAAAGACAGATTGAATCTCAATTAATTCATTCAAATGAATTATAGAAGCTATCATCATCAGCAGTGTATTGCAGGGAATGGTACATGTGAGTATAATCAGAGACTTGTTTCATATGGTATGTTTATTTTTAGTTTCAGGGGTGTAGGTTAGTATTGGGGAAATTCAGTGTTGTGTTTCTTTAGTATTTCATCATCATTTCATGCTTTTAGAAGTAATGAAACCTCTCTTCAAGTGGAGAGGAAGTCTATAAGTTTTCATGACAAAGCATTTTCAAAAGCAGATCTAAAGTTTCCTTACCAAGGTTTGAAAACTAATGCATTAACTGAAAGTGTTAGTCAATGGAAATATCAGTTAATAGACATAGTGATTCAAGTAAATCAACAATTACTTAGATACTTAAAGAATCAAACTAAGTTGCAGCAGTCTTTACATCACAGCTAGATGAGTTATGGGAAGCAAATTCACTTAGTAATCAATGAACAAGAAAGTAAATCAAGTCAAGTAATTGTTACAAAAACAAAATCAAAGGAGTCATTTGAATATTTCAAAGCAATTGATTTAAGAGGCACTATACTTCTGTAAAGATCTACAAGGTGTCAAATGGCCCTGACACGACCAAGGGAGGACCTGAGGGCTCTCTCATTACAGGGTTTAGGGATCTCAGGAATAGCCTTGGCTTTAGCTGGGTCAATGTCAATGCCACAGCGAAATATAAGAAAACCTAACAACTCACCCAAGGTCAGGCACATTTGCCCAAGTTTCAGTGACTCTTATAAGCACACAGGCACAGGAGCATGGTACATAGGTATCAAGGATGGTCATAATGTAATTGGGATTTAGTAAGTAGGTTGTTTACACATGACTTATTCCGGAAAGTAGATTGTTAATACCCATTAGATGTATTGAACAAAGTTCTACAAATATTGTTTTCAAAGATGTTTCTGAATCACTAACTCATGATTCTTCGTGGAAAGAATCCAAATGCCATGTTGATAACAGGTTGTTTGCCCATCGTTGCAAATTGATCATGCTGCGGATGGAAGAAACAGGTCACCGAATCAAAAAGTATCATGGTCAGCATCATCAGGGCCATCACATGTAGATGATTAATCAAATGCATTGGTACATCATCAGGTCAAGGTGGAAAGAGAGGGAGTTCTACCCTCATCGACTATTTAATTAGTCAAAATTTTGTGGTCCAAAAGCTTTCAATTGGAGAGAATGATCTAGGAGGATCCATCGATCCAATTGCACAAGTTTTCAAAGTTCCGTCATCAGTTTTCATGGGTGTCATTAAGTTTCGACAATGTTAGTTATGATCAGGTTGTTCAGGTAATTTTTTATAGGTTTTCATGGCGTTCAGCAGAGATGGTTTAGCATCTGGTTGTCGACTTGAGTTTGTCGACAGTTCCCCAGGGTTTGGTCAATGACATGTGTTTTATCATTCAACAAACAGGATTGGTGTCGACATGGTTGTGTTTTCTGTGGCAGAGGTTGATGTGTCGACAAAGGTTTCATCCAAGGCATAAGTTTGTCTTCATGGTTGTCATTGCAAAGACAATAGGAATCGACGATGTGTGCGGGATTGTTGTCACATATGGTTTTGTGTCACATTGTGATGAAAGGTTGTAAACGGGTTCTTAGATTCTAGACCTAAAACCCTGATCCTACATCTAAGTCCTAATGACTAAACACTAAACCCTAACACTAAACCATGTATTAGTCCTAAAACCTATTTCCTATGCTAAACCCTAACCTAAGAACCTATCGCATATCCCTATGTATCAAAAATGCATTCAAAACTATGTGTTAATACCCTCGGCCTATTGTAATATTAATAAACATTGCAAATTAAATCAAAACACAGTCCTAACCGCATGGGTAGGAGACTGCAGTGGAGGACCATGTGACCAGACATAATGGATGACCATCGGGCTCTTAATCCACGGGCCTTGACTGTGCGAAAACTGCGAGGAATAAACCACAATATGTGAGTGTGTAGCGGAGAGTTCACCGCAGCATCAAATAGTCATAACCATAGTGGAAACCACCACCATGTGAACGTCCAGGGTAACCGCGATGTTAACTGTAGCATGTTTGGTGGGCGGTCATGGTTAGGCAATGACAACGCTATGTGAGTGTCAGGATAATCGCCACCTCCAACCGCTACGGTAAATGGTTAGCAGAACCGCCGAGTGAAAGAACCTGATCATATGTGACAGTTAGCCAGCGCGCCCGGTTAGCACTAATTGTTAATGGTTTTTGGGTTATTCCAATGTTATTTTGGGTTTTTTGTTTGTTAATTGATTTTTTTTATTAATTCCATGACCTAAGGTGTCCCCTAAGGTGGAAAAACTCAACCTAATTCAACCTAGAAGTCAGCCATTTGCAACCAAATTCATCATACATCCAGTCAGAGGTGGTTATTATGCATTTACAGGCCTATAAAGGCACAATGGTCCATTGGAGATTAGGAGGAGAGTTTTCAGTTTTCATGTGCAGGTTCTGGAGGTTAGAGGCGAATTTTGTTTTCTGAGTTTCGGGAGCATCGGGAGTTGGATTTGGAAACCGTAAGTGGCGTTGGAAAGCTGGTTCAGAGAGATATCTGATGACAGAGGTCAGAATTGCCTGTGTGTAAGTTCAATCTATCCATTTCACTATGTAACCAACTTCTTCTCTCTCATTCCTAATAAAACAGTCGCCCATCTTGAAAGCGGACTCGGAGACGTAGTCCATTAGGGACGAACTCAGTAATCAATATCACTATCTGGTATATCTGTGTTTTCGTTGTTTACACTTTTGTTTTGCATCTTTCTTATGGTTTATCATCTTTCGTAAAGTGTTATGCTCCAGCAGTTTTCCTCGATTTTCTTCCTTTCAGTTATCATTTAAATCATTAAAGGCTAATCAATTCTACATCATTTTTTAGTATATGGTCATTTCATATCAAGGAGATGAACCGAGAGCGGACCCGCCGACTTTATGAGCGTGGGTGTATAATTTTTTAAGTCCGGCTTATGGCCAAAGCGGAGCAAGAGGAGATGTGGACCGTCGGAGCTAAAACGGGGGACATTTCCGCTTAAAATAGTAGCACTGCATCTCAGGGCTAACGCTGACTCCTTCTGGAGATGAAAGCCTTCCTGTGAGGTTTCAAGAACTACAGACTACTGCCTTTCTAGTAACAACCAAAAAAAACTTATCTCCTAGTGTTCCATTGGGCATGGAGTTTATTTGCATAGAAAACAAAAAATGAAAAAACCTATTACAATATTAAGGCCTTAAAGCATCATATGAAGTAAATTTTCAAAAACCGCCCATTGACTGGGCCATCAAAAACACCTTCCCCCTCCAAATTGTGTAGAATGAAAGTATTGTTCATCTGAACTTGAGCAATGACAAATGGTCCCGTCCATAAGGCATCAAATTTACCATGGTTTCCCTTCTTTTCTTCAATGCATCCCATTTGAGAACCCAGTCACCAACCTGAAAACTATCCATTTTTTCCTTTCTATCAAAGGTTTCTTTGATCTTCTTCTGATGAATTCTTGACTTCTCAACCAGTTGTTCTCTAATTTGATTTAATTCAACCAAGTTACTCATTCTCCTCGCCATGTCGTTCTCTTCATCCTATTCTTCTTGCAAGAATTTGGCCACAGGGAGAATCAGTTGGATAGGAAAAACAACATCAGCGCCATAAACCAGCTTAAATGGATAATTTCCTATGGAGTTCTTGTTGGTAACTCTGTCAGCCCACAGTGTAAAATTCAACTTGGAATCCCAGTTCTTTTTGTTGTCATCCAGCAGTTTTTTTATTATCCTTAAAATACTCTTGTTATATGATACTGCCAGGCCATTGCCTTGAGGATAATATGAGGTAGAATGCACCAATTGAATGCCCATGAATTCACACATGTCCACCAATTCTTCTGCCCTAAAAGCTATTGCATTATCAGTGACTAGTTTGGTTAGGCAACCAAATCTAATGAAAATATTCTCATTCAAGAACTTTATGATAACATGATGATTAGCATTTTTAGTGGGTATAGCCTCAATCCATTTGGTGAAATAATCAATGGCTACCAAGATACATTTGTGATGGCCTCTGGAATGTGGATTGATCTCACCTATGAAGTCCAAGCCCCACTACTGGAAGGGACCTCTGGCATGTACTAGCTTCAAGGGCAGACATTTTAGTTGTTGTCTTCCTGCAAACCTCTGACATGTGTCACAAGACTTCACAAAAGAAAACACATCAAGGAACAGAGTAGGCCAATAATACCCAACTCTCAGGATCTTGTGGGCTGTGGTTTTCCAATAATGATGCGCTCCACAGATGCTAGAATGGAATTGTTGCATGACTTCCACCAGATTGTCCTTTTTCTAGACATCTCAAGAGGATCCCTGATGGGTATTTCTAATAAAGTAGGTTTTTAGTAATGTAGAATTTCGCTGATCTAAGCTTAATGGTCTGGGCTTGACTTGAACTATGCCTTGGAGGGACTTCTAGCTTCTGCAAAAAATGAACTACATTGGAATACCATTCACAGGTGGATAGATTTTCAGCCAAACACTGATTCTGCTCTTGCTCTTCTGTTGCTTCCTCTATCCGCTCACCACCTGAATTTGAACCTATGCAATTGATGTCTAAAAAACTACAATTTTACTCATCCATAAGCTTAGCCAAGCCCTGGCCTTTGACAAGCTTGGTGGACTTCACCTCTATGTTGAACTCTATGAATTTCGCAATCCATTTAGCTCTCTTTCCATTAATATCTGGCTGAGTTAGGACATATTTTACTGAGGCTGAAGGTACATACGCAACCACTTTGGAATGCAGAATATAAATTCTAAATGCATTTAAATATTTTATGAGAGCATAATCTTGTTTTTCAATAAGGTCATACCTTAGTTCAGCCTCCCTCAGAGTTTTGCTGAAAAAAGCCACAGGGTGCTCTATACCTTCATTATTTTTCTGCAATAGAACTACTGCAAGTGTATCATAAGAGGCAAAAGAGAAGATATAAAACTCCTTGGTATAATCTGGACTTATTAGAGTGGGAGCTTCCATGATAGCTTGTTTGATGGCTTCAAAAGAGCTTCTTGTGCCATCTGTCCATTTTATTTCTGATCCTTTCTTCAGCATGGAAGTGATGTGCTTCACTAGCTCTACAAAGTTTGGAATAAACCTCCTGAAAAAGTTAAACTTACCCAGGAAATATTGAATGTCCCTTTTTTATCTTGGGATGGACAATGTCTGAATTGCTTGAAATATTGTTGGATCGATCTTCACACCTTCAGCAGAAACAATATGTCCCAGAAGTTTTCCTTCTTCTAGAGAAAACTGTGACTTATTTGGGTTCATAGAAATTCCAAAACGTTTGCACTTTAGAAACACCTTCTTCAAATGCTGCAAATGGTCCTTGTGACTATTGGAAAAGAATGTTATGTCATCAAGGTAAATAAGGACAAACTTGTCCTTATCTCCCACAAAGGCTATGTCCATAGCCCTCTGAAAAGTAGCCGCAGCATTCATCAGTCCAAAAGGCATCTTGAAGTACATGAAAGTTCCCCAAGGAGTAGTGAAGGCGGTCTTTTCCTGATCTTCTAGATGTACAACAATTTGATTGTAACCTGAAAATGCATCTAAGAAAGACATTACTCTAACCCCTGAAACTTTTTGTAGCAAGTGTTCCATCTTAGGCAGGGGGTAGTTGTCTTTTTTAGAGAATTTGTTCAGATTCCTGAAGTCAACACAAAGCATGATTTCTCCATTCTTCTTTCTTACTACCACAAGGTTAGCTATCCACTTTGAATACCTTAGGGGAACTATGATCTTGGCATCCAATAGCTTCTTGATTTCCTTTTCGATCAAAGGCAATAAGAGAGGGATGATAGGTCTTAATTTCTGCTTAAAAGGGATGGTGTTCTTCTCCAGTGGAATCTTATGCTGAATGATGTTGGTGTCATAGGTCTTAAGATCACTGTACTCCCAAGAAAAAATATCAGCAAATTGTTTAATCAGGGTGCAATACTCAGAACTTTGGGCAGAAGACAAGTGAGTGGACAGATTTATGTGCTTTAGATGCGCTGGACTCCCTACATTATGTCTATGAACTGCAGACTCATTTTCTTTTTCGGCAGACTTATAAGGTACATCATTATGATCAAATAGCTTCTCTAGGGGCACCAAGCCTTTGGGTATATGGTTACTAGGCAACTAAACAATGCTATCCTGACCAATCTCGTCCTTTAGCTTGGACTGGTTGCATTCTTCAATGGTTTTGTTTTCTTGGTCAATGTGCATTTCAGAAAATTCAACAATGACTTGTAGAAACCTATTAATTTCATCATCATCTTCAAAAAATTTCCAGTATTTGACATTGTCAGGCAGAGATGGTCTATATTTCACCTGAACTTCATAAGTCAATTTAGGAGGCTAAGGAGGAATAAACGTGCTAGCAGACATAGCAAGGGAATCAACAAGCTGGTTCTTCATTCTAGGGATGTAAGAAATGCTGAAACTATTAAAAGAACCCTTGAGCTTCCATACCTCATCTCTGTATGCTTTCAGCCTTGGATGCTTTGCTTGGAAACTTTTGTTGACCTACTGAATGATAAGGTATGCATCTCCAAACACCTTTAGACCTTTGATGCCCATTTCTTTAGCAACGATTAAGCCCAATATGAAGGCTTTGTATTCTGCTATGTTATTTGTGACCTAAAAAGTTAACTTGAAAGATAAATTAATGCATTCTTGTGTGGGGGACACAAGGACTACACCTGCCCTTGCAGCTTCCTTAGAGCAAGCTCCATCATAGAACATGTCCCAAATTTATGGGCCTTCTTCCTCTGTGATCTGGCAAACCGGTTTCTTAAGCTGCATGGAGGCCAACTGGGATTCTCCAATCTGAAGAATACAAGCTCCAAAATTAGTGTCAATAGCATAGATGGTATGATTAGTGGGATTCCTTTCATCACTGATGATATAAGCCAACTAAGCTTCTCTATATAATCTCCTACTCTCACCTCCAAAAACTGGGACAATAGCATAGGACAGATCATTTTGCAATGTTCCACCTAATCTCTTGATCCAACCTCTAAGAAGAAACATGCCAAACTTGGGGGCCACATTTGCTACCACAATATCCATCATCATGCTCTTCATGGGCAGCTGAGACAAGGTGATGGCTAGGTTTTTTATTAACCCCAAACATTTCACTTTTCTAGAGTCAAAAGAAAACAGGTCATGATAAGACTTGGTAATGTCAAGACCCAACTCATCCATGATAGCCTCGGGCATTAGATTATGGCTGGATCCTGTGTCTAGAAGGTAGTTGTGAAGGATTTTGTCATGAATAGTCAAAGAGACATGGAATGATGGGGAGTTGTCATCACAATTTTCAATCCTTAGGCTGATAACAACAGCTAGTTTGTCGTCTTGCATATTTACATAGTCAGTGGAGGCTTGGATGGCCTTAGGCTCAAGGGCCTCAAGGATAGATCTCTTGAAGGAATCATTCTTCACTAGTTCAATAAGAGGTATGTAGGTTTTAACCTCGTACAAAAATTACCTTCATACGAATTCTAAAACACATAAAATAAACAATGCGAGATCATAACACATAAAACACATATACACAAAGATTTTTCCCTGGATCCCAAAACCGGGACTACCAGCTTGATTTTTCATTATGTTCATTTCAATGTTATAATACATATTTATACATGCTGAAGCATCCAATATCATGGACCGAAAACCATCGTGTCTAATACCATGGACCAAAAACCATCGCGTCCAAAAAACATGTGCGAAAATCATGCACAAAACCATAGGTGGGTCTGCACAACCTAACATAGGGTCCAAAACCAAAATTTTTTGGGGCGCTACCCCGGACCCCATAAATTGGGTTTACGGGTACACCTCAAACCCCCTGTGACCCCCCCCACTACACAATTGGTGCAACAAAGGGGGGCTCTGCCCCCCCTCTAACCCCCCGATTAACTATGTGGGCTAGTCGTGGAAAGAATATAACACAACCAAACATTCTCCCACTTGTTGTTTTCTTTCCACAGGGGGCCACAAGAGAGCTTAGTCATTTTTCCAGCCTTGAAATGCCCATTGTCTCTCTACACCAAGAGAACTTCTCAGAGCTCACAGATTTTGTCAATGCATCTGCAGTATTCTTCAAAGTGTCCACCTTTCCCAACAACACATTTTTGTCTTCTATCATATCCCTCACAAAGTGATATTGAAAATCAATGTGCTTTGTCTTTGAATGATGTGCGGGGTTCTTTGCCAATAAAATTGCACTTTGGCTGTCACAGTCTATCCTTATAGCTCCCTGTACTAACCCCATACTTGAACACAATCTCTGCAACCAAACTGCTTCCTTGCTTGCATGAGTGGTTGCCATGTATTTTGCCTCTGTAGTTGATAGTGCCACTACAGATTGTTTCTTACTCATCCAACTGACTGCACCTCCAAATAGGTTAAACACATACCCACTTGTAGATCTTCTCTGATCCAAATCTCCAGCCCAGTCTACATCAACAAAGCCACGAATATCAAACATTTTGTCCAATCCTGATCTTCCTTGGTAGCACAAACCATAATCACTAGTGCCACGCAAATACCTGAAAACCCACTTCATTGTTGTCCAGTGCTCCTTCCCTGGTTTTGACATAAACCTGCTCAATACTCCCACTGCATGTGCAATGTCTGGTCTAGTATAGACCATTGCATACATCAGGCTACCGACTGCACTTGCATATGGAACACAGGACATTTCCTCTTCCTCTTCTTGTGTCTTGGGACACTGTTCAACAGATAACCTCACACCTACAGGAATAGGAACCTTCACCGGTTTACTATCCTGCATATTAAAGCTCTGCAGTATTGTCTCAACATACTTCCTCTGGTTTAACCAGAGCTTCCTCTTTTCCTGATCTCTTTCAATTTCCATGCCCAAATATATAGTTTGCAGGACCAAGATCTTTCAGGTGGAATTTGGAGGACAATTGGGTCTTCAAATCTTGGATAATTTCTTTTTCATTTCCAAACAACAACATATCATCAACATACAAGACCAAATAAATAACACAGTCACCAATTAATTTAAAATACGCACAGTGATCTTCTTTGCTTTTGGTGAAGCCAAGTCCCCATATAAATGTATCAAATTTCTGATACCACATCCTTGGTGATTGTTTTAACCCATACAAAGACTTCTTTAACTTGCATACCAGTTCTTTCTTACCCTTCACCACAAAGCCTTTAGGTTGCTTCATGTATATTTCCTCTTCCATATCCCCATGAAGAAATGTTGTCTTCACATCCATCTGTTCTACCTCAAAATCAAAAGCAGCAGCAACAGACAAAAGTAATCTAATAGAAGTTACCTTGGCAACAGGAGAAAAAATATCACCAAAATCAATTCCTGACACCTGGGAATAACCTTTTGCTACCAACTGAGCTTTGTATTTCTCCATCTTTCCTTCTGTATTTGTCTTCTTCTTGAACACCCATTTGTTGCCAATGGGTTTCTTTCCAGCTGGCAACTCCACCAGATCCGAAGCCTCATTTTTGTGCAAAGATTCCATTTCATCAACCATGGCCTCTTTCCAGAGTTTGCCATCCTCTGAATCTATTGCTTCCTTCACAGTTCTGGGATCATCGTCAGTAATAGATAAAGAAAAATTTGAACAGAAAGCAGATGGACTATACCTTTCTGCCTGCCTTCTTTCTCAAACTGATCTTCTCACACCCAGAGTTTGTGGCTCTTCATCTTCTGATTCCTCCTTTGTTGTAGAGTCTGATTCTTCCTCCTTAAGCTCAAACTCTATCTTCTTAGGTTCCTTTGGTTGGACTTCATGTTTAATAACATCTTTTATGTCTCTGAACACCACATCTCGACTGTACACAACCTTTCGTGTGACTCGGTTCCAAAGCTTATAACCCTTTAAACCATCCTTATACCCAATAAAGATGCACTTTTCAGATTTACTATCCAACTTGGTTCATTTCTCCTTTGGAACATGTACATATGCATCACATCCAAATACCCTCAGATGTGAAAGAGAGGGTTTGTTACCAGTCCATACCTCTTGTGCAGTCTTATCCTCCAACGCTGATGAAGGTGACCTGTTGACCAGGTAACATGCAATATCCATTGCCTCTGCCCAGAATTCCTGTCCTAACTCGACACCACTGAGCATTCTTCTTGCCCTTTCCATCAACGTCTTATTCATTCTTTCTGCAACTCCATTTTGCTAATGTGTATATGGAGTAGTCTTCTGTCGTGCTACACCACACTTCTTACATAATTCTTCAAATTCCTTGCTGCAAAAATCTGCACCATTATCTGTCCTCAACACCTTTATCTTATTCTCTGTCTGATTTTCCACGAGAGCCTTAAATTCTTTAAACCTGTCAAAGGCTTCAGATTTCTTCTTAAGGAAATATATCCATGTATTCCTTGATAATTCATCTATAAATTATACATAGTACATAGACTTACCGAGTGATGGAACCTTCACAGGTCCAAACACATCACTGTGCACAAGTTCTAATATTTGTTTCGCCCTCTTACTACCAGAGGGGAAGCTCACCCGATTCTGCTTTCCATACACACAATTTTCACAGAAATCAAAATCCAGAGAGCTATTACTCATACCTTCTACCATACCTTTACCATGAAGTATTCAAAGGCCCTTCTTTCCAATATGTCCAAGCCTTTGATGCCACAACATGTTCTTCTCTCCAGAGACCACTAGATCTTCTACTACACTTTCAGGAACCACAGAACTATTGCACCCATCAATAATAATGCTACCTTGCAGCGTGTACATAGTTCCAATCTGAACTCCCCGCATCAAT
This sequence comes from Pinus tabuliformis, assembly GCA_031772625.1. NCBI lineage: Eukaryota > Viridiplantae > Streptophyta > Pinopsida > Pinales > Pinaceae > Pinus > Pinus tabuliformis. Next base: position 474,470,413 of record CM062812.1, read on the forward strand.
ACCAGTGCTCCCCGAACCATTTTGCAGGTATCCTTCTCGAACATTGTTTTTACACCTACATCATCCAACTTGCTTACAGAAATCAGATTTCTAGCCAATGCAGGAATATGCAGAACACCCGGAAGTGTTCTAACCCTTCCACCTTGCAACTTCAACTTTACTTTTCTGTGACCAACGATTCTAGCCTTCCTATCATCTCCTAAGAAGACATCACCACCATCGTATTTCTCATACTCGCAGAACCACTCCCTATGGGGAGTGAAGTGAAAGGATGCACTTGAGTCAATTAACCATGCCTCATGATCTACATGTGTACTTGAAGAAGACAAGTACACATCCCCACCTTCATTTGAGGTGGTTTTCGCCTCTGCAGAAGGAGCATCATCAGATCCCTTTCCTTTATTAGGATATTTAGATTTCCAGACCCTTTTGTAGTGCCATTCCTTTCCGCATTTCCAGCACACCACCTTTACAGGTTTTCCTAGAGATTTAGATCTCCCTCTAGATTTAGATCTCCCACTCGATGACTTATTTTTGTTTCTGTTCTTGGGACTGTCCTCGTACAGACAAGGCATCACCATTCTGGCTCTCCATATTTTTCCGTCTCATCTCCTCCGTCAACAAGGCTGAGACTATTTCATCAAACTACAAGGCATTCACATTGATACCTATTGCAATAACCAGACTATCCCACAAATTTGGTAGAGAACACAACAAACTGATGCACTTATCTTCATCTAAAATTTTAATATCAACAGATGCTAACTGACTTACCACAATATTAAAATGTGTTCAGATGCTCTGTCACTGAGTCTCCATCTTTCATCCTCAGGTTATACAACTTTTTCCGTAGGAATAGTTTATTCACCAGAGACTTAGATTGGTACAAAGTCTCTAACTTGTCCCACAAAGCCTTCGTCGTAGCTTCCCCTGATACATTCAGCAATACTGAATTTGAGACACACGATCATATTGCGCTCTTTGCCTTCCGATCCAACTTCTTCCATTCTTCATCGAACACTCCCGTTGGTTTAGTACCCGGATCTACCACGATCCACTGATCTTTATCCACCAACAAATCCTCCATCTTGAGTTTCCACAACTCAAAACTCTAACCATTAAGTTTCTCGATCTCTATCTTTCCACTGCTCGCCATCTTCTTTCACCACTAGAATCGATCTCACAGATCTCCCACTGAACAGGGTCCACCACAGGTCTGAATGAAACCCCTCAACAACAAAGGTGTCCCCTTGAAGCCAAAACAGCTCTGTTACCAAATGTAGGTTTTAACCCCGTACATAAATTACCTGCATACAAATTCTAAAACACATAAAATAAACAATGCGAGAGCATAACACATAAAACACATATAGATAGAGATTTTTCCCTAGATCCCAAAACCGGGACTACTAACTTGATTTTTCGTTATGTTCCTTTCAATGTTATAATACATATTTATACATGCCGAAGCATCCAATATCATGGACCGAAAACCATCACGTCCAAAAAATATGTGCGAAAATCATGCACAAAACCATAGGTGGGTCCGCCCAACCTAACATAGGGTCCAAAACCAAAATTTTCCATAAAGTGGGGTTACGGGTACACCTCAAACCCCCTGTGACCCCCACCCCCGCCCCGCTACACAATTGGTGCAACAAAGGGGGGCTCTATCCGCCCTCTAACCCCCCGGTTAACTACGTGGGCTAGTCGTGGAAAGAATATAACACAACCCAACAAGGTATAGGTATGATTAGCTCCTGAATTTCTGATTCAAAATTGAAAGGAGAAGGAAACTTGTCAAGGCCTCTTACCTCGTGTGCTGGAGCTTTGAGGATGATGGGATCAACTACCTGTCGTTTCTGCTTATTGGCTTGTTGTATTTAAAGGACAACAACTCTCTAAATAGGAGTTTCCTTCGCATTATTCCTCTTCGACCTTAGGTCATATCTGTGTTGATCATCAGTTTGCAAAACAACTCCACCATCCCACTCTTGGCTGATCTGGTCATTGAATAATGACTTTTCATAGGCAGTTGAGGTAAAAAAGGAGGCACTGCCTTTGTCTTCCAGACAATGGATCTCATCATCTTCTTCAAACTGCTCTTCTTCCATGACTACATTTTGAAAAGGGGTCTTCACCCTTTGGTCTTCATTGGCATCTTTGCTTCTTTGTAGAATCTGCAACTGCTCATTAGCTCTTCTATATGGATTTGTATTTCTAGGAGCAAAGGTATTAGGAACTTTACCTTTCCCAGGGTGCTGCTCAACCTTTAATTTAGAGATTTCAGAGGCTAATGACTCTATCATCTTGGTAATTTTATCTATCTTGGGATCTGAAGATGATGAATATTCGCCCCGCTGTCTCCTTCTATCAACATTCCCCTTGAGCTTCTCTGCAACCATGATGTTTGATTCTACCTCCAAGGCTACATCCTGCATATCAGCCAAGGTAGCACATCGTCTCTCCCTCAACAATAGACAGAAGTTAGAATCAAAGGCACTGGCATAGGTGAGTTTAGCAGAGGTAGTGGTGGGTTTTACTTCAGCTGGTATCTTTTTGTACATGCGGTTAAACCTCTTATTAAAATCAGACAACAACTCACCATTTTCCCTCTTTAAGCTCCCAAACTTGGTGTGGTAGTAGAGTAGATCCTTCTTATCCCCCCAATGCTTTAGGAATGCATTATCTAAAGCCTCAATATCTACTATAGACCTTGGGGTCAATTCTCTAAACCATTTTCTAGCCTCTCCATCTAGACTTTGGACAAAGACTCTCATCCATACATCATCTTCACTAATGTCCAGGATATCAGCATAGCTATAGAATGATTCAAGATGTTCCTCAGTTACAACACCTTTAGTCCTAGTGAACTTAGGCATATACTTTTGATATTCTCCAGTAGGCATGGAATTCAAAGGAGCGGGCAGTACTAGAGGTCCATATCTAGCAGCTATGATTCTTTCCATTTTGGTACGTGCTTGTGGACCTGCCATAATTGTGGTGGCTATAAGGGTATTGGAAGTCTGAATGACAGAGGGTTGAGGAGTGACTTGATAGGACTAAAGGAGTATGATGGATAGGAGGAGAGGCTTCCTTTGGGCTTACAATGAAAGAAGAACCTAAAGAATAAGGAGCTCTATGAATCTTTGAGATTTTTTCTTCACTGCTAGTATTAGATGTTATACTTTCAACATGTATTTGTTCTATTACAGAACTTTCTTGAAGAGATATAGAATATTTTTTAGAGCTACCTGAACCTGATGCTCCTTTCTGCCACGCCTTTCTTTCTTTGATGATTTTTTTAGGGTCAGGTACTAGGTCAGCTCATGGCTTCTGAGGATTTCCCTGAGTATACCTCACAAACTGAACCAGAACTATGGAGTGGAGTCACCAAGAGGTTCGTCCTCCAGTAGAGTCACCAGATAGATGGCTACAACCCAAATAGCGTCCAGACTTGGTCTATCATCAAAGCTGGATCTTTGTTGTCCCCCAGGGAAGTTGAGCTTCAATCTCCTCTCCCTGACAACGGCACCAATTATGTTAGCACTCTAGGAAACTCTCTTAGGTTGTAGGTCAGAGATGCTTAGTAACATATAAATCTTCAAGATCGTTCTCTAAACTATTAGAATGGATTAGGGTTCAGATCAAGTCAGATGGTTGTTTCAACTCTATTTTCACTCAAGACATGCATGAACACCCTCAGCTTTGTTAGCACCTAAATCTACCCTAGGCTGAAGAAAGGCAAAATTCAAGGTAACCACAAACCACGCTCAGTCTGGTAGCTAGCCCTACCAGAACAAGAGAGGGCTCTCTCTGAGTCACGCTCAGTGAATAAATAAGCAAAAAACGGTCTGAGATGACTTATAGTGAAATATTGATCTTAGGCTAGTAAGTGAATAGAGATACAAGAAACGATTTTTACGAATGATGAGCTTCTGGGATGGGACCAACGGTCAGCAAAGAACAGAGAATTTAATACAAAGGCACAGATTACTTCGTGAGGCAAGGCAGGCGAAAAGTGTAGCAATTTAGTTTGAAATAACACGGAATGGAGATATTGTTTAGGAGAGTGAAAAGGGCATAGGAACATGAATCCTTTTCAACAGAAGAAGAACACTGAACATGAAATTTTCCCACAAGCAGAGCAATAAAATTGAATTCTACCTTATCTAACTCAGAAAATTTCACTGGAAATGAACATGAATTGAATTATGAAACATAACAAAATACATATGAAAACATAAGAGACACATTTGCTATACTCACAACCGCATGAATCTCATGAAACAGAGCCACTGCCTTTCATTAATTCTTTGTCAAAAATATACAGTGAAGAAAGCAGAGTTTCTTTCCCACAGTCTCCCAGAAGTTACAAGCCAACCAACCCTTTGCAAATGGTTTACATACAATATATAGAATGTGCCATGAAGAGATAGAACGCCCAAGGGTTGGGGAGTTACTCGAATCATTACAAAATGGAGATGAAAAGCCAACCATCAGCTACAGGTGCAGCGTTACAAACATGACAAATGGCTTGGGTGACCGTTTTCCTTCCTTCGCCACTTGGATAGGAGACAATTTGGAGAGAAAATACTTTAAATGCCACCTTAGGTGCTAAAAAACCGAAATGTAGATGAGCGGGCCCACTTGGAGAAGTCGCGAATCGAAATTTCGCGAAACGAAAACAAATTTGGTGATTTTTCCTGTGTGCGCTGTGCCATTTTCTCTGTGCAATGCGCTGCTTTGGAGCCTGATTTGAGGCACTTTCAGGTGTCCAAAATGTGCCCAAATGTGCTTGTTGGAAATCCTTTCCTGTCTAGTTTCTAACCCAACCAGAATTTCTGAATTTGGTGCTCATTTGCCCCTCCAAATCTACATTCTCCCAAGACTGCTTCCTGTGTGTCAAAAAAGGGGCAGAGAGGCCATTTTTGGGTGTTTTTGACCTCCTGGAGACTCAGATCTTGCCCAAATTTCTTGTCCAAGCACCAGTAGTCGTGATTTTTCATGCTAAATCCAAAAATGCAAACCATTCTTCATTTGGAGCTCCCAATTTTTAGCGCCGCGCCACTGGGAGAAAAAACCTGTGTTTTGCCCAAAAATTTGTCATGTGACCAAAATTTCCCCAAATTCCTTGAAATTTGGGCTGGAGGTTCTCTATGGGGTTCTATGCTGTGCCAAAGAAGCCTCATCCAAGATTCGAAGCTGATCTTTCTCTTTTGCCTCTTTTGTTGCTTTGCTCAATTTTGCCTTCAAGCTCCTTATCCGGGCCTTTGCACTCATATTTCGTGTCCTGTAATGATAAGCCATGTGTCTTAGCAAGGCATGGTCCTTGTAGGCTTTGTCCAACAGCCTCTCCAAGTGCATGTTAATGCTCTCGAGATGGGATCCTGGTCCTCATTGATCTCTTGCTCCAATGATGTGAGCTCAACTCTTCTTCTTTGTGCAGTTTGGCGATGCTCTCGAATGTTTTGTAGCTCCATGATCGCCTGCTGATCCTATAGCTATTTGTTTCTCTGCTCCAACTACTTCATGTTCCACTTAACCCTCTCCAAGTCAATGGATAAGGCCTCAATCACTGATTGCTGCTCCTGGATGATCTCTCTAAGCTCTGCATTTGTAGGTTCTGTATCTGTCTCATCATCATGAAGGAGAACAAATTTTATCTCTCGTTCACCTGATGGCTCACCTGAAGGCCCCCCATCATGCATTGGCTCCTTACCTCTGTCCTGTTCCTGTGTCGTCGATGTAGGAAGCGAGGCCCCTTCCACCCCGGGTGGAGATAACACTCGCTTTGCCGCCGCAAACAAATGTCTATTGCCTCTTTGATAGGTGATGAATAATGGCATAGTAGCGGTCTCATGGCGCTCATACTGATGAGAAGGACCACCTATCTCATGCTATGCCTCTGATACTAACTGTGGAGTGCTGAAGAAGTCACGGGAGATGAAGTCTTCCCAAGAAATGCCCTGCAATCCCAACTGATGATCCACCAAAATCCGGATAAGAGAAAAGTGATAAACATTGTTGAGCTGCTGCTGAGGGGTCTTATGCTGCATGAAATTTTTCATCCTATCTATGTTCCCGCAAATGAAAAATGGGAGGTTCATCATCCGCACCCTGGTAAAATGCATGAGCAACCTGATGTGATAGGCATATAGGTGAGAAAACCTCCCCTCACAACTGAAGTACTTCATGACCAAGTTCATGAGCGGAGCATACTCATCTTTCAAAAATCTCAATGGGAAGACTCTTATGAGATGCCTCAAACAACTGGCCTTAATGTAAGGCTCATAATGATGCCTATCCACCTTCTTTTTCTTATGTCATTGTTCTCCAACATTTGGTATGCCTGTTGCTACTGAGATAGTTTCGGGTGTCAATGTGAAGGTGACCTCGGCCAAGATAGACTGACCTCCATGTAGGTGAAGCACAAACATACGGGCCAACTCATGATGAACTCTGACATTTGCCACCCTTTGACAAAATTCAAAACATGCTAGGTGCTGGAAACATGACATAGCAAGAGGGCATGCCTGCAATTCAGTGAGGGTGTTTGGCTCATCCCTAACATGTTTTCCACTCCTGTGATGTCTCCTGGGGGCCTGTTCTCCTGAAGCTATATCATTGTGAGTTTCCACCTCATACTCTGATGAACCCTTAGATCCCATGATTGCTGTTTATAAACTGTATTTAGGCTGCCCCTTTGATGATGGTGAAGTTGGGTGTTGTTTGTGATATCTTGCAATTTATGTGCTTCACAAAAAAATTTGAGGGAGTTTGTCAAATTCTGGGCGCTTTGTCTCTGTGCGCTGCACGCAAAACCCAGTGCGCCGTGCTTCTGGGTGTGCACCGCGCTGGTTAAGAATTTGCACTACGAGCGGGCTCTATGTGCGTCGCACCCTGTGTGTGCGTCGTGCCCCTGCCTGTGTGCACCGCGCCCCTGAAACCTCTTCCAAACTGCTCCAAATCGCGCGATTTCACACTCCACGACCTTGCAACATTTTCCCTATGCCTTTGATTGCATAATGGGTTTGGTTTGTGATGGAAACTTGTGTATAAGACTTGGAGCTCATGATTTTAAATTTTGCTTTTTCAAAAAACCCACTTTTCTAATGTCATGTTTGGCACTCTTTGCAAGGATTGCTTGACAGGACATTTGGCCACGGAAACCATGACTACACTTGAAGAAATCAACTAGAGACCTTTTTGAAAATTTTGTCACCAATAACACTGTTTGACTTTTCTTCAAAACAGAGTTTTGAAGAATAGTCGAAGTTTATCAATATGACGATGAAATTCTGTGAATCATCACTTTACACGGGCACCACTCTGGCCTGCATGGACATATTTAAAGACCAAATTGATAAATCCCTAGACCTAATGATCGAAAATGACCTTTGTCCATCAAAGGACCAGACCTTGACTGTCATGGACTTTTGTGATCATTGACTAAAGACCTAAGCCAGCAGGAGCCAGACATGAGGGGAAATGACTAGCATGACCTTCTCTGTTAGATCATGGCATGCCCCTAGCAGAATGCAGCTAAATGAATGGAGCGGGACACCTAAAAATGAAATGCATAAAGAGTTTTGATCTTTAACGGAGGACTGACCAGACCGACTCTAACATTGGCTCCAATGGGGGATGGTGGCTCCTTGGAGGTGCCAAGAATAGCAGATTTCTGGAAGAGCTAGACAGTGGCTTCGTCCATTGGGCTAAGGAGTCATCATTTCGAAAACAACACAGGACTCTGACTCATTTATGAAACTAAAATGACCAAAAAAAATTGACTCAAACTTGACATTGAAATGACTCAAAGACTAACTTGACAGACTAAAACCAAACCAAACTAAAAGTGGTATTTACAATGATAGTGGAAGCAGCATTAATAACTCAGCAGTGGTACCGCTTGAGCAGCCGACCATTGATCGGCCCTCTTGGACAATCTTCCCCGTTCATTTCCTTCAAAAGAAAGGCATTCTAACCCCTATATGCTGCAATCTTGAAAGGACCTTTCCAAAGATTCTCGAACTTTCTGTGCTTACCTTTCTCTTCATTCCTTGCATCCCACTTCAGCACCACATCATCTAACTGAAATTTATCTTCCTTTTCTTTTCTGTCATAAATTTTCTTTACTTTCTCCTGCAATTTGGATGTGTTCTTGAAAACTTCTTCTCTTGTCTGCTTCAAGTGGATCATTTGATTCAACCTTCTCTGCATGGGATCTTCTTCACTGTCGGCCTCCTGAAGAAGTCTGACTACCGGGGCAGCGAGAGAGGTAGGAAATATTGTATCAACTCCATAAACAAGCTCAAATGGTGACATACCAATGGATTTTTTCTGACTGATCTGATCTGCCCAAAGCGCATGGACCAACCTCTTATTCCAGCTCTTTTTATTTATTTCCAGCAGCTTTTTGATGATGTTGATCAATGATTTATTCGAAGACTCCGCCAATCCATTGCCTTTCGGATGATAGGAAGTTGAATGACCCAAAATTATGTGATATTTATGACAAAATTCTACCATCCTTTTTGATCTGAAAGCTGCTGCATTATCGGTGATTAACTTATTCAGACAACCAAAACGAGACAAGATGTTATTTTCAAGAAATGAAATGATTATTGTATCTGTAGCTTGTCTGGTGGGAGTTTCCTTAATCCATTTTGTGAAATAATCTGTCGCTTTGAGGATCCAATGAAATCCAACCCCCACTGCTGGAAAGGAACGCTCACCTCAATAGGCTTAAGTGGCAAAGGTTGTAACTTATGTTTTCCTTCGAAAATCTGAAATTTATGACAGCGCTTGACCATCTTATGTACATCAGCAAATAATGTCGACCAATAGTACCCTGCTCTCAAAATTTTATTGGTTGTTGACTTCCAAGAAAGGTGACCACCACACTCTCCTCCGTGGAAATCCTCCGTGAATTTCTTTGCCTCCTCTTCCACCAAACAATTTAACAAAACGCCACCGGGATCTTTCCAATACAGCACAGAATTTAAAATGCAAAACTTGGCAGCCTTCAACTTGAGTGTTCTCGCTTTGTTTCTAGTCATGCCGGGTGGTGGTGACAGATTTTTAAGCACATATATGATATCTGAATACCATGGAGAAAGAGTAAACATTTCAGATACCTGAATGGATGATCCTTCCTCATTCTCATCAGACATAGCAATGATCAGATTTATGTCCAAGGCATGCAAGTTTGATTCGGCCATTAGCTTTGCCAATCCCTGTCCTTTGACCAGCTTTGTGGGCTTTATTTCCACATCATATTCCAGCAAGGCTGCAATCCATTTTCCTCTTCTTCCTTCAGGATCGGTCTGCACTAAAACATATTTTACAGCAGCGTTAGGTACATAGGCCAGAATATGAGAATGTAGAATATATACCCAGAAATCTTTCAATGCCTTCACAAGTGCCAGGGCTTGTTTCTCAATGATGTTGTAATTTAAGGCTGCATCCCTTATAGCTCTGCTGAAGAATGCAATGGGTCTTTCATGATCATCTCTTTTCTTCAATAATACTGCTGCCATAGTGTGCTCCGAAGCAAATGAAAGCAATATGAAATCCTGAGTGTAGTCCGAGATGACTAGAACTGGAGCTGAAGAAAGAGCCAATTTGACCAAATTGAAACATTTTATAGCCTCCTCCGTCCACTTCACTTGGCTGTCCTTCTTAAGCATGTTTGTCATTTCTCTTAAGTGTTCAGCAAGATTAGGTACAAAGCGACGTAGAAAATTCATCTTACCATTGAATGATTGTATCTCTTTTTTATTCCGGGGTAGGTCAATTTGCTGAATTTCTTGCACACGTGCTGGGTCAATACAAATGCCATCCTTTGAGATAATGTGCCCGAGTAATTTTCCTTCTTCCATGGCGAATAAGCTCTTCTTCGGATTCAGCGATAAACCATATTTTCTGCACTTTTGAAAGACAGTTTTTAGATGATGCATGTGCTCTTCATCAGATTTGGAAAACACCTTCAAACATCCAGGTATACCACCAAAAACACATCCTTCTCATTCGCAAAATCCAAGTCCATTGCACGCTGAAATGTGGCACCTGCATTCTTTAAACCGAAAGGCATTTTGGCGTAATGAAAGGTTCCCAATGGAGTGGTGAATGTTGTTTTTTCCCGGTCATCTTCATGGACAGAAATTTGGTTATATCCGGAATAGCCATCAAGCAGTGACATACGAGATGCTCCCACTACTCGCTGAAGTATATGGTCCATTTTGGGTAGTGGATAGTTGTCCTTCAATGAAACTTTATTTAGATTTTTGAAATCAATGCATAAGCAGATCTCACCTGTCTTCTTTCGTACGGGAACCAAGTTATAGATCCAATCCGAAAATCTCATGGGCACAATGATACCTGACTTGTACAACTTGTTTACCTCCTTTTCAATAGATGGCAGCAACTTTGGATTTATCCTTCTCAACTTTTGTCTGAATTGTTTTTAATTGGGCTTGATGGGTATCGTGTGCTGAATTATATTGGTATCACATGCCTTTAAATCAGAATATTCCCAAGCAAACACATCTGCAAATGAAGCCAGCAAAATAGTGTATTTGTCCTTGATCTTTGGCGGCAATGCTTTGGACAATTTTACCAACTTAGGATTGGCAGCTGTTCCAATGTTGACCTCTTCTACACCTTTCTCTGTTGGCTGCAATGTTGGCTTGCGGGCTACATCATCTTGATCAAAAAGTTCTTCTAAAGGTATCAAGCCTTTAGGAATAACGTTATTCTTCAGCTGCAACACGTCCATTTCATTGATCTGCACTTCATCTGCACCATTCCCTTTATCATCGTCATTTTCTACATCTATTGAGGTTTCTTTAAACTTGCCTTTGTTTTGCAGAAAATCCTTAATCTCCTCATCATCTTGGAACACTTGCCAATATCTCTGATTGTCTGGAATGGTTGGACGATGCTTGACATGGATTTCGAATTTATTGCTGGAATTCATTGGGATCTTCAAACTACTTGCTGCCTTGGCAAGAGTGTCAGCAATACTATTTTGCATACGAGGCACACATGTCAAGGTGTATTCTGAAAATAATTTTAGGATGTCTAGAACTGCATTACGATAGGTCCGCATCCTAGGATGCTTTGCTTGATACTCGCCTCTGACCTGCTTTATTACCAATTCGGAGTCGCCATATACCGAAATCCTCTTAGCATTCAGCTTTCTTAGAATCGCCAGGCCAGCAATCAGAGCTTCATATTCAGCTTCATTGTTTGAACACTCAAAAGCCAACTTATAAGAGTAAACCCTCACGTTACTAGGCACTTTGTTTGGGGCGGAGAAAGGACTGCGTACCCAAATTCCAATTCCAGCGCCATCATTTCCCACTGTTCCATCAAAATCCATGGTCCACAAACCTTCTTCCTCCTCTTGCAAGTGCTGGAAATCTGTTTGTTGTGCCTTGTCTGCTTGTTTTCCATTACTTTCAACTGATTGCCCAACATTGTTCTGTTGTTCTTATCCTTCTTTCTTTAAAATTTCTCTGAAATTTTCTCTTATTTCTGGAATATCATCTGCTTCTACTACCTGACTATCTATATCATTCAAACTATCTGAATACAAAACAAAAGACTCTAAATCTGTATGTACATAGTTAATTGGATGATTTATTGGTTTCTCCTTGCTTGTGATCATATATTTCATTTTTTGTTCCCGATATAATTTCCTCATTTGTCCAAACACCGGGATCGTTGCATAGGAGAAATCTAGTTGTAGTGTCCCTTTCAATTTCGCTACCCAAGACCTAGAAAGAAGCATGCCAAACCTTGGAGGAATATCTGCTACCACAACATCCATCAAAACATTTTTCATGGGAAGCTGATCCAAACTCACAACCAAGTCTTTGATGAGTCCTATACATCTCACTCTGCTGGAATCAAATGAATAGAGATCATGGTATTGCCGGGTGATGTCCAGACCAAGTTTATCCATGATAGCCTTGGGCATGAGATTGTGAGAGGCTCCGGAATCGAACGTGGCATTATGTAACACAAAATAATGCACTCTTAAACTGATATAAAAGGGTGGCACATCACTATCAGGAGACTCACCATTTGATGTTGGTCCAAAAATCATTTTAGGTTGATTGTCTTCAACATTCACCATGTCAGACATTGGGTCCAAATTAACCATCTTAGATATTTGTCCTCTATAACTGTTGTTCTTCATTATTTCATTCAAGGGGATGGATACTTTTAATTTTGAAATCTCATTCTCTAAATTAAAAGCGGGAATATTTTCTACCTCTTTGACTGGGATTTCTTTCTTTTCCTTTTCTTTTGGTGCAGCTTGGTGATATGATTGTTTTGCTGATGTTGATTTGCTGCTCTTCGGACCAACCGCCTCCTTTCCTTTCCTTTGTGAAATTGATGAATCATTCTTTGATGCTTCAACATCCTTCCTTTTCTGAATTGGTTTGGCCGGCACATCTTTGTTTCTAAATGAATATTGCTACTACTGTGCGGACAGAGCATTCATATATCCCCTTTGATACTCCTCTGATTCTTCTTGTAAAACAGGGTCACTTTCTAGAATGAAATCTGCATCTTCGTGTGTAGCTGAGCTCACTGCACACTCCTCTTCTTCGATAATGTAAGTAGGCAGCTCATCTGGAGTAAAGAGGTGGTTTTCTTCACCTATTACATTTCCATCCTCATCTGACTCCGGTCCATGTACAAAGGTTTGTTGCAAAGGTGTCTGTATTGGCTGTTGTGCTGTTTGCCCTTGGGCGCGCTGATCTCTTTGTCTTATTCTATATTGTGGCTGCTTCTGGCCACGGAAGTTAGGATTTATAACTTGTGGCTCAGGTTTGTCGAGCTTCACCCTTTCAAGCATCTGCTCTACCCTTTTGAGTAATTGATCCATTGAAGAAGACTCTTCCTTCACCGTGACTTTCTTTTCTGCTTTTGCTCTAGCTCTCTTGGACAGCAGATTTGCTTCAACGCTGACCGCGATTTTATGCATGTCTTCCATTGTAGCCGGTTCTCTCTCTCTTAATTGGTAGGCCATATCAACGTCAAAACCATCCGGAAATTTCATCATAGCCAGTCCCACAGGTGGCTTTAGATGATCTGGAATTTCGTTATAAACTGTATTGAATCTAACACAATAATCTTGGACCGACTCACCAGCGTTTCGTTTAATTTGCTCATATTTAGCCAGAATTTGAAGAGGATTCTTTTTCACTTCCCATCAATTTAAAAATTGTCTTTGTAGTTTAGCCAAGGTAGCGATACGTGCTGCCGGCAAACCTCTGAACCACTTCCTCACTTCACCTGCAAATGTCTGTAAAAAGAGTCTCATTGCCACATTCTCCGCATCGATCTCATGAAGTTCATAGAAGTCTGCCATTTTGTCCACATGTTGCTGGGCAGTAATGCAGTTAGGAGTGCCATCAAAAAACGACATTTTTCTTTGATAATCTGCGGGCATATCATCTAGAACTTGAGGTAGAACAATGGGTGCAAAACGGGCAACCATCACTCTTGGTGGATTTTGCCTTGGAGGTGTTGGAGGAGTGTGTATAGTTTTTAAGGGGCTAGAAATTAGAGTTTGAGGCTGTGCCACAATATAATTATCAATTAACTGGTTAGCTCTTTCGGTTTCTAAATCTACAAGAAATTGCGGATTGGGGACAGTATAGTCAACAGCCCTTTCGGATTTAGACTCAAACAATGATATTTCAAACCGCTCATCAAACTCAAGCTCTACAAGATACTCAAAAATGTCAGGACACGAAGGATTTGAACACGAGAGTTATGGTGCTCTCTTGCGAAGGAGTCTCGGAATCAAATTGGGGTTTTCGTAAATATGAGGAGGACCCGGGTCTGGATTGGCTTTGGTATATCGTCTCAAAGCCAGCGTGCTATTGAGAAAAATCGCAGGACACAACCAACTTACTCAGCCTATCCAATCCTAAACTCATCATCCGGAAGCTTAGAATTATTAAGAAATAAGGGGTTTTGATTTCAGTTGGTCCCCAGTGGAGTCGCCACTATGTTAGCACCTAAATCTGCCCTAGGCTGAAGGAAGGCAAAATTCAGGGTAACCACAAACGACGCTCAGTCTGGTAGCTAGCCCTACCAGAACAGGAGAGGGCTCTCTCCGAGTCACTCTCAATGAATAGATAAGCAAAAAAAGGTTTGAGATGACTTACAGTGAAATATTGATCTTAGGCTAGTAAGTGAATAAGGATACGAGAAACGATTTTTATGAATGACTGAGCTTTTGGGATGGTATGGGACCAATGGTCAGCAAAGAATAGAGAATTTAATACAAAGGCACAGATTACTTCGTGAGGCAAGGCAGGCGGAAAGTGTAGCAATTTAGTTTGAAATAACGCGGAATGGAGAGATTGTTTAGGAGAGTGAAAAGGGCATAGGAACATGAATCCTTTTCAACAGAAGAAGAACACTGAACATGAAATTTTCCCACAGGCAGAGCAATAAAATTGAATTCTACCTTATCTAACTCAGAAAATTTCACTGGAAATGAACATGAATTGAATTATGAAACATAACGAAATACATATGAAAACATAAGAGACACATTTTCTACACTCACAACCACATGAATCTCATGAAACAGAGCCGCTACCTTTCATTAATTCTCTGTCAAAAATATACAGTGAAGAAAGCAGAGTTTCTTTCCCACAGTCTCCCAGAAGTTACAAGCCAACCAACCCTTTGCAAATGGTTTACATACAATATATAGAATGTTCCATGAAGAGATAGAACACCCAAGGGTTGGGGAGTTACTCGAATCATTACAAAATGGAGATGAAGAGCCAACCATCAGCTACAGGTGCAGCGTTACAAACATGACAAATGGCTTGGGTGACCGTTTGCCTTCCTTCGCCACTTGGATAGGAGAAAATATGGAGAGAAAATACTTTAAATGCCTCCTTAGGTGCCAAAAAACCGAAATGTATATGAGCGGGCCTAGTTGGAGAAGTCGTGAAACGAAATTTCACGAAACGGAAGCAAATTGGTAATTTTTCCTGTGTGCGCCGCGCCATTTTCTCTGTGTGTCGCGCTACTTTAGAGCCTGATTTGAGGAAATTGAAGGTTTCCAAAATGTGCCCAAGTGTGCTTGTTGGAAAGCCTGTCCTGTCTACTTTCTAACCCAATAAGAATTTCTAAATTTGGTGCTCATTTGCCCCTCCAAATCTTCATTCTCCCAAGACTGCTTCCTGTGTGTCCAAAAAGGGTCAGAGAGGCCATTTTTGGGTGTTTTTGACCTCCTGGAGACTCAGATCTTGCCCAAATTTCTTGTCCAAGCACCAGTAGTCGTGATTTTTCATGCTGAATCCAAAAATGCAAACCATTCTTCATTTGGAGCTCCCAATTTTTAGCGCTGCGCCAGTGGCGCGGCGCACAGGGAGAAAAAACCTATGTTTTGCCCAAAAATTTGTCATGTGACCAAAATTTCCCCAAATTCCTTGAAATTTGTGCTGGAGGTTCTTTATGGGGTGCTATACTGTTCCAAAGAAGCCTCATCCAAGATTCGAAGCTGATCTTGCTCTTTTGCCTCTTTTGTTGCTTTGCTCAATTTTGCCTTCAAGCTCCTTATCCGGGCCTTTGCACTCATATTTCGTGTCCTGTAATGATAAGCCATGTGTCTCAGCAAGGCATGGTCCTTGTCAGCTTTGTCTAGTAGCCTCTCCAAGTGCATGTTAACCCTCTCAAGATGGGCCTCCCAGTCCTCATTGATCTCTTGCTCCAATGATGTGAGCTCAACTCTTCTTCTTTGTGCAGTTTGGCGATGCTATCGAATGTTTTGTAGCTCCATGATCACCAGCTGATCCTCTAGTTGTTTGTTTCTCTGCTCTAGGTACTTCATGTTCCACTTAGCCCTCTCCAATTCAAGGAATAAGGCCTCAATCACTGATTGTTTCTCTTGGATGATCTCTATAAACTCTGCATTTGTAGGTTGTGTATCTGTCTCATCATCATGAAGGAGAACGAATTCTATCTCTCTTTCACCTGAAGGCCCCTCATCATGCATTGGCTCCTTACCTCTGTCCTGTTCCTGTGTCATCGATGTAGGAAGCGAGGCCCCTTCCACCCCGGGTGGAGATAACACTCGCTTTGCCACGGCAAAAAAATGTCTACTGCCTCTCTGATAGGTGATGAATACTGGCATAGTAGCGGTCTCATGGCGCTCATACTGATGAGAAGGACCACCTATCTCATGCTCTGCCTCTGATACTACCTGTGGAGTGCTGAATAAGTCACGAGAGATGAAGTCTTCCCAAGAAATGCCCTGTAATCCCAACTGATGATCCACCAAAATCTAGATAAGAGCAAAGTGATAAACATTGTTGAGCTGCTGTTGAGGGGTCTTATGCTGCATGAAAATTTTCATCCTGTGTATGTTCCCGCAAATGAAAAATGGGAGGTTCATCATCCGCACCCTGGTAAAATGCATGAGCAACTTGATGTGATAGGCACATAAGCGAGAAAACCTCCCCTCACAACTGAAGTACTTCATGACCAATTTCATGAGCGGAGCATACTCATCTTTCAAAAATCTGAATGGGAAGACTCTTGTGAGATGCCTCAAACAACTGGACATAATGTAAGGCTCATAATGATGCCTATCCACCTTATTTTTCTTATGCCACTGTTCTCCAACGTTTGGTATGTCTGTTGCTACTGAGGTAGTTTCGGGTGTCAATGTGAAGGTGACCTCAGCCAAGATAGACTGACCTCCATGTAAGTGAAGCACAAACAGACGGGCCAACTCATGATGAACTCTGACATTTGCCACCCTTTGACAAAATTCAAAACATGCTAGGTGCTGGAAACATGACATAGCAAGAGGGCATGCCTGCAATTCAATGAGGGTGTTTGGCTCATCCCTAACATGTTTTCCACTCCTGTGATGTCTCCTGGGGGCCTGTTCTCCTGAAGCTGTATCATTGTGAGTTTCCACCTCATACTATGATGAACCCTCAGATGCCATGACTGTTGTTTATAAACTGTATTTAGGCTGCCCCTTTGATGATGGTGAAGCTGGGTGTTGTTTGTGATATCTTGAAATTTATGTGCTTCACAAAAAAATTTGAGGGAGTTTGTCAAATTCTGGGTGCTTTGTCTCTGTGCGCCATGCGCAAAACCCAGTGAGCTGCGCTCTGGGTGTGCACCGCGCTGGTTAAGAAGTTGCACTACGGGCGGGCTTTGTGTGCGCCGCGCCCCTGCCTATGTGCACCGCACCCCTGAAACCTCTTCAAACAAATCACACGATTTCACACTCCACAACCTTGCAATGTTTTCCCTTTGCCTTTGATTGCACAATGGGTTTGGTTTGTGATGGAAACTTGTGTATAAGACTTGGAGGTCATGATTTTAAATTTTGCTTTTTCAAAAAACCCACTTTTATAATGTCATGTTTGACACCTTTTCATTGACTTTAAAACAATCCTGATTTTCACTTTTCCTCTGAATTTTGGCTCAAGTGATGAAATTTTCAGCACTCTTTGCAGGGATTGCTTGACAGGACATTTGGCCATGGAAACCATGACTGCACTTGAAGAAATCAACTGGAGACCTTTTTGAAAATTTTGTCACCAATAACACTGTTTGAATTTTCTTCAAAACAGAGTTTTGAAGAACAGTCGAAGTTTATCAATATGACGATGAAACTATGTGAATCATCACTTTACACGGGCACCACTCTGGTCTGAATGGCTTTACTGGACATATTTAAAGACCACACTGATAAATCCCTAGACCTAATGATCGAAAATGACCTTTTTCCATCAGAGGACCAGACCTTGATTGTCATGGACTTTTGTGATCATTGACCAAAGACCTAAGCCAGCAGGAGCCAGACATGAGGGGAAATGACTAGCATGACTTTCTCCGTCAGATCATGGCATGCCCCTAGCGGAATGCAGCTGAATGAATGGAGCGGGACACATAAAAATGAAATGCATAAAGAGTTTTGATCTCTGACAGAGGGCTGACCAGACCGACTCTAACAAGCTTGACAAGACTTTCAACCACTAATGCTCAATAGTTTATAGATTCGATGAATAGATGGAGAATCCTGGTTGTAGAAGCAGATACATACATAAACACATATGAATGGCTAGCTACAGAAAGCAAATGAAGCTTGAAAATCTAATTTATCAACATAGAGATAAGATGACATTTATCTAGCATCTGATACGGAAGAAAACATGAATAACCTATTCAACTGCAAGCTTAGAACAGAGGAGAAGATGGGAATTGAACATGTAACAACAAAAGAAGCTTGTATTACTGGAATGAAGATGAGACGCTGGGAGGAACAGAAAATCTGCAGTCTCCAAAATTTGAACCCTTCTTCCTTCGAACTTTCAGCCATTTATAGGCTTTTTACAATGCTCTCAAACTCTCTAAGGCTCGAGATGTCTTCATCTATCCCCTCTGTCTTCTAACTACTTGATGTCATAACTAGACAACATGAGCTTAGAGGGCTCTATTTCTAGCAAACACGGTAATCAAATGTTGGTAATTTCGCCACGCTGTCAGGTGGTTCACTCGTGCTAGCGTGTTCCATGATCATTTCCATTGGTTCGGCTGCATTGTGTTGTTGTTTTTTCCCCTTTCAACCATGCATTCTGTTTTTTCAGTTCAACTGTCCGACTGTCAAAAACATTGACAAAGCTAGCAAATTTCCTCCCTGGGTGACTGGTGGGAAGTGGGGTACAGGGCCGTTGGATGGTATGGATTGACGGTCGGGCTGTTGGTCAGGCAGTGGAGATTGAGCCAAGGAAGAGTAGATGAGAGAGTGCACAGGAGCCATCAAATCAATATGATCAATGGACAGGATCATATCACTAATCACAGAGGTGAAGGGTTGGCAGACAATGCGATGAAATTGCGATACGCCGATGGGCGATTAAGCGATGCGCGATAGCCATTGGATCGGTGAATGAAATGGACAATGGAGATTGATCTAATTGGAGATCAGAGAAATGAGAGCGCAGCGGAAAGGAGATGAACCAAGAGTGGACCCGCCGATTTTATGAGTGTGGGTGTATAATTTTTTAAGTCTAGCTTATGGCCAAAGTCGAGCAAGAGGAGACATGGACTGTCGGAGCTAAAACATGGGACATTTTCACTAAAAATAGTAACACTGCACCTCAGGGCTAACAGTTCCAATTCCATTTCATTCTCGAAAATGCATACTATGCACAGATTCTATCTAAGAGAAATGCAGACATGTACAATTCTGGTGCCTGGTTCACCCTCAAAGATACTTTTGCCTGACCCACCTGACGCTGCAACTCATATGATAATATATCTTCCCAATTGAAAACTCGGTCACATGTCACCACTATATTGAGTGTATATATCCAATTCTCCTCGAACATCTCAGTGTTCTTGCGCCCATACAACCGAAAACACATGGCTATAATAGATTGATATACATCTCTAATAATCTTTTTTGAGTTGAATAGGGATGGGTGATAGAAAAACTTGGCAGGATCTCAACACCATGATTTGATAATGTCACTTGTGTCTAGGTCGTCCCATCTTGTTTAAAAGCTATAATTTTCATATTTAGAGGGCTTTAACATCTTATAATATGTTTGCATATATTCACCATAATAGGTGGCAAGTTGAACACCACTCTTATTATGAAGCACAAGGTGAGAGTCATCCATATGTGTAATGATCCATGCAATCACCTATGCACATGGCATGACCAGGAATATACATGTGATCCTATGCATCCTGGACATCTTGATGTTCATGTACACATGAAAATCTTATAAGTCCTTAGGAAACTTTTCCTACATGAATGTGTTGTATATCTTTCTCCATGTGACATTTGTAGTCTTATCATTAAAGCACTAGATGTCTATATATATGGGGATTTTCTTCTTTTTAACTTCGACAGGTTCATTAGTGCTTGATTCTTAGACTTCTTTTGAGGCTACTTTATGAGGTGGAATGGATCCAACAGATGACGACAATATGACAATGTTTGTAGCACAAACAATTGTTTGTGGCAGCACACTCATACTAACAATATTATCTTAAAGAAACCTAACTATGCAACAATACTTGTAAATAATGCACAAAGAGCCATCACATGTAACTGGACATGAAAATTTATGAATAAAAATAACTTTCATGCATCATAAAATAGGCATGCAAACTAGGAGGGTGCACTTTTAAAGCACGAAGGAGTGAAAGGGGCCATTCAAGGCTTTGTAGTGCACTCATGCACTCAAGAAAGTGAAAGGAAACCTCAAGGGAAAAATTTCTCACTCTAAAGGGTTGAAGGGGAGAGTTATTGGGTCTTCATGCCTTCACCATGTGCTCATGCACTCAAGGAGAAAGGGAGGGCACATTGTCACACTCCGAAGGAACGAAGGAATGGGTTGACTAGCCTTCAAGCCTTCACAATGCTCTTGCACTCAAAGGCAAGGAGGGTGCACTATCGCACTCCAAAGAGATAAAGGAAGATGATTCGTGTCTTAATGATGTGCTCATTTTCTCAAGGTAGGTCGCAGTTCTTCGTGGTGAAGAAGTGTGCTCAACAGGAAGACTTGATCATTCTAGGCACAATTTTGGATACTAATTAGGATTCGAGGTAGAGAAGTGCGCTCTACCTAATGAAAGTTCATAAACAAGTTTAAAAAATAGGATTTTATAATTAAGATGAGGAGAAGAAATATCTACAAGGTTATATAGTTTTTGCCACATTCACGGTGGAATATGAAAATCTTGAAGAATGTGAAGAATTTCTGCATGCGACAGAAAATTAACACTTGCAGCATGAAGATAGAGCATAAACACCAACAATTAAATTGAAAAACCAATAAACGACAGTAAGAAAAACAAGAAAAATAGTGAAATCATGAAGGGGAATGAAAATATTTGACATGAAAAACTTACTTGTAGCGTTGGTTGATGAAGAGTCTCTTGATTCCCATTTGTACGCCTAACTCAAATGGAATGATTATGTAAATTAATGATTATATGAGTTGAGTTAAAAAATTTAACATGCAAAATTGATTCATGCATGAACGCCACTTATTGACAAGTGAAAGGACTAGTTAAGAGAAGTTAAGTGGGATCATATTTTCTATGAGTGCACCCACATGAAACAATTCGTTCATGCATGCACCTAGGAAGAGCACATGTCTTCGACAAAAAGGAGTGTGCTCAAGCAAGGCGCACTTGCTCAGCATGAAGGAGTGCGCTCAAGTAGGGCGCACTTCTTCAACCTGGAGTATGCTCAAGCAAGGGGCACTTCTTTGGCCCGTAGGAGTGCGCTCAAGTTAGGTGCATTTCTTCACCAACTTGGAGTGTGCTTTGGTTTTTTTGAGTGATTTTTTTGCTTTTTTTTACTTTTTCTATGATTTTGAGTGTTTTTCGAGTGTGTGCATGGTGAGAAGGCAAGTTTCTAAGTCAAGATAAGTGATGATTTCACCCAACCATGCAATATATAACTCAATCGCTTCTAATGGTTAAGTGATGACACTTACGAAACATTGACTTAGGAGGTTGCGACACTAGGAGAAAACACACAAACAACAAATCAAACAACATGACGACACTAAGGAGCTTAAAATGACAATTGATGTAGGCTCCAAAATTAACATAGGAAACATTTTGGAAGGTTTTTTTTGAAACAACAACACAACGTTAGCTTGACTTTTCTACGTCCCATGATTCTAGCCTTCTTGTCATCTCCTAAGAAGAGATCACTGCCATCATATTTCTTGCACTCGCAAAACCACTCCCTATGGGGAGTGAAGTGAAAGGATGCACCTGAGTCAATCAACCATGCCTCATGATCTACATGTCTACTTGAAGAAGAAGCAAAATACACATCCCCACCTTCATATGAGGTGGTTTTCGCCTCTGCAGAAGGAGCATCATCAGATCCCTTTCCTTTCTTAGGAGATTTAGATCTACAGTCCTTTTTGTAGTGCAAATTATTTTCTGCATTTCCAACATACCTTCGTTTATTTTCCTAGAGATCTAGATATCCCTTTAGATTTAGATCTCCTACTTGAGGACTTATTATTGTTTTTGTTCTAGGTTCATCCTCTTATAGACAAGGCATATCCATTCTGGCTCTCCATATTTTTCAATCTCATCTCCTCTGACAACAAAGATGAGACTATTTCATCAAACGTTAGGATAGTTGTATTGCTACCTATGGCAACAACCAAACTATCCCATAAGTCTAGTAGAGAACACAATAAATTAATGCACTTTTCTTCATCTGAAATTTTAATATCAACATATAATAATTTTCTTACCACGGTATTAAAGGAATTCATATTCTCTATCACCGAGTCTCCATCCTTCATCCTCGGGCTATATATGTTTTTCTATAGAAAGAGTTTGTTCACTAGAGACTTCGATTGATACAAAGTCCCTAACTTGTCCCACAAAGCCTTTTTCATAGCTTCCCCTTATACATTTAATAATTTTGAATCTAAGAGACACAATTGTATTGTTCTCTTCGCCTTCCGATCTAACTTAACCTAGTCTTCCACCAAAATTCTTTTTGGTGTCGTACCTAGATCTACAATGATCAACTAATCTCTATCCACCAATAAATCCTCCATCTTGAGCTTCCATGGCTCAAAACTTTGTCCATTGAATTTCTCGACCTCTATCTTTCCATTGTTTTCCATATTCTTCCACTACAAGAATCGATTTCATAGATATCCCACAATAATAGGGTCCACCACAAGCCCAAGTAAAACCCCTCAATAGAAAATTCGTCCCCTTGAAGCCGAAACAAATCTGATACTAAACGTAGGTTTTAATCCTGTACAGAAATTACTTGCAAATGAATTCTTAAAAACTAAAAAATAAACAATCGCGAGAACATAAAATATACACAGAGATTTTCTCCTGGAACCGAAACTAGGAAAACCATATAGATTTTTCATTATATTCCTTTCAATGTTACAATTCATATCTATACATGTCGAAGCATTCATAAAACCCAATCCATTAACCTTGGATTAGAACATATTGTAGTTCCCTTGACTATATCTAGAAAATACAACAGGAAAAAACCACCATGCCAAAAAACCATGCACAAAACTATGGGTAGGTTTTCCCACCATCTTTGGGTCTGCCCCCCATCCTTAGGTCTTCCCTATTATTATTGGGTCTACATAAAAAAAAAAAATCAGATCCCATGGTGCGTGGAAAGAATATAACACACACCCAACACTGTTAGTCAATATGATGGTTAGACTGACCTAAAATACAATGGTCAAACCTGGTCAAACTTCCCTCTTGTCAAGCTCAATAAACTCAGCCCTATATGGTCTACCTAGGAAGAATTTTGGCCTCCCAAAAACTTCCAAAAAAGTTGACCCTTCTTCCCAAAATATGTTGCCCAGAATTTTGGCCTTGCTGCCCAAAAACTGCTACCCAGAATATGCCCAAAAAGTCACACGTATCAATTTAAAGAGAGAGAGAGATATGCTTGAGATGAATTCAACCTTCTTCATCCTTATTTTCTTTCTTCTTTCTTCACTTGGATGCCCAGAATATATCTTCTTGTGTGACAGATCTAATGATACCATGTGGAGGACATTAATTGCCATATATATAGTGTTCTTCCTAGCTGAATGAGTCCCTTTGCCTGGGGCTGACTTGACTTGAAGGAGGGCCAACTTGAAAAGTTTGGAACCAAAAATTCAAAATTGTCTCTTTTAAAACCAACATCAAGAATATGTATTATATTAATCATTCAGGAGGCTAAATAAAAATTACATGAAGAACATGTCTTATATTTTTCATTATATGTATTTCAAGGGCTAAAATATTAATTATGAAGACCAAACTTAGCTACAAAATTCAACATCATGAAGACCCAGAAAGGGATCAAGGAAAGAACCAAAGAAAGAGTAGTTGAGTGTGATTGGCATTACATTTTATTGCAAAATATAACATCCTAATGCAAAGCCTTCCTAGGAACTCTAATTTAAGAGCAACAATGAGATCAGTTACCACCATCACCTTAGTGGTTGTTCCCTTATTGTTCTATGGATGGATGTTACTAGATTCACGAACATGTCTTGGATATTAACCCAAGGTTTCCTATGCTAAATACCCTCTAAGTACTCTATTAATTAGACACCCTGGAATAATATTCAATAAGGTAGGGCTTAGGGTGAAAAGAGGTAGAAAGTTCAAAGAACTTGTGGCTATGTCTAAAGGGATGATATAAGTCCTGGAAATGCTCAAATAGATTCCAACATATGCTATCTTAAATCTAATGATTTTTTTAATAAAATAAAGTAAAAAAAAAATTACTGCATGTTGAATTTATGACAAGATTAGAAAAAACAATGCACAATTAAATCCTCTCAATCAAACCCTAGCGACTTTCAATCAATTGAAGATTTCAAGTCAAGAAATGTTATTTAAGTTTCAATATGAATACTAGACGACATATCTTACAAAGTATATTTTAAAGCCATAAAATATCCATGATTTCAAAAAACTTCATAGAGACCCTAATTCTACAACATTTACAAAATGGAAGAAGATTACTCATAATAAAATAGCACAATTAACCATAACATCACGTCATCAATCCAAGAGAAAATCCTCCAATCATTTTTATCCTCTCCAAGACAATACATTTTTTTAGTGACCCATTGTGTCCAATAAACAAGAACAAATATTGTACACTCTTTCACAAGAGAACTAATGAATGTGTGTGATGATAATCCTCCTAAATCAACTTCCCTCTATTATATGAGGGAAACCAAGTTGATTTGGGATAAAATAGACTAAAATCCCTAAAAATAATATCACAATTGTTTACAATTTAAGTAGGTCACAAGCCAACCTAAAATAAATTTATCTCAATACAAAAACCTAACAAAAATCCTCCTCTTATCCCACATATGAGAACATAAAGTCCTCCAAAGGCGTCATCATCCTCCGATTGTGAAAATCTCCATCAAAGTCGTGCTAAATATGGATCACATGTGTGCTCCTCACTCAAAACTATCTCCTCATCAATAAGTGTACATCATTAAGAAAAACCCTCATCATCAATATATCACCATCAACCAAGCCCACATCATCACTTTAGGCCTCACAATTGTGACATTTAAGGTTAGCACATAATGTCATGATCCAGAAAGGTGTACCATATTTTCCATAGGAATCTCATGTCATCATCACCATTATCATCAAGTTGGTCCAATAACATGGCAACATTCATCAAGAAGGTGAAATGTCAACTTGGGGGCATCCTATGGTATTTTGGGCACTTCTTTTCTCCACTAAACGTCCTTGCTTCAGTGAGAATAATTTCAAGCTTTTGGGGGAGAGAAGAAGGTTAGCATAAATGTCATATCCATCCCAAGTTCAACGTTCCTATCTAAGTGGTCAATTTCCTAGCTATGGTTCCCTGAAGGGGTAGCAAGTGAGGCCATAATTCCTCTCTAAAGTGTTGGAGAAGTCTCAACCAATCCCTAAATGGTTATTCATACTTGGGACATAACATTTGAAACATACCCTCAAACTCAAGTGAGATCATCATCATAGGGAAGTAACCATAAGAGTATCAAAGTGGACCATATATAATGCAAAATAAAAGAGTGTTTCACACAAGAATTACCTTCAAATGTCTTTCTAGTTTATGGTGTGTAAAAAAGTCACCATGAATAGATATGGGAAGGATATTCAGAGGCCCTATTAGCTACTTTCGACCCTAAGGGGAGGAACAATTCATAGGTCAACTCATCGATCAACGAGTGTAATTGGATGGTGATATTTTGGGGGTTTTACTTCATGGAAGATGCCACCATCTGTGTGCTAGATTTAAAATACCATCATTTATGAGTGTTATAATGTCAAGAGGGGGCAATCATGAGATCTAAGCTACCCCTTTCCTCGAGCTACTTTTTCCACCCCTCTTGTGCACGTTTTTCTTTAATAAAAAGGAATTCTTGCATAACTTGGGTCACAAGTTTCATTTACCCTTTAAATATGAATCGACTTATTTTTCATTGGGGTGGGGATAACAAATTTCCCTTCATTTTTATTTTTTCATGCGTTAGCTAGGAATTGGGTGAGGAGTAATGGGGGGTAGAGCTCAAGCTAGGCCTTTGTCCAGACACTTTATTAAATCCTAGCAATTTTTTCACATTTTATCATAATGTCTCACACTCTTTCCTTTATTTCTATTGCATCAACCTCTTAGGAAAAATTTTCCAATCCCTTACTCAAGAATGAGGAAAATAGGTAACCAATACCAACGATATATAAAAATCAACATGAAGACAAGATGTGAAACAGGAGATAGATGGAAAGTGATAAGCATGGATTATCATGGGCATGCAACACCACTTAGTGCCTCCTATTAATTCCACTCCTAAAAAAGGGAAAGGAGGGCCGTAAAGAAGGTTACACTAGACTAGGGTTTGAGGATAACCACCAAAGTTAAGCATTGAAACAAGAATACAATTAAAAGCATTCAGTGATTCAATTCAACCTATGATCTATACTATAATTTCCTTAAGCATTAAATGAAAGCACTTGATTACAAAAATGGTTAATGTATGACCCACCTTCATTTAATAATTTAGATATATGTCACAAAGCACTAATAAAATCATAAATGGAGGGTAGGCCCTTGAGGCTAGCTATTTTTAGATCACACAGAGTTATTGGCTGGCAAGCTAATTAGAATGGGAAGAAAATTTTCCCCTAGGATTATTTCTATCAGATCTATTGTGATGAACTATCCAATGGAATATCCACGATAGTTTATGAATCATATTAGTATCAAAGTAGGTTTCTTTGGGGAATTTTGTGGGAAGTTGCAAGGAACCCAGGAAGTAGTTTAACGGAAAGTACCCTAACCATGGCCAATGAGTTTGTTCATACCAACCCTAATTTAACATAGGAGAGATTTTCGAGGTTGGAAGCTTGGGTTGCAGATATCAACCACAATATAAACCTCCTTATGTTATCTCTAGAAAACAAGTTTAGAATTGGAAAGGATGGAGGTTCCAACTCAAAGGTGAGGTCAGAGGGGAAATCAAGGGATCATGAAGACCCAGAAAAGGAGTTAACGAAAGAACCTAAGAAAGACAAGTTGAGTGTTATTTTTTGTATCATCCGATGTGTTTTCACCACAAAATTTTGGGGAGAGGCTAGAATGCATGAGATCTCCAAAACCCAAAAATCGTTTCTAGAAATTCCACCTAGAGATGACTTAATTAGATTATTAGTCGCTTTTTAAATATTTCCTAAGTCTAAACTTAGGGAATATGACTAATTAATCAAAATTAATTAAGTTATGGTGTGAATCTTCTAGAAACTCACATGGATCGACTTCTAGTTAATCCTAGCCATAGATTAAGATCTAATCTTGGCCATTGAAGTCTCAATAGAGGGTTATAAGAAGAAAGTCGATGGGGCTTGGAGAATACACTTGCAGAGTTCGATTTTGCTGAGAAATTGATTTCCAGAGTAGCAGCTATTTTTTGCTGGAGGTGATTCAGTGAGATTGAATTAGTGAGAGAGGGGCAGAGATAGTGAGGCTGGAGTAATATTTTCTAGCTTCGACGAGTATGTTGCAGAGAGGCAATGCAGATCCCTCTTGGGTAGATTTCTGTTTCACTAAGGAGAAGGAGAAATTCTAAGCTAAAATTTGGGTAGAGGGTTTGGAGGCAAAGAGTATTAGTTTCTTGGACAGCAACTGATGAGGCAGTGAGAGGAGACGCAGTTCCGAGCTTGTGGGACACAATAATTGTGTAGGATGACTCATTGATTGTGCATAGTGGGACACAATAACTACATAGGCTGACGTAATGACTGCACACAATGAGACGCAATAACAACGTAGGTACTAGGTTGACGCAGTGACTATGCACACTGGGACACAATAACTGTGTAGGCTAATTTAGTGACTGCGCACAGGGAGCAAGTAGTTAAATTTGAGCTGAGGTCAGTGTGGGATCACCTATAGAGTGAGAAATGTTTCTCACTAGTTATTATTTCCAGTTATTTCTCTATTTAGATTGCTAGTTTAAGCATCCATAGTTTGTACTTATATTTTCACTACTACATAATAATAAAACCCTCATCTACTACATTGTTTTCCCGAGGTGGGTTTTTTTGGGGACTTAGTGTAGAAATTTTGAATAGTTAATCACTTATTCACAGAGATTATTCCGATTATGCACTATTTCAGAATACATGCACAATTCATAACCTCCTCTATGTTGATCATCAATTTAGCAGCATCAAAAACAATGAAACATCAATCGCATGCACACATTAACACAGTATGTAACCAGGGGAAAGCATACAGCTGAAAACCCCACACTATCTATATATTATAATGATAGAGAACATGTAACAATACATAGTACAATACTCCTCACAAGTACTTAGTACTATCTCCACCTGTTACACACAAAACTAGCTCAGATCTGATCAATCACAGCTCAAATCTCCTCCACTGCTTTGCCTGCCTCCACTGCGCAATCTGCAAGAGAAATCATCCACTCTGTAAAAATGAATTCCCTTGGTATACTACGCAAGACTCATGGGACAATCTCCATGTATGCATGTGTGAATCACATGCACAACTATAGTCACAACTGATAGCAATCTCAACCTCTAACACCTGTCTCCACTGAACTGTACATGCACTGAGTTAACTGATGTATTCTTCAGTTGCTTTATGAGTTAATAATTAGTGAATTAATTAATAATTAATTCACACAACTCATCACTAGTGTATTCTTTAGTTAGACTAAAATACAACTAGTTCAACCAAGTCAAACTAAACACAACTCCATCAACTCCACAATCAACTCCACCAAACTCAACCACATGAGTTCTAACTGAAGTCCTGCATGCAATAGCTCAACTGAACCACAAAGAAAGCGTATTTCCTTCTGACAACTTCATGTGCCACATCTATAGCTCAAATTGAGGTGCTCTAAGAGGATAAGATAATGTTTATAGTCCAAATATTATTATGAGACAATAATATTCGACTGTTCTATTTTTAGCCTGATAGTCTAAAAATAGAAACCTGCCCATATGTCTAAAAATATAAGTCCATCTATTTTTACCAGCATGAGCAATCATCCACAAATAGCATCCTGCAACTCATAGACCATGATCCATATGTCTAAAAATAGACTTTGCGCCAAAGATAGCCTGCGGGCCCACTTAGTGAAGGCGACTTCTTTCCACTAAGCTCCATCATCTTGTTGCATTCTCAACACTTAGTCAAAAAATAATGGTTAATTTTTTGTGTGCATCTATTTCTTCCAACGTTTTTTATTCCACAATATTTTATTTGTGAAGGTTGCAGTGTATTTAATTTGATATTTATCGTATCACATAGCAAGTAAATTGTTTAATTAAATTAATAATTAGAAGAATTAACATCATTTGTTGCAATAGGATTTGGGGTTAGCCGAATTTTTACATGGCATCAGAGCAAAAATGATTAGTTGGAGAGCTCAGTAGCGAAGGAAGAGGGAATTTCGCTGCTCATTCAGGGGCAACAGATCGAAACACTAGAGGTAGCACAGTCACCTTAGCCAAGAGGTCGAATTCTTGAGGAGAGTCAATTTTTTGGGAGAGGGATAGAAAAATTCAATCTCTCCAGATTGAGGGTTTCCAAAGGCAGAGGGAACAACCAGTATTTTCTCACGGAGCAAATCTCTAGTTGGATGTAGTAGGTTGTTCGTACAGAACTAGCATCAGAAGGAAGAAGAGCACACACTAAGGGAAAATTTTCCTCAGGGAACTTCTAGTTTCAATAAGTTTGAATTCCCTTGCAGATCAGTAGTCGTTGTGAGTACTTTTCTCACTCCATAAGGGATTGCAAATAGCCTAGCAATAGCTAAGCAGAAGGGAAGAGGAGATTTTTGACATTCACTGGGATAGCCATAGATGGGCAGGATCCATGGAAGAGCAGTAAATTAGATCCAATTTCTGCACATTTCTCACATGGATCAATATCCTTGCTACGAAAGCTCAACAAAATTCATAACAGGAGGACCATAGTGTTAGCAGGTGCAGTCAACCATTTTGATGACAGTTTCATAGTTAGTTGTAGTTAGTACCCGGGAGATAGTTGCAAAACTAGTTGCAGTGAAACAAGTAGTATGAATTGCACAGTTGGAGTATGAAGGTGCAGTTCCAGCCAGGAGATTCCCAACGCATAGTTATGCAGTCCAGTTTCCAGTTTAGGAGGACAATGTGAGTTTCCAGGTGGGAGAAGAGATATTTCCCATAGGGAGATCGAGCCTCAGAGGGAGTCTAGTTTCAGAGGGAGCAACCCTATGGAAGCTAGTACTTCAGGATCAGGTGATATCAAAGTCATTATTTCAATAGTTGGATTTTCACTTCAAAAGCATCAGCATAGCAGTAACGACATCATTATGAGTAGATTAGATTTTGCGATGATGACATCCATACCTCCAGGAGTGAGGTGGGGTGACTTGGTATTGTAGCCTCAGAGTGCTACAGATGGGAAAGATTCTTAAGGAGGTCCACCTCTTGACTCCTAACCTTCCTACCGGAGCCCAAAATATTTCAGTAGCAGGATGTTTTAGTGGCAGTAGATGAAGTTAGATGCCAAAGTGACATCTGCAAAGTCTAGTTGCATGTCATATGTTGGGGAGCGCAGTGCAGAGTTGGCAGTAATGCAGTTGTCATAGTACAAAGTCAGTAGCTGCATAGATGCCTCAGTGACATTACAGAAACTAGCAGCAATCAAAGACTCAGGTGACAGAAGTATCATATGGATCACAGTTGATTCAGTATTTTGGATGATTTTTAGTGGCAGATGTTGCATTTGTAGTAGCAACAGATGGAGAGGAGTTGCAATGCAGATGTAATGTTGGCAGCAGTTCAGTAGGGTCAGCAGCATCACAGATGCAGCGTATATCAGAGTTTCACAGTATTTGGTGGAAAAAAAACAGCCAAACATCAGCAACGTGACAAGAGATGATGCAAATACAAGGTGGTGCTACAGGGGCAGCATGACTATAACACATTCCTCGCTAAGAGGGAGTGTTAGTTTTTGTAGAATCTGACATGTTCTAGCCACAAAATTTTATGGAGATGCTAGAATACATGAGATATCCAAAACCCAGAAATCGTTTCTAGAAATTCCACGTAGAGATGACTTAATTAGATTATTAGTCATTTTTAAATATTTCCTAAGTCTAAACTTAGGGAATATTACTAATTAATCATAATTAATTAAGTTATGGTTTGAATCTTCTAGAAACTCACACAGATCGACTTCTAGTTAATCTTATCCATAGATTAAGATCTAATCTTGGTCGTTGAAGTCTCAACAGAGGGTTATAAGAATAAATTTGATGGGGCTTGGAGAATACACTTGCAAATTTCAATTTTGTTGCGAAATTGATTTCCAGAGTAGTAGTTGTGTGTTTTCGGAGGCGATTCAGTGAGAGAGGGGAAGAGATAGTGAGTTTGGAGGAAGATTTTCTAGCTCTGGTGAGTATATTGCAGAGAGGCAGTGATTTCCATAGAGAGGAAGTGCAAAGCCCTGTTGGGGAGATTTTCGTTTTGTTAGGGAGAAGGAGAAACTATGAGCCAGAAGTTGGGCAGAGGGTCCAGAGGAAAAGAGTATCAGTTTCCCAGACAATAGCTGATGAGATAGTGAGAGGAGATGTAGTTCTAAGCTTGTGGGACGTAGTAACGGTGTAGGCTGACGCGGTGACTGTGCAAAGGGAGCAAGGAGCAACTCAATTCAAGCTGAGGTTAGTGTGGGATCGCTTATAGAGTGAGAAATTTCTCACTAGTTATTATTGCCAGTTATTTATCTGTTTGGATTGCTAGTTCAAGCATCCATAGTTTGTACTTAGATTTTCACTACCGCATAATAATAAAACCCTCAGTTGTTGCACCATTTTCCCTGAGTTGGGTTTTTTCGGGGACTTAGTCCAAAAATAATGGTGTATTTTGTGTGTGCATCTATTTCTTCCAGCATTTTTTATTCCGCAGTATTTTATTTGTGAAGGTTGTAGTGTATTTAATTCAATATTTATCGTAGCACACAATAATTAAATTGTTTAATTGAGTTAACGATTATAAGAATTAACATCATATGTTTTAGTAGGATTCGGGGTTAACCAAATTTTCACACTAATTCTGAGTGCAATTACACATTCATAGACTTTGCTCAATATGGAAGCGAAGGAAACATAAAGTCATATCATGGTGAGATCAATGCCTTAAAATTGAATCATTGATTGCAACAATTAGAGGTATAATTTAGTATATACCACATAGATGCGAAGTCGAAAATATCATTTGCTAGGTTGAATTTATAGGGTCATGTCCTATCCTAGTGGAAAATTCATATGAAAGCACTTAGGCTAGAGGGTGATACCCCAGTAATTAAGTGGAAAAAGTTTAAAATCCTTATAAATTCCCAAAATTATACCCTACTAGGTATGTAGAGGACCAATTCATCTAATGGAACTACCTCGGGAAGAGGTAGGAGCATAGTGTATAGGAGTATACCATTCAATTCAATAAGATAGCCATCATGTTAGGTATCTCTCCCAAGAGCCTAGTTGTACTCCTCAAGTATCTAGGGGGTCTAGACAGCCATCTACGAAAGCATGTGAAGTTGTTAAAACCAAGCATATTAGACTAGGATTGTATATAGGCACATTATCTAGAAAGAATCAGCCAAATGGAAAGGTAGTCAAATGGTTTGAAACATAAAGAACATTGGAAACTTCCAAGGAAAAGAGGAAGAAGTGGAAAAGGGGAAGAACAAGAAGAAATCCATTGCACATCAGTGCAAGGATCCTAGAAATCATTACAAACACTGCAACATTGATGCTCACAAAGAGGAGAAGAATTAAAAATTTCATCCAAAGCTCAATCAAAAGAACTTAAAGAAGGATGCAAAGAAAAAAAAAATCTTCTCACCAAAGATTGAGAAATCAAGGGGAAAGAAGCTCCAATGTGGACAAGAATATTGTTTGCACCTCAATGCAAAAGGAGCTAAATATGAGTAACTTTCTTCATCAAGAAGAAAAGGAGATGACTAAGCTCTTCCACATTAACACATAGGTCCATATTGCTAAATAAAGTGTAACTAGGTTCGGTCTTCATAAATGTAATTTTGATCTTTGTACTTGTAAAAGAAAAGAATTATTATTTTTGAAAAATGTGAAAATGGGTTTCTTGCTCATTGCATAGGTCAAGCACATGTTTGAGTGCTTCTAGGAAGTCAAAGAGTCATGTAATTATTGAAGACACATGTGGGCATGTTACACTATGTAAACATATGTAATAGATTCAAAGAAATATGTTTAAGGTGATCCTCCAAAGCAAAGACAATTCTCCTCTTCAAGTCGGCTCAAGGAAATGAATTGTGGTGCACTTAAGAATATGTCGGCCTCACTAGCTTAAGTCGGCCCAAATATGAGGGACAGACTCCTATATATAGGGAATTTTGACCTCACCAATAGACCATCAAGGTATCTCTGAAGTCAGCAAAGAAGAGGGTCAGGAAGGAGGTGCGAAGAAGAGAAAAGTGTTGCTTATAGGCCAGCGAAGAAGAGAAGAAATAAATATGAATTTTTGGGATTGTTTTAGGGACATTTTTTATCACACATGTGAAGGAGAAAGGGCTCATTTTTCTGCCATATCAGATCTGTAATTGTAGTCATAAGAAGTAGCTCGGTTGGGCTAGAAGAGATCAGCAATCTAAGTCTCCTCATCAAGAGAAGAAGGGGACACCTAAAGTGAAGTAAAGAGGCAAGTAAAAAGGTCTATTCCAAGCCCTAGATCAACCTCACGTGCAAAGAAATCAGATCTAAAGTATGGTTAAGAGGATCAGTCTATAACTTAGAGATATAGTAGAATAAGAGGCTCATTATCTAGTCCAAGTGTCAATGAG
Source organism: Pinus tabuliformis (assembly GCA_031772625.1). NCBI lineage: Eukaryota > Viridiplantae > Streptophyta > Pinopsida > Pinales > Pinaceae > Pinus > Pinus tabuliformis. The sequence continues at coordinate 474,504,380 of CM062812.1, forward strand.
AAGGAATATTTCCAAGCGAAGGAAAGGAAGGAACCAAATAAGAGGTTTCCAAGGAGACCTAGGGTTTTTACAGTTACCGGAAAAGGAGCAGAGGAAAATGCCATCAGTTGCTAGAAGAAGTACAAAGAAAGAGATCAAGGTGCATTATAAAAGGAGGCATTGATTGAAGGACAAAAAGGAAGTTTCAAAAGAGAGATTGTGTCTTGTGCTTGGAGGATCTATCAATCAAGGGTCTAGGGTTTGGAATTTGTCAATTGAAGCAGCAATAAGAGAAATTTGTAGAAGGTTTTTCCTCTCTAGGAGAGAGAGGTTTTTCCCTGGCTGAGAGCTAAAATCTTGTGTTCTTGTCTCCTTTTGTTTTAGTAATTTTTTGATGAAGTAAGAGAACACACACTAATAATAATAAGATAATATTTTGCTAATAATAAAAGTAAAAAGTACCTCACAAATAGTTAACATCATAAAAAGAATCTCATCATATCGAGATGCCCTAGATTCTTCAACATGGTATCAGAGCTAAGGTGACACATCAAGGAAGGGAATCTCAAGAGCACATAGAAGATTGAAGCATTAAGATCAATAATCAAGAGCACACAAAGGTTTAAGCATCAAGATCTACAAGCAAGAGTTCCAGATCCATCGAAGACAAGAATGATTATTATCTTCTCTCTTAGATCCATCAAAAGGGACTATCATTCTAGGAACAAAAGAAAGCCTTTCATCTAAAGGCATCTACAAGAAGGTACATCCAAGAATATTCTCCATCAAAGATCCTTCATCTTCAAAGAGAGGCACTCAATATCAAGTCCCATCAGTGAATATCTCTAGATCTACACATTGAGAAGTCTTCATCACCAAGCCCTATCTCTCACAAAGCACCTTGAAGGAAGAACCTTGAAGAACTCCAAGATCGAAGAAGTCAAATCATCAAATCTTCAAGGAAGCAGCAAGATCTCTTTATCACCAAAAATCTCAAGTAAGTATTTTTATGTCCTCTTATGAAAATATCGAAATGTATTTTTGCAAGGAAAGCAAAAAATTGGTTGGGACTGTTAATTTCCTTGCATGGAAAAAGAGTATTGATCTACTTCTCAAAGAAAATGATCTTTTGGACTACATCAAAGGGAGTGTCAATGTTCCTTCTAAGGAACAAACTCATGCCCTAGCAAAGTATAAAGAGTATTAAACAAGGGCTCAAATGATTTTGATAGAATCCATCAAGGACCCTCTCATTCCTTATGTTTCCAAACTTGAAACATCTAAAGAAATCTATGATAAGCTGATGGAGTTATTTTCAGTTAGTACAACTGGAGAAGTGATATCGTTGCATAATGAACTATATAAAATGAAGATCTCCAAGGAAGAAGGAATATCTTCCTACTTCATGAAGGTCTCTGAGATGAGAGACCAGTTGCAAGAACTGGGAGAAGTTATGTTATACAAAGAAATGACAATTGTGGTGCTCAATGCATTACTTGAGGAATGGGGAAACTTCACATCAAGTATATATTCCAAGAAGGAATCTACCCCGTTGAATGAACTTTGTTCTCTATGCGAAATTGAGGATATAGACTCAAAGCCAAAATTGATGTGGAATCAAAGGAGTAGGCATTTTCTGCTATGGCCAAGAGAAAAGGGAAATTTGGAAAGTTTGGTCCATAGAGAAAGGGTAAAAGAGATATGTCCAAAGTCCAATGCTTTGGCTTCCAAGAATATGGAAACTATAAAAGGGATTTTCCTAATTTCAAGAAGGAAAAAAATAAGAGTAAACGAGAAGAAGCCCACATTACCCAAGAAGTTAAAGAAGAAGAGAAGAAGCAGAAGAAAGAGGACCCTCCGGAGCTCTACTATTACTGAAATCAACTTCTTCACATAAGTCTTCTTTAAAGTTTAGGGTATCATAGGAACATGTAGTAGTAGGATAGAATGCATGATTTATGAGAATAACATCTTCAGGAATATAGGATCATAATGTAGAAATAGATCAAATAAAGATATTCATATAGGAAGGATGTAGCCATTGAATGACTTCATCAATGCATAAGGGAATGATCATGACCAGAAAGAATCGTCTTAGAAAGCCACTATCATCAACAGGAAGGAGCATTTGCAAAATGAGGACTATAAGGATCCTCCAATGGAATCTTCAATAGAGGGTTCATGACTTTTAGGAAAAGCAGATGTCTTGATAGGAATTCCACTTATGGGGGATTCAAGAAAGGATGATATGTAGGCAAGGAAAGATGTGGCAAAGCAAAGGGGATTGAGGTAATCTCAATATATGAATCTGAGATGATCAGGGAAAAAACTAAGATGAGGTATGTATGCATCTATTTTTTCTAATTCATGCCATCATTTGTATCAATAAGCATGGGGAATTGCTATTGTAGCATGGTCAAAGACAGGGTAGATCTCTTTCATTGAATAAAATGCACGAAGGCATGGTTCACTCACTAATAAAGGTCAACATGAGAAATTTCCTCATATGGAGTATGAGGTGGCTGACCAAGAAAATATATAAAGAAGCATATGATATAAAGAGATCGGTGATAAAATGACACCATGGACACTAGGAATCAACATTTGACAATTTTTTGAAAGCATCTCCCAGAAGAAGGCACAATAATTTTGACAAAGGAAGAAAAACATCTAAGGACCCTTTACACCTGAAAAGGCCTTGGAGATGTGAAAATGAAGGATGATGATTATTCAAGCCAACAAGATTTCATGATTGAAATCCATATCGTAAGGTATTATTTGATTTAATGTTATGCTTTGATTTCTTGAATAATATCTGGATAGGTTCATGCAGGGCTACTAGAACAAGAGTTGTAAGTGAAAGTACAACCAGCATTCATGTGGTGGATGGAAATTCCTAAAAGAAACATGATAAGAAAGAATTTTCCATATGACGGAGGTTCCAGATATGTATCAACAAGGCCACTTTCCATGGAGAAAGGAATGACATGACAAACTAAGAAGGAATGTAATTAATGGTTTATTCCCTACAAAGAAGAAGCTCGACTGAATTTCATGATATCAAGGAAATAAAGTGATCAAGAAATTGTAGTACCCACAATAAGAAGTTGTTGATGGATAAGGAGAGTCCCTAGTTGAGAGGGAGCTCTGGCAAGTCCCTAATTAAGAGGGAGATTGGGCAAGTTCCTGGTCAGAGGGAGCTTGGGTACATTCCTTCATAGGAATGGGAATATCTTCCCTAGTTAAGAGGGAGAGATAGACACAACATTCTTATATTCACTTGGGAAGAAAGAATGGAGGATTGGGTAATCATATGGCATCTGATGGTGTTTCAGGATGTGTAGGGCATCCAAGATAAGAGTAGGCAAGAGGACCGATATTCTTTGAGAGTTGGGAACCCAAGATAAGAATAGTCCTAGAAGGTCATACTCAGTGAACACCCGGGTGGGTATGTACCTTGGGAGACAATGATGAAGGTTTCCATAATCATTGGTCTCGCCAACATTGTGCTCTGATATAATGAGAGATATATTTTTCAATCAATGCCTTACTGTGGAAAAAATGTTGGTTACTATGATGGCAGAACAGATGGATTCCCAATCTAATTTCTCTTATGTGAATTCTTCATATTGAAAATGTCCAAACACCTTGTAAAGTGATTTATGAATACCTCCCTAGTTAAGAGGGAGTGTTGAAGAAAGTGTAACTAGGTTTGGTCTTCATAAATGTAATTTTGATATTTGTACTTGTAAAAGAAAATAATTATTATTTTTGAAAAATGTAAAAATGAGTTTCTTTCTCATTGCATAAGTCAAGCACATGTTTGAGTGCTTCTAGGAAGTCAAATATTCAATGTAATTATTGAAGACCCATTTGGGCATGTTACAATATGTAAACATATGTATTAGAGTCAAATAAATATGTTTAGGGTGATCCTCCAAAGCAAAGACAAGTCTCATCTTCAAGTCGGCTCAAGGAAATGAATTGTGGTGCACTTAAGAACATGTTGACCTCACTAGCTCAGGTCGGCCCAAATAGGAGTTACAAACTCCTATATATATGGAAGTTTGACCTCACCAATAGACCATCAAGATATCTGAAGTCAGCAAAGAACGGGGTCAAGAAGAAGGTGCGAAGAAGAGCAAGGGGTTTATTCTAGGCCAGCGAAGAAGAGAAGAAAGAAATATGAATTTTTGGGACTGTTTTAGGGCTCTTTTCTATCACACGTGCCAAGAAGAAAGGGCTCATTCTTCTGCCATATAATATCTACAATTGCAGTCATAAGAAGAAGCTCGGTTGGGCTAGAAGATATCAGCAATCCAAGTCTCCTCATCAAGCGAAGAATGGCACACCTAAAGAAAAGTAAAGAGGCAAGTAAAAAGGTCTATTTCAAGCCCTAGATCAGCCACACGTTTGAAGAAATCAGATTTGCAATAGGGTTAAGAGGTTCAACCTCTAACTCAAAGATACACTAGAAGAAGAGGCTCATTATCTAGTCCAAGTGTCAAGGAGAAGGAAGATTACCAAGCAAAGGAAAGGAAGGCACCAAAGAAGAGGTCTCCAAGGAGACCTAGGGTTTTTGCAGTTCCCGGAAAAGGAGTGAATGAAAGTGCCATCGGTTGTCGAAATAAGTTCAAAGAAAGAGGTCAAGGTGCAGTATTGAAGGAGGCATTGATTGAAGGACAAAAAGGAATTTTCAAAAGAGAGATTGTGTCTTGTGCTTGGAGGATCTACTATTCAAGGTTCTAGGGTTTGGAATTTGTCAATTGAAGCTTCAATAAGAGAAATTTTCAGAAGGGTTTTCCTCTATAGGAGAGAAAGGTTTTGCCATGGCTAAGAGCCAACATCTTGTGTTCTTGTCTCCTTTTGTTTTGATAATTGTTTGATGAAGTAAGAGAAAACACACCAATAATAATAAGAGAATATTATACTAATAAGAAAAGTAAAAAGTGCCTCACATGAGTAGATCGAGTCAAAAAACATGTATTGGAGGTTCGCAATCATCATAGCCTATATCCATTGGGATTGGTAAATAAGGATGCAAAAATTAAATTAATAAAATAGTTTAGAATAAGATTTGTTGCAAATGTTGATTTTATTGGTGAAGTAGACTTGGATGTAGTTCCACTTGATGTATGTGGAATTTGTCTTTGAAAGTCCCTACCTGTATATGCGAGACGTAATCTTCATGCAAAGAGCCAACCAGTATCATCTCATAAAGGATGGAGAACCATTAATCATCAATGCACACAAAGGAAAGTCTAATATTTCAATGTTAAGTGCCAACCAACCCAATAAATTGATCATTTCTAGCAAGAAATATGTTTTACTATTTTAAGGAGAGAATCAATCTATTTAATAGAAATGTTTTCGGAAAAAATCACATCAGAAGAATTTCATCAACGCGTTTCGAACCAACTAGTGTGGTCATCGTCAGGACAAGTTGAATAATCAGATCATGGCTTCATGTTAAAAAGGGATAGAAGAGCTTCTAGGTTTGACCAGAAAAATGGCTATATTAGACCACACTGGACAAATGACCATAATCTACCAAGAAACGGCTAGATTTGACTAGACAAATTATTTAGTTAAAATAATATTATTAGAATAGTTAATATATGTATTTTAATATTAATATATTTTTAAAACGTTAATCATTAAAATTAATTATGAATATTTTTGGTTGGTTAAGTAAAATGTTAACCAAATTTGTTTTAAAAATAATCAAAATGGGGGCTATAGTAACATATATTAAAAGATATAGGGATAATAACAATTAGTAAAGTTAAGTAATTTAATAATATTAAATAGTAATCAAAGTTTGGGTAATAAAAAATTTATTAGCTAAGCTATCTAAAGGGAACTTAAACTTATTATTAAATTAAAATCATTATCTTATCAAAGCTAACATTAACCCATTTAGTTAGTCATAACAAGGACAATCTCCTAGAAAAGAACAAGAGGAGGATCTCCAGAGAGGACCGTACAACCTCAAATACGAATTGAAGAGAAATAAAGAAAATGGTTTTACTAAAAAAAAAAAAATTGATTGAATTAGAACAGGTCAATAATAGGGGCGGTGGGAGGGGGGGAGGAATGGGGAGAAAAGACTCTGAAGAGAAGGTAGGGACCCAACAACTATTTATTTTCCAACCGTCATCTCTATTGAGATTTCATAAATAGGGAGCTCCCTTAAGGCCCATTGTCAACACCATTGGTGGTCCTACCTACCTTTCAGCTAAATTCCTTGCCTTGAAGCTTAAACCCTTAGTTGGTCGTATGGAGTCCTTCGTCAAAGACTCTGCATCCTTCATTAAGGAACTCAGGGGCATAAAGCTTGAACCTGGGGACATCCTTGTGAATTTCGATGTAGTCTCCCTTTACACTTTCATCCCTATAAATGAAGCCATGGAGGTTATCAACCGTCTCACAGATCCTGATACCGCTAGGTTAGTTGAGATCTGTCTCACCTCCACTTTTTTCAGTTTTGAGGGCGAGTTTTTTTAGCAGACCTATGGTGTTGCCATGGGCTCCCCCATATCCCCTGTTGTTGCTAATCTTTTTATGGAAGATTTTGAATCCAGGGCTTTGGCCTCATCCCGTCTCCTACCCAAGCTCTAGAAAAGATTTGTAGATGACACTAATGTCATCTAGTCTCATGGCCAGGAGTAGTTGGATCTCTTCTTCAAGCATCTCAACTGTCAATCCTATGCCATTAAGTTCACCATGGAACAAGAAGTTGATGGTTGCCTCCCTTTCCTTGATATTCTTATTTCAAATAATCTGGATGACTCCCTCTCCCACCAGGTGTTTTGGAAGAAAATACATACTAAGTAGTATGTTCATGCCAGTTCCCATCATTTCCCTGCTCAAAAGATGGGTGTTCTCAACACCCTCGCTACTCGTGCCCTGAGAATCTCTGATGAAAAGAGATTTGATAAAGAGAAATACCATGTGCTTAATGTCTTTGTAGAGAATGGTTATAGTAGACACCTTGGTCTGAAGGCTTTCCATAAAGCCTACAAGAATTTGATGGTTAAAAAAGAACCTAAAGATCGAGTCACAGGTGTCCATCTTCCTTATATCGAGGGTACCACTAATAATATTGCTAGGATTCTTAGAAAGCATAATGTTCCCTCGACCTTTAGACCCCTTAACACCATTTGTAATTCCCTCTGTTCTATGAAGGATCCTATCAACCCTAAGGACATGAAGGGTGTCTATATTATTCCTTGTTCTTGTGGGACCCCCTACATTAGTGAGACTGGACGCTCTATTAATAAAAGGATTAATGAGCACGCAACAGACCTAAAACATGGGAGAACCAAGTATTTTGCACTAGCGAAGCATGCTGAGAAGACTAAACATCATGTTTGTATTGAAGAAGCCTAGGTCATTGCTAAGGTTGCACAGTTTCATCACTGAAAATTTAGGGAAGCCATTGAGATTGAAAAAAGGCCAAGAAATCTCAATAGAGATGATGGTTGGAAAATTAGTAGTTGTTGGGTCCCTGCCTTCTCTTCCTAGTCTTTTCTTCCCATTCCTCCCCTCCCCCCCCCCCCCCCCCCCCCCCCCCCACCCCCCTCTATTATTGACTTGTTCTAATTCAATCAATTTTTTTTTTTTTTTTAGTAAACCCATTTTCTTTCTTTCTCTTTAATTCATATTTGAGGTTGTACGATCCTCTCTGGAGATCCTCCTCTTGTTCTTTTTTAGGAGATTGTCCTTGTTATGACTAACTAAATGGGTTAATGTTAGCTTTGATAAGATAATGATTTTAATTTAATAATAAGTTTAAGTTCCCTTTAGATAGCTTAACTAATAAAAATTGTATTCCCCAAACTTTGATTACTATGTAATATTATTAAATTACTTAACTTTACTAATTGTTACTATCCCTATATATTTTAATATAGGTTACTATAGTCCCCATTTTGATTATTTTTAAAACAAATTTGGTTAACATTTTACTTAACCATCCAAAAATATTCATAATTAATTTTAATGATTATCGTTTTAAAAATATATTAATATTAAAATACATATATTGACTATTCTAATAATATTATTTTAACTAAATAATTTGTCTAGTCAAATCTAGTCGTTTCTTGGTAGATTATAGCCGTTTGTCCAACGTGGTCTAATATAGCCGTTTTTCCGGTCAAACCTAGCCGTTTGAAGTTCTGCTATCCCTTTTTAACATGAAGCCATGATCTAATTATTCAACTTGTCCTGACGATGAACCACACTAGTTGGTTCGAAACGCGTCGACGAAATTCTTCTGATGGGATTTTTTCCAAAAACATTTATATCAAACAGATTATGGATCACAGAAGCTTAAATTCGAAAATCAATCTAATTAGGAGTCAATAAGAACAAAAGCATCCCTAAAGTGGTGTACTAAAGAATAGAGACAATAATTCGAAGTTTTGCTACAGGGATATAGGGGAGTCATTTAGAGCCTAAATGGCTACCACCCAAGAGAGAAGTGGAGAATTAAATCCAAATATTGTCAACCTCTCGATTTTCAAACACGGGAATTTATAAACAACCCTTTTTGGAAGAAACAAGATGAAAAAGCAATTTTATTTGTTGTTAGCGCATGGTGTGATTGACCAAGTACCTCACCTTATGGGTCACCCATCATAATTGTCCCAAAGAGGGATGGGCTTTGGTGAATGTGCATTGATTTTAAAGCAATAAATAATATTACACTCAAGAATAAGCATTAGAGGAAATTTTAACCTAAAATTTCCCATGAACTTTTCATGTATGTAATATGTAAACGAGTCAAAATACTTTAAATTTAAAAAGAGGGACACGTAAATATTTCGGAGGGAAAATAAAAATAAAAAACTACTTTTTTTAATTGTATTTTTGGCTTATCCCCTTATAGATTTACTCAAATTTCAAAATTAGACACTCATTGGATGAAAAATTAAATTATGCATCCAACTAGTACTCATTATGCATACTTTTGAGAAGATCGACATTGATAAAAATTGAATATACATTAAAAAAGCGTGTTGAAACATGTTTTTTAAATGTATCTTCATTTTTTATCAATGTCGGTCTTCTCAAAATTATGCATAATGGGTTCTCTTTGGATGCGGAATTTAATTCTACATCCAACGAGTGCCTACACTTGAAATTTGAGTAAACCTATTGTTGAAAACACTGAGAGGGGGGGTGAAGCAGTGTTTCTTTTACAATTGTTATTTTACCACTTTTAGATCACTTTTAAACAGAACATAAAATGAACAATATAGAATAAATAATTTTTTAATTAGAAATAAAGAGGACACCAATCCTCTTATTTACAATAAATCAAGTACAATAATGTTTAGAGCTCCAACCCTATATGAAGACACCAATCTTCAATCAACCAGGCTCCGACATGTATGGTGCCAAGCTCCAACTTGGTCTTTATGATGCTCCAATCTCTAGGGCTCCAACCCTATCTTCCAAAAGGCTTCAACCTTGTCTTTATGAGGCTCCAACCTCTAGGGCTGTAAACCTCTCCACTAGCATAGGCTCCAACCTGATCTTCTTGAGGAAACCTATCCGCTAGGCCACCACCCCTATCAATCTGCTTCATCTCTTCAATGTAGGTTGAATGGTTCTTCAATGCTTCCCAAAAACTTCTACAATAAGCCTTGACAATATATTAAAATTATCCTTCACATCAATGACAACTTTATGATTTTCAGAAGGTGTCTCCACAACTCTTCATGTTACCCAAACAAAATTCTTCAAGATCACATCATGAGGGCTTCAATCATGTATAAAATTTTCCAAGAATGCCTCCAAGATTAGTTGCTCTAGATTTCTTCAATATGTTTTACCAATGCTTCAATATCTGGTTCTACAAGTTTCTTCAACATTTTTTCAATGCTACCCAACAACTTGCACAAATCTATTTTCCAAGAGTCTTTAATAGTCTTCAAAGATATTTTCAATGATGAAAATATTAGACAAAAAATCACCAAACGATATCATGGGTATCCAAATATTATATACACCAACTTCAAACAAGGCTTCACTAATGTTCCAAAAGCTTATTCAAAAGTCCTCAAGAATGCACAAGAGGGTTGTTTCAAATTCTGTTATAGGAGTACTCCAACAAGCTGGTCTAAAGACTTCTTCAAAGGTTTGCTCCAAGTCTGCTCTAAGTTCTACACAAAATTTGCTTCAATAAAGTTATCAATATCAGCTCCAAGGTCTCAAAAGTCTGCTAAAAAAAAACATATCTAACTCTGCTTCAAAGAAGGCTTCAAGATTGGTCGTAGAAGAACCTTCAAGAGGTATTACAATCAACACAGAATTTGATTTTAGAAGCAAATTAAACCTTATTCAAACTTAGCTCAAAAATCAATTCCAAATTTTGCTCCAAAGCATGCAAAAGGGACTACTTCTTTTTGTTGTGGTCCTTGACCTGGTTAGGGCACACTATAACTCCACGTCAGCCCCTTTTTCACTGTTACATAGGCCTCTATCTAGTTGTGTTTTAACACTTTCTTGCTTCTGTTGTCTTCCAACCTTCTCTAATCTACCCAAATCTCCTCCCAATATTTTTTAGGCCTATGGCATTCTTACAGTACTCACAAACAACCCTCAATAGTCCTTTCGACCTCCTGCAATAAGACAAACCCCTGCGGCTACCTAAATATTGGCTTCCTGCATAAGAAATATCAATAAATTAGACCCGGAACTTCCTCTTGTCATGCGGCCTCCTTTTGCTAAATTTCAGACCTGTAATGGAGAGACAAATCACCTAATAAAACAGACCCAATAATTCATCCTTCTTTAAGCCTTTTCCTTTTTTCCTTTTCAATTTCAGACATGAATCCTTCTTCTTCTGCTTGACCAAAATTGGATGAGTGAAATGAAGAGCATGACATTTTATTTATAAATTTTTTCCTTTATAATGAGGAGACACTTCTTTTGAAGGGACGCATGAGCCTACCTGTGAGCCTACTCATGTAGGCTTGCTGGATTTTAATTTTGACAATTTCTTCAACTTTAAAAATTAATTTCTCTTCAAAAGTAGGGAGTTTGGGGGCAAGTAGATACTCATTGGAAATCTAAAAATCTCCTCTATAAAACGATGTAGTCATCCCTTCAATATATAACCTCTAATGGTGCCAATTTAATTATTTCTTCATCATATGCACTTTTTTCGTAACAACCCTAATAAGGAATTTCTTTTAAGGAATAAGGGCATTAATTGAATTAGGGTTTTTTCAAGCATGGATTTAGGATTTCAATAGATGTTCTTCAAGGTATTCATAAGGTTTCTTAGGGTGTTCTTAAGACATCTTGTAGCAATGAATATAAGAACCAACTAAATCTCTTATGTGCATTAGGAGTAGGGTATAGATTATGAGGGCATAGGATTAGGCTTAGCAAGGTAGGGTTCCATCATATTAGGACAAGGGCTTATTTACACAAGTTAGGGTTGCCATCATTTAGGGTTTCACTCTGTTCAATTACGGTTTGGGATTGCCAACTCATCATTTCTAGGGTTAGGGTTATCCAAGGCATGCTTCAACTAGGGCTAGGGTTTTGTCACCTTCAATAACGCACCCAATTTGACATCATATTGACACCAATGACAACTTTATCCAACAATATCACTCTTTGTCATTGATGGAAATATTCTCGCCCTTTCAATATTCTCTCCCCCTTTGACATCAATGGAAAATGGTGTGTCTTGACAACGCCTTTTTCCATCAAGTGCTCCCCGTATCATGCTTATTCTTGTCATGCTACTTCCCCTGTCATCATGCATTCTTTATTTTGTCAATGTGGTACAAGAGAGATGTCTTAGTTCTCATTTATTCATGTGATCAACCGCCTGCCTGCATAAACTCCTCTTGTTATCCATTTTTCTTATGGAACCCAATAATGATTATAGCTTTGTGATGAAGTGGAAGGCACCTTCAACAATGGTCCATCAAATATGTAGTGGGGAAAAGGACTGTGTTATTCAATGGACTTTCTTACACTAAGCTTTGCAAGCCATATGAAAAAAAATGAAATAGATGATGTCTTTTTGCAGGAGAGACCACTTGTCAAACTATATTTTCTGCAAAATTTATGAGAGGTTATTCATTGAGAGATATATCTATTTGTCTCATGATTGTCCATGTGTGAATCATCAAGGGTTTTTCAAGCCTCATCAAGGATGCATCTTGCAAGAATGGTTAAATAGTCACAAGCTCCCCTTGATAGTATGCATTGGTAGAATCTTATCATCATAACTTGGAATATCATATCTGTCAATGATGCATTCATCATATCAACAACATGAGTTGATGCCTTGAGTGTCCAAGGCACTTCCCACATGAGCACCTTGTGATTTAGTTTGATTCCTTCTCCAAAATTGTGTAACTCTCCTTTCATGCTTGGTTTTCATGGTTTTATCTTCTTTAGGAACCGAAATCAAGTTACAATCATGAGCCATATGACCAATATGATGAAATTTGAAGCATTCCATCTTGTTCATTAATGAGGAAGCATAACTTATTTTTGCAAAATTTCTTTTAGGAGGTTGAGGAGGACCATTATTTTTGTTCTTTTTTTAAGCCCTAAAATCATTTTCCATGTGTCCAAAATTTGTACAAGAGTAACAATAGACAAAAAATATACTTTGGTACCTAGAGGATGGAGCTTGCCTTGATGAACTTCTGAAGTCTTTCGACCTTGAGGTCCTTTGATGATATCCATTGCCTCTTCCATTCTTGACACCTTTTGCACACCTTCTTGGAGTAGGGTTTTTAAAGGTTATCTTGATTAATCTCCTTGATTTTTTTAGAACTAGGGGAATCAACATTTCTTCCAAGCTTCTCCACATCCTTGTTGTTTGATGCATTAGGGATTGCGTCATGTTTGTTTGAGGGTTCACCTACATAACCAAGACCTAATTTATTAAGGGAGCATCTTTGATGACTTAGGATGTCATATAGGTTTTGAGAGCTCTTTAGACTCTTGTTTAGTTGATCAACTTCTTTCCTTAGGATATCAATTTATTCTTTCATCTTCTTGCATTCTTCATCCTTCTTTGCTAGACAGTTCTCCATTGCTTCCTTCATCCTTGTTGCTTCACATGTTTGGGCCTTGAAAGAGGTGACATCTAATTTTAATTTGAAGGTTTCTTCATTTTTTTCTTCAAGTTGGTATGCCATGGCATTTCTTTCCCTTTCTTCTTCACCTACTTGTCCTTCCAAGAGGGCCAAAACTTCCATCGACTTTTCAGCTCCTTGTGCTTGCTTCTTTTCTTCTTCCATCTGATATTTACGGGAGGAGGCCTCTTCCTTGTATTGACCAACTTTTGTTTCAAGTTTGTTAAATTCCTCATGTATTTGTTTAAGATGACTTGACAAAATGTCTTCCCTTTTATTTTCTTTATCCAGCTGATTTTTCATGGATATGACTTCTTCATGATGTTTTTTCTTGTTTTGATGCAATTCCTCCATAATATTGGTGAGCTCCTTACCTCTTTCTTCTACTTCAAGCTTGAAAAGGTCAACTTCCTTCCTTGTCTTTTCAAGGTCATTGTCACCATATTGTGCTTGCTTCTTGAGCTCCTCAATTTCCTTTTTCAAATTTCTCATCTCTTCTATGGCAACTACATCCTACAAGTTTGACCTTGTGATCTTCTTTGATGTTTTCTTCATTTTCCTCATCTTCTAGGCATTCCTTCATCTTGGTGCCTTCAAATTTTTGTTCATCTATATTTTCTAGTTCTGTATCATCTGTGTGCTCTTGGATTTCATCATTTTAGGTTATGAGCAATAGTCCTTTTGAATGAAGATCTTGAAGATTTTCCCAAAGCTCTTTTTCTCATGGACATTTCTCTATTTTGGACTTTATAGGATTTGGAAGGCCACTCAAGATTGCCTTAATTTCTCTTGCATTAAATTCCTTGAATCATATATTATTGTACTTCAAGTAATCACTGATTCCCAAACTTCAAAACCTTTAGCCATAAAAAAGAATTTCATTCTACCCTTCCATACTTCAAAAATTGTTTCGTTCAACATAGGGGCTTTGTTAAGTTAATTATCATCTTAATTCTTTACTCCAAGGAAGAGACATCTTTAGACGGTTTAGAGCCTTTCTTCCTTGAACTTTCCATTTGTTTTCTAAGGATCTACCTTCCAGCTGTTAGGATGAGACTGAAGGTACTGGATAGCTCTGATACCAATTGTTGAAAATACTGAGAGGGGGGTGAATCAGTATTTATTTTAAAATTTTTACTTTACCAGTTTTAGAACACTTATAAATAGAACACAAAATTAACAATATAGAATAAATATTTTTATTAAATATAAATAATGAGGACACCAATCCTCTTCTTTACAATAAATCAATTACAATAATGTTTATATCTCCAACCCTAGATGAAGACACCAAACTTCAGTCAACCAAGATCTGATCTATATGGTTACAAGCTCCAACTTTGTCTTTATGAGGCTCCAACCTCTAGGGATTCAACCCTATTTTCCACAAGGATCCAACCTTTTCTTTATGAGGATCCAACCTCTAGGGCTCCAAACCTCTCCACTAGAACAAGCTCCAACCTGATCTTATTGAGGATACTTATCCTCTAGGGAACCAACCCTATCAATTTGCTTTAGCTCTTCAATATAGGTTGAATGGTTCTTCAAGGCTTCCCAAAAACTTATGCAATAAGCCTTGACAATATATTCAAATTAGCCTTCACATCAATGACAAATTTATGATTCTCAGAAGGTGTATCCACAACTCTTCATGTTACCCAAACAAAATTCTTAAAGGTCGCATCATCAGGGCTTCAATCATGTACCAAAGTCTCCAAGAATGCCTCCAAGATTGGCTGCTCTAAAGGTCTTCAATATGTTTTACCAATGCTTCAAGATCTGGTTCTACAAGTTTCTTCAATAGTTTTTCAATGCTACCTAACAACTTGGACAAATATGTTTTCCAAGAGTCTTTAATAGTCTTCAAAGATATTTTCAAGGGTACAAAGAGTAGACAACAAATCAACAAATGATATCATGGGTATCCAAAGCTTGTCCACACCAACTCCAAACAAGGCTTCAATAATGTTCCAAAAGCTGATTCAAAAGTCTTCAAGAATGCACAAGAGGGTTGCTTCAAATTTTGTTACAGGATTACTCCAACAAGCTGGTCTAAAGTCTTCTTCAAAAGTTTTCTCCAAGTCTGCTCTAATTTCTACACCAAAATTGCTTCAATAAGGTTATCAAGCTCAACTCCAAGATCTCCAAAGTCTACTCAAGAAAAATATCTCTAACTCTGCTTCAAAGAAGGCTTCAAGATTGGTCTTAGAAGGATCTTCAAGAGGTATTCAACTCAAATTAGAAGTTGGTTTTAGAAGAAAATTAAACCTTCTTCAAACTTAGCTCAAAAATCAATTCCAAATTCTGCTCCAAAGCATGCAAAAGGGACTACTTATTTTTGTTGTTGTCTTCAACCCGGTTAGGGCACACAATAACTCCATGTCAACCCTTTTTAAACTGCCACATAGGCCTCTCTCTAGTTGCGGTTTACCACTTTATTTCTTCTCTTGTATTCCAACCTTCTCTAATATGCCCAGGTCTCCTCCCCATCTTTGTTTAGGTTTGTGGCACTCTTACAGTAGTCACAAACAACCCTCAACAGGCCTTTCGGCCTCCTTCACTAAGACGAACACCTGCAACTGCCTAAATATAGCCTTCCCACACAAGGAATATCAATAAATTAGTCCCAAAACTTCCTCATTTCGAGCGGTCTCCTTTTGCTAAATTTCAAACCTGTAATGGAGAGAAAAATCACCTAATAAAATAGACCCAATAATTCATCCTTCTTTAAGCCTTTTCCTTTTTTCCTTTTCAATTTCAGACATGAATCATTCTTCTTCTGCTTGACAAAAATTGGATGAATGGAATGAAGAGCTTGACCTTTTATTTATACATTTTTTCCTTTATAATGAGGAGACACGTCTTTTGAAGGGAAACATGATCCTACATGTGAGCCTACTGATGTAGGCTTGCCATATTTTAATTTTGACAATTTCTTCAACTTTAAAAATTAATTTATCTTCAATGGTAGGGAGTTTGGGGGTAAGTAGACACTCATTGGAACTCTACAAATATCCTCTATAAACTGATGTAGTCGTCCCTTCAAGATATGACCTCTAATGGTGCCAATTTAATTATTTCTTCATCATATGCTCTTTTTTCATAACAACCCTATTAAGGAATTTATTTTAAGGAATAAGGGAATTATTTGAATTAGGGTTTTTAATGCATGAAGTTAGGATTTCAATAGATGTTATTCAAGGTCTTGTTAGGGATTCTTAGGGTGTTCTTAGGACATCTTGTAGCAAGGATTTTAAGCACCAACTAAATATCTTATGTGCATTAGGAGTAGGGTATAAATGGTTAGGGCATAGGATTAGGCTTAGCAAGGTAGGGTTCCATCATATTAGAACAAAGGCTTCTTTGCACAAGTTAGGGTTGCTATCATTTAGTATTTTATTATGTTCAATTATGATTTTGGCTTGCCAACTCATCATTCTAGGGTTAGGGTTATCCAAGGCATCCTTCAATTAGGGCTAGGGTTTTGGCACCTTCAAAAATGCACCCAATTTTCCATCATATTGACATCAATGGAAACTTTATCCAACACCTATAATGAGATAAGCCAAAAATACAGTAAAAAAAAGTAGTTTTTCTCTTTTCCCTCCAAAATTAATCTCTTATTTTCTTGTCTTCCTATTATTTTATTATTTTTCCTTAGGAGGCCACTTTTAGGCTGAAATTTCCTCTAATGTACACCCTACCCAGAATGGATGATCTGTTAGATCAATTGCAACAAGAAAAATACTTCACCAAGATATACCTAAAATCAAGGTATCACCAAGTTTTGTACAAGGAAGAAGACACCTAGAAAACCACCTTCAAAACCAGGCAAGGCTTGTACAAGTGGTTAGTCATGCCATTTGGTTTGTGTAATGCACCAATGGTGTTCATGAGACTAATAATTGATATATTGGACCATTATATAGATTCATTTTTTATTGTTTATTTGGATGATATTGGTTTATAGTGCTACCTAGGAGGAGCATAACTCATACTCAATGCATGTGCCAAAGACTTTGAAGAAGCACTAGCTAGTGAAAATCTCAAGATATGTGAGTTTCCACAACAATATTTGGTGTATATAGGCTATGTTATTGGTGGAGGGGAACTCAAGATAGATCCTACAAAGATGGAGACCATCATGAAGTGGTTGGTTCCTACAAATTTATATGAAGTCAATAGTCTTGTTGGGGTAACACAGTACTTGAGGAAATTCATAGTTTTATTTTCAGTGGTAGTTGCACTACTCCACACCATCACAGCAATGTTGAGAAATTGTAGCTGAGGAGGTCTTCTTCCATGTTTTTATGTTTATCATGGAGTGAGAGACATTAAATTTGTCTCTCTAGGAAGTTAATTTTATAATATAAAATTATTTTATATTGTAAAAGTGAGTTTTTGTACTTTATATTATAAAAAAGTGACTTTTGTAACTAATGACTTAAAAGTGCATTTAAAGAGAAAATTAAATAAAATGTATTTAATGTGAGATTAAATGTTATCCATAAATCTAATATAATCTAATCTAATGCATTGAAAAGGTAGTTAGAGAAGTTAGAGTTAGGTCATTGAGATAAAAGGTATAAAAAATGGCTTTAGAAAGAAAGACATCATTGTGAGAGATTCACAGGAGTGATTATGAGAGATTCACATGTGAGAGAGAGAATTCACGAATACATTAAATGTGAGAGAGAAGAATTGGGAGGAATATTTTTATTGTAGCAATAATTGAGGTAAAATGAAAGAGAGGAGGGCACAAAAAGCCATGTAAAGATTCAACATTAATTGCTACTGAAAAATACAATGACCATACAACGACAGTTCCTATTTCCACCTCCATAGCAAAGTTAATACTATGTCCTTACCCCCTCTGACAGCGGCAGACAGCCTCCTTGACGTCATGGCGCCCTTACATGCTCGACCATGGATCATGGCATGCATCCCTCTCCGGCGATTACAGGTCACGCAGCTCCGGCGACTCTGCCGTCTGTCGTGCTCCTGCCCATCGACCCTGCCCGCCTCCACTTTGGCCTCCACTCTGGCGTATTGATGAGGCACATTTACGAACCTTACCAACCATCCTCCAGGCAATTCAAACTCCTGGCAATTCAAACTCCCGACAATTCACGCATTGAACTCCGGCGAACAGAGGAGAGGTTACAACCATTGAACTCTGGCGAACAGAGGAGAGGTTACAGAAGGTGATTCAGTGCATGCAGCACTTCGAGGAAGGAAGATTTCAAACGCTCTTTCGACCTCTGTCTTGCGCGTATACAGGTATTATCGTATACCCCTGCATATCTTTCTTTTTCAGCATGGTCTAACAGTGGCAGTAGCAACCTAGCCGGCACGAAATTCCTCCCAATCTTCAGTAATTTCAGCGCATATAGCCCAATTTACATTCCAAGACAAGGAAATTTCATATATTTCCCAAATGCTTCATTAAATTTTACTTCTGCAATTGTAATTCCTATCAAATGTAACACTGGCTGCGTTTTAACTTGATTTATTTACTGTAATTAAGACTGGAATCGATCTCCAGCAATTTGGATTCATAGCACAAACTCAATAGGTGAAACGATCCTAGAAATTAAGCATTCTGCAATTCAACACAATTAGCATCGATCCAGCACATAAAATCTCCATTTAATCAGCGCACAACACATAAAATTCAGAATGCGACACCCGATCTGGAATTGGAACTGTAACTGTGAGGGCTCTCCAACGGGTTATAGGAAGGAACAAAACCAAGGCCCATCGTTTTAATAATGATAGAAATTTTACTAAAATTTTGAAAATGTAGTATACAGCTCAGAATTTCAATAATAGAGGAGCTTTTACTGAAAGTTTGAAACTATATGCAGCTGGCCATTGGTGATCGAAAATTGATTTTCACAAGGTTAGTGCGCATCCTTTTCATGCCTCGAAGCCGTATTTTAAAAAGCCATATGCAATGCGACAAAGCCCTAGCATTTCGAATAGATTCCGAACGGCATTTCATGTTTTATGAACTCTTCCCTGGTTAATGATCTGTAATTGATTTAGCACAGATTCCAAAACATGTTTCGATTGATTTAAAGATTTAAATATATTATAAAGATTCAGAGATTACAGCTCGATTTTCTCACTCCGCCAAACTGTCTCATAAAAGATAGCAAATTTATTCTGGATCAGTAATATATGGCCAAATTTAGATCGCAACTGTACTCACAGTTCAGAATAAATTTTATTTGACTCCTCAAGAATGCGGTGCCATGAAGAATCTTGTTCATCATTCTCACAAGCATCGATCCTGGTCACGGTTAATTATAAGGAGTATTCCAAAGCCAAATGGCTCTGAAAATCTTATTTTGGTTGGAATTTGATTAATAAAAGGTTCAAGTTTCATTCGATTAGATGAATTTTTAAAAAATTAGGGTTTTGATGAAGTCAACGCTCGCAAAATTTTATGAGGCAATGAAGAACCGTGTTCCGGAATTTTAGTTAGGAAAATCGAAATTTCTTCCCAGTGATGGAAAGTTAAAGTTTTAAAGAAGCTTTTTTCTGCATGTTTAGTCAAATATCTTGAGACCGAAAGCATTTAAATATCGTAAATGCAGTAAGCAAGCATTTAAAGATTCTAAATAGATAGAAGTTTTTCCTCGCTCAAATATTTTTATTAATTTATTTTTTCCAACCTGATAAAAAAAGATTTAAATTTTTGAATATAATTATAATTTTGTTACGATTCAAATTTTTCTCCTAATGACTTGTTTTTCTCAAAAATTTGCTTTAGGATCGTAAAAAATTTCAATTAAATGTTTGATTAATAAGTATTCGTGTTTCCTATATCCGCAAAATCTTACAGCAAATCATCTATCCTCATTTCATTCAATTTTATATTATACAAATGAATTATGAATACTGTAGGTATATTATACGCAGTGGAATCGGTAGATGAATCTGGTGTCATCTGTTTGGATGGAGAAATGGAAAACCATAGTAAAAAATCACAAAACAATTGCATAGTCTAATAAATGTGGAATATTGTTGTTAAGGAATCTGTTTAGTTATTAACACTGTGAGTATATATACACAGTGGAAACAGTAGATAAATTTGATCTAATAAGTATAAATGGAGAAATAAAGAAATGAGGTACACATGGAAACAGCAGAAGGATTTGATGTCATAGGAAGAAATGGAGAAGTAAAGAAATGAGAGTTGACATTATTTACATTAAATATTAACATTTTAGATATTCACACTAAAATCAGTTGATGAAAGCACTTACAGACTTTGTCCTTGCCGGATGTGCAACAGTAATGTGCTCAGAATTTAAGTGCCAACAGACCAACCACCGTATATTTAGATTATATCTATTCACTTTGTTAACTGGAAAAATATATATTTATGTGTTGACATTATTTAACTCTTTTCATTATTTATGCGTTGAGTTTTTATCATCTACAGAAAAAGTTGAGTTGCAACAAATAGATATGTTTTCTGTCCCGTAACATATTATATATAACTTTTTAAATATATCAAGGATTTAAGAACATTTTATTCTATTCTAGTTTTCAAAATTTTAGTGTTTAAAATGGATTTTAGTGTTTATTCTATTATTATGTTGTTCTTTTTAGATTATGGTATATGGAGAGCATTAGTGTCTTTACTCTCCTGGTTATGTTTGCAGGGAAAAAATATGTCCTGTAAATAAATGGCATCCTATTTTGCCTTTGTTGAAGAATCCATAGAGCCCTCCCCCATGGAGTGTGCGGGTTACGAGCAGTATGTGCATCTCCCCGAGCTCAGTGCCATGTGGAAATTCAAGGAATGGCCTGGTTGGTCTAGAGAGGGGTTGGTAAAGGCTGCCTTACAGTCATTGGAGATTACTTTTCAGTTTGTTTCGTCTGTCCTCTGTGACACAAGGACTTACATTGACAAAGAGGAATGGAAGAGAAGGCTTGAATCCTTAATTAGTTCCCAGATTGAGTTGATTTCAATGATTTGTGAAAATGAAAAGTAGGTTCCCACTCTTCAGTTGTCAGTAAGTAGTGGTGTTCTCTCATGGAAAGTTTTCCATGAGGTATGGCAGAGACCTGGTGCTTTACTTGTGGTTAGCAGAACAAGTGAAGAGAGCTTACTTCCTTGTTTGGGTACATGGAAAAGAGTTGAAGCTATGGTTTCTAGAATATGGCTTGCCATTGAAGGCCATATGCAAAGGACTCCCTTCACTTTAGGTCAGGGGGAACCAAATATGTCAGGTAAGCCTCTTCTTGAATATGATATAATATGCAAGCCAAGATATTTGCACTCTTTAAAACAACATAAACAGTTCCATAATCCAGAAGATGCCAAACTTTGCAATGTCCTCTAGATCTTTGAGGCCTGGGTATTTGTAGGCCAAGAATTGTTGCACAGAGTATATGAAAGAATAGACTCTGGGGATTTCGTAGGAGCATCCACAGACTGTTGGATGGTTGAAAGGATGTGGAACATGCTCACAGAAATTGTGAATTTGCTTCTAGTGATGGACCCAGATGATTTCCTTTGCCTTAAACACCAGTTGGCAATTAGCAGCACTAGTACGCTTGCAGGTGCATATTGCCTTCGGTCTGCCCCCCTTAGAGACCTTACAAATGCATGCAAGGAACTAAGGCATCTAGTGCCCAAAGTCATGGGTGTTGAGGCTGATCCAAAGGGTGGACCAAGGCTCCAGGAGACACTTATGCATTTGTTTCATTCACATGGACTTCGCTCACATAACACTTCAGGTGCTTATCATGTTGCAACAATACATGTTTTGTTGGCCTTCCAGGCAATAGAAGACGTGGTGAAAAGGTTTTTCTTCTCATATCAGCAGCTGGTAGTAACAGCCATGGGTAGCATTGAAATGAAGGGTCCATCATATCTAGGTGCTTGTGATGCCCTGCGTCAGATATATTTTGAACCACCTTATTTCCCTAGTGTGGATGGTGCAAAGACATTTTTGGGTTACTATTGGCACTAGAAGTCTACAACAATGGTGGATGGTACACTGGAAGATCTAAAGACAAATCAAGTGAAGTTTACAAGACAAAGAACAATGCGTTCAGTTTTTCAAAGTATTACCCCAAATTCATACATACACTTCTTACATTGACAGTTTTGAGTACTATACATAGAATTATATTGGATATAGGATTAGACTCATTTTTGTTCATCCCCATCAGTAGGACCAATCAATAGAACAGTGCTAGAAATTTGGAAAAAAAAAAAAATCCCTCTCCAACATGGATAGGATACTAAGGATTCATAATGTGCAATTCCTCCTTCGTTAAATACTGTAAAAGATTGTCCAAAATTAAAAAGGTAATTATTAAAATTATTAAATTTTACGAGTTGTTTCTTTTTTTAATTTTTTAATTCTTTACCTAAATTCTATGATGAGTTTAATGATATTTATATAATTCATTATAAATTTTAACATGAAATGTAGTTTAATGCTGTTATTTTTTTATTTTTTTTAAGATTTTTTAATTCAGTGTGTGAAACTGAGATAATTATAATTTTAAATTGTTAAGTTTATTTAATGGAATGCATCATAATTTTTTTGATGCATTATTTTTTTTTATTTAATCAGATTTTTTGTTTTTTAAGATTTTTTAATTCACCGTGTGAAATTGAGATAATTATAATTTTAGATTATTGAATTTATTTAATGGAATATATCATAAAAAAATTAATGTATTAAATCTATATCATATTTAAATATATAATTGAAATGATGGAACAAAATTGAGATAATTATAATTTTAGATTATTGAATTTATTTAATGGAATATATCATAAAAAATTTAATGTATTAAATCTATATCATATTTAAATATATAATTTAAATGATGGAACATTACAATTTCATTACGGGTCATACTAAATAATTATCTCTTTAAACTAGGCCTCAAAAAATATAATTCTTTTATTTGAATATTTTCTGCTTCAAAATTAATATGAGTGAACCAACTATCCACGGGTCTTATTGGATCTTGTTCTGATTTATTGATTTAATGATCTATAAGATATATCATTATACTATTGATGAGTCATCTTATACGGTGACTTTATCCAATTTTCTCTTATTGACAAAGATAGTTATCTTATATATATATATATATATATATATATATATATCAATTTTTTGGATATATTGACATCATACCGTTATGTTTTTTTCCTTTTTGCCCTACATTTGACATTTCTGTGTTACGTGTTTGTGTCATAACAAATTTGAGTGAGTAGTAAGGGGTGAATGAGACTATTCTAAAGGTTGTCTCTTGCTCATCATCTCTGCAACGCTTTTCATGGTGGGTTTCTACTTTGACAGTGATTTTCTTCCTTTGCAGATTGTTCTTCAGAAACCATTTTGATGCTTCTTTTCTATAAAAGTGGACATACTTTGTAAGTCAAAACACCAAAACCATAATGAAATTTGTTCCTTCAAACCTTGGTATAAATGTAATAAAATCCATTATGGCCTCTTCCCAACACTCACTTGGTATGGACAATGGTTCTAGTAGACTTGGTCTCCTGATTATTCCTCTTTTGTATTCAAGCTACATTCCTATCATAAATATCCACTCATTTCCAAAGTTTTGAGAAAAAATATTAGATAATGCATTTTGGATTGACTAATAACATATCATTAGTATAGTTTTTTATCTCTACATTTATTTTACAAAGTACTCTGATACTTCTTTATACTCTACTTTAATTTTCTTGCACATGGCCTTGTGTTATTGCTTAGGATGTCATTTAATTTAACTGAATTTATGGTAAAGGTATAAATTTTGCCTTTAGTTCTTCAATACTAATTTGTTTTAGTGAGATTGTAAATTTTAGTCAAATTATTTCTAGTATAGTATCATTTATAAAATACGTTGTTCTTTAATCATATAAGTTTAAATTTAGAACATTGATAATGCATATTGCTTATAATCATTCTCACTCTTAATATCTATAATTTGGCTTAATACTTATCATTTTCTTGCAGATTAACACACGGTTCACTCGCTTGTGCAGAGCCTAACCCCACAGTTTACAAAGAACAAAAAAAATCATTGTAATTTTTCTTTCGTGGGTGACTGGCAACCTTTAGTGAATTGCCTTCACCTCTGCAATTTTTTTCCATATAGTTCAGATTGTTTTAATAATTAGTATTGTAGGAATTTACAGGGTAAGTTCCTCAGAAAGAACACCAACCAGATCACAGATCAATACACCAGTATTTTTGACGTGGTTAAAACCCTCAAAGAGGGAAACAGTCCACGGCCTGCGCCAACGTGGCTACTACAGGCAATTTATTAATCAAAGAATGAAAATTTACATAAGCTTCTCTCATGCACGGATTACCCGAACAATGACCCTCCATGCGCTTTAAATAGAACTCATGGACCAATCGGGTGTCAAGCCACGGATCAAGTGTCGGTAATACCGAGGAGAGAGTGAACCGTCGGATCACTACATATCGTGACCGTCGGATTGTAAGTTACAAAATGTACAACGGTAAAGAAACACACTTTACCTAACTGTATACTAGACCAAGTTGAACTTAACTATTTCCTATGTGTCGGAATATCCTAACATCCCCCCTTAAGAACAACTTGGGATAGGATTGAAGGATTTACAAATATGACACAATAGGAGAAGGAAGGAGGCACTAGAGCCTATCCCCCCTTAGTGACAACTTCCTGAACTCCAAGCATATATCGAAGTTTAGTGAACTTCGCCTCTGTGAGAGCCTTTGTGAAGATGTCTGCAACCTGATCATCTGTTGAACAATATTGCACTTCAAGAACATGGTCATGAATGAGCTTTCTAATGAAGTGCATGTGTAGTTCAATGTGTTTACTGCGCTGATGCTGGACTGGATCTTTGCATAGCTGAATGGCACTTTGATTATCACACCAAAGTGTGGTTGGATGCTGCTGCTCAAAGCCAAACTCTGATAGGATCTGACGAAGCCACAAGGCTTCCTTACTAGCTTCCACGGCACCACGGCACCACGATACTCTGCTTCTGCTGACGAAAGAGAAATGGCAGCCTGTTTGTTACAATCCCATGTAATAGGTCCTGAACCAAGAGTGAAGACATAACCGGCAGTAGACTTCCGATCATCAGGGTCACCAGCCCAATCAGAATCAGTGAAACCAACTAATAGAGGAGCTGCTTTGGCACTGTAATGAATCCCAAACTGTACTGTACCTCGAACATAACGAAGTATTCTTTTGGCTGCTTTCCAATGACTTTCACGAGGGTTTTGCATAAAACGAGCAACAAGGCCAACAGCAAAGGAAAGATCAGGACGAGTATGGGTTAAATACAAGAGTTTTCCTACAAGTTGACGGTATAAGGTAGCATCAACTTCAGGAGAAGTACAAGAGACTGAAAGTTTGACTCCAGACTGAAAGGGAGAAGGGGCTGGCTTACAGTCTTCCATGTGAAAATGACGAAGAATATCACAAGCATACTTGGACTGGGAAAGGGAAATACCCTCCTTGGATTGCAAGACTTGAAGACCGAGAAAACAGTGTAAGTGTCCTAAGTCTGTCATTTCAAATTTCTTTTTAAGGCTGGACTTCACATGGTTGATAAGGTTGGGATCACTACCAGTAAGAATAAGATCATCAACATAAAGAACAAGGATGATAAGAGAGTTGCCCACTTTCTTGGTGTAGACAGTATTGTCAGAATAACACCGAGAAAAGCCAGATTCTAAAAGAAAGCTATCCATTTTGGCATACCAAGCCCGAGGAGCTTGCTTGAGACCATAGAGAGATTTCTTAAGTCGACATACAAGGCTGGAGTCTATTTGGATGAAGCCAATGGGTTGTTCCATATAGATTTCTTCATGCAAGTCCCCATGCAAGAAGGCAGATTTAACATCCATCTGATGGACTTCCCATTTTAAAGAGGCAGCAAGGGAAAGAACAAGGCGGATAGAGTTCATTTTGGCAACAGGGGAGAAGGTTTCAGTGTAGTCAATGCCTTCAACCTGTGAAAAACCCTTAGCAACAAGACGAGCTTTATGTTTATCAACTTTCCCATCTGGTCCATACTTGGTTCTGTAAACCCATTTACATCTAACAAGTTTGCGTCCCTTTGGTAGAGGAACAAGATCCCATGTATCATTTGTCAACAATGAATGATATTCTTCATTCATAGCTGCTTCCCAATGTGAATGGCCTGAAGCTTCTGCAAAAGTTTCAGGATCATGATTTACTGGAGCTTGAGCCAGTAAAGAAGAGGCTCTTTCAAACTGAGAACGTGTACGTCGCTGATCTGTAGGATCACCGGCAAGATCACCTACTGCATCCCGAGTAGCACGGACCCATCTTGGAAGTTGAGGATCCTGAGAAGGTGGGGGAGGATTATCATCCTCACTTTCATCATCTGAAGAAGAAATGTTTTCAAAAGTAGAAGAGATAGGAAGAGGTGGCACATCCGCCGGACTAGGCTCGCAGGCCGATTTATTTTCATCAAATTTTACATCTCTTCTAATGATAACATTTTTGGACTTAAATGGAATAAGTCTATAACCTTTTACATCTTCAGAATATCCAACAAAAGTACATTTCTCACTCTTAGGTTCTAAAGCTTTATGCTTTTCATCTGGAATATGGGCCCATGCTTCACTTCCAAAAACACGAAAGTGACTTACATCTGGTTTAATGGAACTCCAAGCTTCTTCTGGAGTGATATTCTTTAGAACCTTAGTAGGAGTGCGATTGATTATATAATTTGCACAATTAATTGCTTCGGCCCAAAAACTAACACTGAGTCCTTTAGATTGCAGCATACAATTAGCCATTTCCTTTAAGGTGCGATTTTTCCTTTCAGCTACACCATTTTGTTGTGGAGTGTATGGAACAGTATGTTGCATTTGAATTCCATTTTCGGTGCAAAAGTTGATGAATGTGTTTTTAACATATTCTCCACCATTATCAGTTCTTAGCTTAAGAATTTGATGTCCAGATTGTTTTTCAACAAAGGCTTTGAAGGCCAAAAAAGTGTTAAATACTTCGCTCTTGAGTTTTAAGAAGTATACCCAAGTGCGTCTGGAGAAATCATCAATGAAAGTTAAGAAATACTTGCAGCCAGAGAATGAAGCAACAGGAAGTGGACCACATAAATCACTGTGCACAAGCTGTAAAGGGGCTGAGGCGTGCCAAGAGGCACGTTTTTCAAAACTGTCCCGATGATGTTTTCCGAGTACACATCCGGAACAAACACCATCTCTGCAAGATACCATAGGAAGACCTGTCACCATATTTTCTTTACATAGATGCTGAAGGGAGCGATAGTTTAAGTGACCAAATCGCTCATGCCAAAGTTTGCTCACTTCATCATTATGAGCAACAAATACTGAGGGAAGATTTGATGACCCAAAGTTGTGAAACTTATACAACCTTGTGGAATCATCAGCAATACCAGTAGCTAGAATCTGTTTAGGATCTCTCAGATCCTTGATTACAACATCATGAGGTGAAAATTCAAAAATTTTACCTTCACCTGAATGAGTTATCTGATATACAGATAGAAGGTTGCAGGATAAGGTTGGAACACATAATACATCATTAAACTGACCATTGTCTAGATGAACAGTTCCAGTCCCTACAACATTAAGAGATCTATCATCACCAACATATATATTTTTGGTGTTACAATCATTTAAAGAAGAAAACATGGCTTTGTTTTTGGCCATGTGATAAGAGGCTCCAGAATCAATGAGCCACTCATGAGAATGAGAAGAAGAAGATACATTTAATGCATAACCAGACTGAGATGATTGACAACGACAGGCAGAAAGTGCCATTCCTGAAGATGAAGTTGAAGTTGAAGTATGCTCCACATGGATGTTATGTTTCTTCATTGCGGCTTCCAAGGCTTCCATCTTCTTAAAGCATTTAGATTCTAAGTGGCCATCTCGATTACAAAAGTTACAATGTCTATCATTCTTCTTCCATTTGTTTTTATTGGTCTTATCATTTTGCTGAAATGATCATTCATTTTGAGGCTGAGTTTGCTTAGGACCCTTGTTTGGTTTAGGACCATTCTTTTTAGGATATGACTTCTTAGGATTCTTTGAATTTGGTTGCTGCTGGGCGGCTAACGCTTTCTTGGAAGAGTTTCCAAGATTAAGAAGACCAAGGTGTAAGAGTTTTTCTTGTTATCTTATTAAAGAATCACAAAAAGAGTCAAAGGAAGGGGCCTTGTAGTCTTTTCCTTGACAAATGAAAGCTTCCCTTGTAGAATGGAAGGTGGAAACAAATACAGAGTAGGCTGGTCCCAACTTAGTAAGGATGGAATAAATAAGGTTACTATCTTCTTTCTTAACCTTAACACCTTCCAAGAGATATCTAAGGGTCTTGAATTTGGACAAGAAATCTTCAATGCAAGAAAAATTATTAGGATCCAAAGTAAGCAACTCATTTTCAAGTTGATGGGCTCTAATTTCATTTTTAATCCCAAAAACTTTAGTGATTTTTTCCAATGCTTCATGAGGAGTCTCAAGTTCTGCAATATGGAATCTAAGATCAGGAGAAATAGACATCCCTATCAAACCACGTGCTTGATCTTGTCTATTTTCCCATTTTGCAGCCTTGTCTTCATCTTTTGGTTTCTTCTCTTGGTTTGTGGCTATTCTGTAGAGACCTTTACTTCTAAGTAAATCTTCCATGTAGGCTATCCATTGGAAGTAGTTAGTGCTGTCAAGAATGACTTGGCATGGACTTTCCATTGTTTAAAAAAAATTGAAGCTGAAGATGCTAAAAATAAGTGTTCCAATGGATAGATCTCGAAAAATTAGGCTGTTTTAAAAAAAACGGCTCTGAAAAAGGCTTCCGGATGAAGAAGTTATGGCTTTTTAAAAAAAATTGTTGAAGTTGCCGGCAAAGTGCGCAAATGTGCGGGAATGAAAAAATCCGCCCCCACAAAATGGAGACTTGAACCCAAGACCTCTACTCTCTTAAAATAGCTTTGAACCAATTGATCTATACAAAAAATTTGAGAGAGAGAGAGAGAGAGAGAGAGGGGGGGGGGGCCTTGGTTTGCGTGCTTGGCTTGAGAAAGCTCTTTTTCCCTACAAAACACAAAACACAAAACCCAACACGGACATGCAAAGAAAACGAACCTTATGGCTCGAAGTTAGCTTTAGCCAAAAAACTAGATATTTTCAAAAATGAACCTTGCGGCTCAAAGTTAGCTTTAGCCGAAAAACTAAATATTTTTCTCAATGTTTCTGATTTTTCGAGATCACACTAAGGTGCAGGGAAAAGAGCATACGCATGAGAAAAATCCTTCCTTTCTGTTTCTGATTTGCCCAGATCACAGAGTCGCAGGGCAAAGAGCATACGCAGAAATGAAAGGTATAGATCCGGTTAAAAAAAAAGGCTAAATAAACCAAAACCGAAATAAGCAGAGAGAAAATAACAGTAAACTGCAAAAACACTGTATACCTCCCGATCTGAAAAATGACGCAGCTAGGGCTACCAGAAACCTTTTCGCGTGAAACGAAAGGGGTTCCTCACTGGAACAGATGCTCCGAACGCAACAGAGCAGTCCTCTCAGCCCGAAAGCAGTCAGAAACAGCAGATATAGGAAACGACAGCCGCATGCAGTTCTATCGGCTTCAGATTTGGATCACCAACGGACGCGGTCCTCAAATAGCTCTGATACCATGTAGGAATTTACAGGGTAAGTTCCTCAGAAAGAACACCAAAAGGACACCGCTCACAACCAGATCACAGATCAATACACCAGTATTTTTGACGTGGTTAAAACCCTCAAAGAGGGAAACAGTCCACGCCCTGCGCCAACGTGGCTACTACAGGCAATTTATTAATCAAAGAATGAAAATTTACATAAGCTTCTCTCATGCACGGATTACCCGAACAATGACCCTCCATGCGCTTTAAATAGAACTCATGGACCAATCGGGTGTCAAGCCACGGATCAAGTGTCGGTAATACCGAGGAGAGAGTGAACCGTCGGATCACTACATATCGTGACCGTCGGATTGTAAGTTACAAAATGTACAACGGTAAAGAAACACACTTTACCTAACTCTATACTAGACCAAGTTGAACTTAACTATTTCCTATGTGTCAGAATATCCTAACAAGTATTAGTAGGGCAATTATTTAGCCTTTACTTTAAAATTTTTACATTTCACACATAGCTTAATTAAGGGGAAAAGTAAGTGGCCATAATCCACACATTTTTTCAATTTGTTTTGCTATTTTACCCAAGTCAAATAGCTTAATTAGAAAAGGAGTAAGTGGCCCATAATTCACTCATATTTTTTACTAACCACAACATCTTTACTTCATTAGCATTGGGACTAGGAACTAGTGTTATTAAAGAAAGGGAGTAGCCCCTGCTTCCCTTGCGTCTTTTAGACGATCCTGGGCTTGCATTTGAAATATTTCCAAAAGCACTCAGTTTTTCATCTCCCTTTTTAGGCTCACATAGTGTAATAGGAAGGAAGTAAGTGGCCCATCAACCACACATTATTCTATTTGCAGGTAAGGAACAAACATAATTTAGTTTAAGTAGACGAATTTGAAAAGGATCATCGAATATCCACATGACTACAAACTTTGTATGACTCTGTCACTTACACACACATTTCACTACACACACTAAGCTACTCTAAACTTTGAACAAAGGGAATCAAGTGTAAAAACCTTTTGTACTTAGTTTATTTAAGCTTAATTTTTCACACCATAAGTGAAGGAAGACACATAAAAGCAATCATAACTTGAACAAACTAAATTTCCCCACATGGGCCACAAAATAATTTATAGTTTAGGTTAGGACTGTTGGGGGTAGGCATCCAATAAGCCGCCATGGTCATGTTACATTTTGAAACATAGAAGTTGTCTTTTAGGGTGCTTCAAATCCTTCAATCAGTGCACAGAAAAGACAACCCAGGTAGCACAGAGACCCGATTCAGAGGGGGTTCGGCTTAGGCTCAATGTGTGTGGTCCTATATGGGGCTACCCAACCTGTATAGTGCTCGGTACTGATAACCGATTACCAAGAAGCTAAAGACTCGACTACCTCCATGAGACGAAGGTATCCTATTGGCCAAATTTTAAGGCATCTTTCCCTATAGGTGGAGGTGTGGGAAGCACTAAAGCCTCATTCAATACCTTGGTTGATTCTTTTCATTGCTGGAAGCGTCACTAGTTCTTTCGGGACGTAGACCCAGTACTCGCCATTTCTTGGCTACTGGAAGCGTCACGAGTTCTTTCGGGACGTAGCCCCAATACCCGTCATTTTTTGGCTGTTGGAAGCGTCACCAGTTCTTTCGGGATGTAGCCCCAATACCCGTCACAAAAGATATCTCCGCAAGGCCCAGTTACTTATAGAGTGGAAAGGACGAATAGGTCTTCATAGGACCTTTTATCATACGCAAAACAAACTAAAATATTTTCCTTGTTTGATTGATCACATAGCTTAACTTAAAGGGAAAGTAACGCTTTATTTTCCATTTTGCTTTATGTATGTAATTTCTTTTTATACACATTCCTCTCCTCACCACAAAAGTGACACACATTCCATTTTAAGAATACATAAATACTTTACTTTTTCATATTAAGAATAACAAGACAATGCTACACAAAACATTCCAATTCTTGTTTCACCTGAATATACATTAAAATAAATTCTACAAATAAAAATTGAAATGAAACATTTTTTTTAACTGATTTAAAATGAATTATTGGATAACTTGTTATTTATTTTGATATTTTTTGGGTAGAAAAATTGGAGGAATTATCTTTTGTGACATATTTTATGATATGTCTTAATTTTGAGATTTAGAATTTAAAGCCCTCTAAAGTTATTTTGGGATATGAAATGAGTGAAAGCTTTGTGAGCATAGCTCTCTGCCTCTTGATGTTGTTTTACACACCAATTCTAGCTTTCAAACAATGTGAAAATCACCTTAATCAAATTTCATATGCAGAAGCTATGCCTCCCACAAGTTCAGCTAACTTGTTCATATGGTGGTACCAACTGGACGCTGCATCAACACCATTACTTAGATATGTGGAGTTAGTCACGTGTGGACATTCAAGAATATCCTAAAAGGTCCAAAATCGTAACACTAATAGTGGCTTGAAAAATGTGAAACCCTAAACCTTAAATAGTTTCCAAGCTATGTTAAATACTACGTCACTAGGAAGAGAAGGGGTTCCATCTTTTTACGATTGTATTAAAACATAGTTGAGCACAACATCTAGGAGTGGGATTTGAGATCAAAACAAAGGAGAAAGATAATTTGCAACAACCATATAGACAACAATGTCATAGGCAACTCAATCGTAAATACCCCTTTCTTTGTATTTGTATTTCCATAATTAAATAAAAAAGAGTAGAGTATAAGCCTCACCTTCTAATTAGGTTTTCTTTTATATGATATCCCGTGAGTTATATCTTGTATTAAATTATATTATTTTTATATTCACTTACATTTTTTTATTTTATGGGTTTAAATATTTATATGTATTTAACACTAACGAAGTGTTGGGACATGTGAAAACCCTAATCTGAAATCATTATCAAACTATGTTAAACACCAGGTCACTAGAAAGAGGGGGTTCCATCTTTCTAGCATTGTATTGTCTCGTGGTAGAGTAGAGCATCTAAGAGTTATATTTAAGAGAATAACATAAGAACCATTTAGAATACAATGTCAAAAAAAACTCTGTAATAAATACTCGTTTTTCTGTATGTAAAGTTTCATAATTAAATAAAATATAATAGAATATAAGTCTGCTTTTTAATTAGATTTCTCTGATATCATATTTTATAAATTACATCTTTTATTAAATCATATAACTAATATTTCAATTTACTTATTATTTTTTTAAATTATTTTCAAATATTTGAATAATAAAATAATAAACAAAATTAAAATTCAAAAAATAAATTAAATAATAAAAATTCAAAAATGACAATGTAGGCTATAATAAATTACTTCGGGTGAATATCTACAATAATTTATATATTGTTCACAATAACTCAAACTTAATATTACTTTTTGAAAAATTCACTCTCAACTTTCAATACCATGACATCTCATGTTGAAGACCTCTCCAATATACTTATGTAAAAAACGGAAAAACATACACTTAAAAGTTACCTTTATCAACGACGCATTATCATCTATAACCACATACCTTGAGATCTGGTAAAGGACTCTCCATAATCTACTTAATTAAAAAAGAGGGGTGTTATTAGGCTAAATAAGCCTCTAACTTATGCTTCTAATAAAGCAAAGATGCGGGGTGCATCAGCTTATGTTAAGTTGGTTCATTGTTTAATATTAAGTATGTAAGCTAGGGTGAACAATGATATTATGGGGACGACTAACTTAAATTCTTTTTTTTGCTGAAGCAAGATTCGTACCTTCTATTCATTAGAAACAAAGAAACAAATTACATATAATACAACTACCCAAAGAGACCTGAGGGACATAGAGTCAACTATCCACTCAGGGCTTGGGTACCAAGCCAAAAGCTTAACATCCGGGCCATGGGCCCACAAATTTAACTGTGAGACCTTCAAAATACAAACAAAAGCCTAAATCGGCCAATCCGTTTGCAAAGTTCTGACAGATGAGACGCAAATCGGAGCCAAAAAAGGCATATTCTTAGATTCCAAAAACGGACCCGATGAAATAATAGAAAACACACTAAATGGATTTCGAGTCCGAATGGTGGAATAAACTTCGCGTATGTGAATCTCCCGAAATCCACCAATTCCAACCTCAAGGCTCAACATGCACGGAAGATAACAGTGAATCTGAGCCTGAATTTAAAATAACCCAAAATTGCCACTCGCCCCTGGTAGCCCGCGAGATCTCCTACAATTTTGTCCCTGGCAGAGTCCCTTTGACACGAACAATCTTGACTGTTGTTCCACATAGAGAAATCCAATGGAAGAGCATAATATCGCACCGAACAAGCGAACCAGACATTAGTGTGCGATGGAGGGCAGTTTTCCAAACCCTTTATCTGCCACGTGTAGGATGTTGGATGGGATCGCTGCAAAATCACTAAACTCGTTTCCCACTTTAGAGCGATGCGAACATCCAAAAACCGCCAAGGAAGTGGTTTTACTCTACGAGGCCCAAAAATGTAAAGATTCCAGTTGTCGGTAAAACAAGGATTCCTTCCATGCCTGCTCAACTTTCTTGCCTGAACCTAGATCCCAGAAAAGAAGAGAGGCTCTCCATTAATTAAGGAACTATGGTATCCGTTGTGCTCACGCCAATGAACAGTGATGTTCATCTGACTGACTCTAGGTATTTTAGTGGCCAGCCTGTGATTTCCATAGAAACAACTGTTGTATTTTATTGAGTTCTTCTTGTGGTAACGAATCTACTCCTCCTGTGGTTCCCTATATCAAAAACCCTTCCAGATCTAGGTTTTATTTATCAAGAATTTCTTGTAGTTCATGATCCTCCAGGTCCATCTCATTTTGGCTCATTTCCTGATCCATCTCCAGTTCTGCATCACTCATTATGGCTTCTTTCTGATAATCGATGTCTTGTGTGTTTTCCCGATTTTCTTCAGATTCCTTGTCGGCAGGACTTCCTTCCATTGCTTGATCTTCTTTTGATATCTCTTCATCTTCCTCAAGCACTTGGAATTTGTTCTGACTGATTTGTTGACCTTCATCTTGATGTTGTTTTGGTCCTCTTTTTCCGCCCTTTCCACGATTCACCACTTTCTGAAAGTTGTATGTTTCCTTCATTGTGTTATTTTTGCTCTTGCTTACTACTTTAATGAGTGGACAATCTCTGAGAAGGTGTCCATGTTCATGAAATTTGCGACATCTGAACAAAATGTGCTCATAATCTACTGTTTGCACCCATGGTTCATCAAAAACTTCCAAGATCACCTCATCCAATAGAGCTCCCAATCTGAATTATCATAATGAAAGAAGCATTGATAATTTAGAGAATTTCTCATATAATGTTGAATCGACCAATGTACAACAAGATAGTGCATTCTCTGAACATGATGAGATGAAACGTTTTAACTCATCAACTCTTGAGAAATTGAGATCCATAATACCTACAAATTTGGAACAGGCATATGCATTGAACAACTTGGTAGACAAAGCATGTCAAGAATACAACAAAATGTTTTTCAATACTATAACTCCATCCAAGATCACTACCAAGAGAAAACATAGTTTCTTGAGTCCAGTAAATAAAAAGAGGCGATGTGGTCGCAAGTTAAAATCAGGGATAGATATACTACAATTTGAAAGGGTTGGATGAGTTCATGCAAGGAAAAAAAGAATGGATGAACAATTGGAGTCATCTTCTCAAAAACAAAGAAATGTGGACCATGCGCCTGAGATAATGCAAGATTCTATTATACCCAATATTGGTATGGAAATTTCATGCTATGCATTTTTTTACATTAAATGCGATATATTAGCATGTTCAACACATTTGCATGACTATATGAACTATTTTTATTGTTACAGTTGAGGGACCCACATCTCACAACATTCCAAATTGTCGAATTCGTTTATTTGATGAACATGCTATTGAAAAAAGATCTAGCATTGGGAACACTGCTTCAGCCATTAACACCCCAATATCCTCCCCAAGGGTGCTCCCCCCTATTGTTGAACCAATTAGGATGTATCATCGCCCACACCCACCACCTTTTTCCTCCATAAATTCTTCCATGCCTATAACCACATCTGTAATACCTTCCCAATGCTCACCCCTACCCTTCAATCATCCACCATTCTCATTTTTCCAATCGTCCACCCTTAACATTCCAATTTCCCCCCCTAGGTTAATCCCCCAGCCTACAGTGATTCCCACTATCATACAACCGATGCGGGTGTATCGTTGCCCGCACCCACTACCTTTTCCCTATTTCACATCCACCATGCCTTTATCCAGCACCCCTGAACCATGCCTATATCCATCACCAAGTGCTCCGCCATCTACCCAGGAAGGGTTGTCTTCTCCATTGCCTCAAATCCTCACGGTGAGAATGAGTATTTGATCAAAATATCATCATGAATTAATGAAATTGATTATATGCCTTTCAATTTTTACAACTAATTGATTATTGTAATTTTTTGCAGAGATATCAATTTGGAAATCCACCTGGGAGTGCCAAGAGGGACGAGGGTGACTTATAGACCCATACTTTAGATCGATCATGATGTTGTTTTTCCATTATGTCATTTATGGGCATGAGATTCCATTATTTATGTTGGAAATGAAGTTCTATTTTGTAAAAAAGAAACATGTATAGTTGGACCTATTTTGAATAAAAATACATAAATTTATATTTGTGTTTATGACAACATCTTCATTGAATTTTAAATCCTTATGTGGATGCGATGTTATATTCTATCAATGTTACATTACTTTTGATGAATAGTTGTAACAGATTTTGTTTTTATTATTTACAAATTATCAAGTTTATAAGTTAAGTTACTTTTATATTTATATCTTATTTTATGTTTAAAATGTAATCTTAATACTTATACCTCGCACCTCAAGATTAATCTGTCTAAAAATACATATGCCTTTCAAACTTGATACTAGATAAAAAAACAATAACCACACATTACAATCCAATATCACTTTAAAAATATTCTTACCAAGTCTCTTAACAAATATGTAACCGTAGATATTTTTATCATAAGCTACCATACAATAACGACTCTTAAATATAAACAAAATATATATCGAAAAAAATACGAAAGCTTAAATATATTTTCACATCCTCAACCTTAGAATATTCATTTATTTCTTTACATATGAATTATAGTTTATAGTTTATGTTCATATTCCATAGATTTTACATGTGAGAATCAACCCATTTAATAAACATGTACTTGTTATTTAACCTCTTTAACCTTTATTGATTTTTTATTTTTTTTTATGGGGTTAAGGGTGTGATTAGAGAAGAGGGAATATTAAGATTACCAAAATAAAATTACAATTGAAATAGTAAGGAAGTATAAAGTTCAAAGTTGTTAATTTAAATTAAAAAATAGTGAATTTCACTATCAAAAATAAGTTTTTCAATTCCAAAAGTGTCCATGGTAATTATGAAGTTGTGAATTTTGATTTCAAAAATAATTATTAATTTTAAAACTTTAATTTTATTAAATTTGAAATAATAAGTAAAATCTAAAGTAAAACATTGTGAGTTTTTATTTTAAATGTTAATATTAGCTGTTTTGAAGTGAAAATTTGGATTTTCAAAGTAGTGATATTGGTTTTCAAAATGCCAATTTTTAAAATAATTCCATATACAAAAATTGTGCATATATGGAAGATATGTGCATGTACGGAAAATGCGCATATACAGAAGATATACGCATGTCTTTCGTATATCCATAACTTTCCTATATGTGCATTTCTTCCGAATATTCATGTCGTTCATGTATCTGCATCGTATACGCACAAATTTCATATACAGGAATTGCGCATATACGGAAATTGTGCATATACAGAAGATATGCGCATATGGAAATTGGGCATATATGGAAGATATGCGCATGTCTTCCGTATATCCCTAACTTTCTTGTATGTGCATATCTGCCGTATATGCACATCGTTCATGTATCTGCATCGTAGATACGCAGATTCCATATACAAGAATTGAGCATATACGGAAATTGTGCATATACGCAACATATGTGTCATATCTTGCGTATATACACAGTTTCCGTATACGTGCAATTTCTGTATATGGAATTTGCGCATCTACGACACAGATACATAAACGACGTGCATATACGGGAGATATGCACATACAGGAAAGTCAGGGATATATGGAATACATGCGCATATCATTCGTATATGCCCAATTTCCGCATATGCGCACATCTTCCGTATATGCACAGTTTCCGTATATGCGCAATTTCTATATATGGAAATTATACGCATATCTTTCATATATGCCCAATTTTCGTATATGGGCACATTTTCTGTATATGCACAGTTTCCGTATATGCGCAATTTTTGTATATAGAATTTGTACATATCTTCGTTTATGTATCCGCATCGTATACGTGCAAATTCCATATACAGAAATTGCGCATATATGGAAATTGTGCATATACAGAAGATATACGCATATACGGAAATTGGACATATATAGAAGATATGCGCATGTCTTCCGTATATACCTCACTTTCTTGTATGTGTATATACGGAAGATATGCGCATATATGGAAATTGGACAAATATGGAAGATATGCGCATATCTTTCGTATATGCGCACATCTTCTGTATATGCACAGTTTCCGTATATGCGCAATTTCTGTATATGGAATTTGTACATAACTTCGTTTATGTATCTGCATCGTATATGTGCAAATTCCATATACAGAAATTGCGCATATACAGGAAATGTGCATATACAGAAGATATGCGCATATACGGAAATTGCGTATATACGGAAGATATGCGCATGTCTTCCGTATATCCCTAACTTTCCTGTATGTGCATATACGGAAGAAATTGCGCATACACGGAAGATATGCGCATATCTTCTGTATATGCACAGCTTCCGTATATGCGCAATTCTTGTATATGGAATCTGCGCATCTGCGATGCAAATACATGGATGACGTTTATATACGGAAGATATGCACATACAGGAAAGTTAGGGATATACGGAAGACATGCGCATATCTTCCGTATATGCTTAATTTCCGTATATTATATGCATAGTTTCCGTATATGCGCAATTCTTGTATACGGAAATTGTGCATATACGGAAGATATGCGCATAGCGCATATCTTCCGTATATGCACAGTTTCCATATGTGCACAATTTTTGTATATGGAATCTGCGCATATACGATGCAGATACATGAACGAAGTGCATATACGAAAGATATGCACATACAGGAAAGTTAGGGATATACGGAAGATATGCGCATATATTCCGTATATGCGCATATCTTCTGTATATGCACATATCTTCCGTATATGCGCAATTTCCATATATGTCCAATTTCTGTATATGCGCACATCTTCTGTATATGCACAGTTTCCGTATATGCGCAATTTCTGTATATGAAAATTGTACATATCTTTGTTTAAGTATCTGCGCATATACGGAAACTGTGCATATACGGAAGATGTGCGCATATACGGAAATTGGGCATATACAGAAGATATGCGCATGTCTTCTGTATATCCCTAACTTTCCTCTATGTGCATATCTTCCGTATATGCACGTCGTTCATGTATCTGCATCGCAGATGCGCAAATTCCATATACAGGAATTACGCATATACAGAAACTGTGCATATACGGAAGATATGCGCATATATGGAAATGGGGCATATACGAAAGATATGTGCATATCTTCCATATATCCCTAACTTTCCTGTATGTGCATATCTTTCGTATATGCACGTCGTTCATGTATTTGCATCACAAATGCGCAGATTCCATATACAGAAATTGCACATATACTGAAATTTGGCATATATGGAAGATATGCGCATATCTTCCCTATATGCGCAATTTCTGTATATGGAATTTGCGCATCTGCGTTGCACATACAGGAAAGTTAGCAATATACAGAAAAAATGCGCATATCTTTCGTATATGCCCAATTTCCGTATATACGCATATCTTCCGTATATGCACAGTTTTCGTATATGCGCAATTCCTGTATATGGAATT
This sequence comes from Pinus tabuliformis, assembly GCA_031772625.1. NCBI lineage: Eukaryota > Viridiplantae > Streptophyta > Pinopsida > Pinales > Pinaceae > Pinus > Pinus tabuliformis. The sequence goes on from CM062812.1 coordinate 474,544,209, forward strand.
TGCACATCTGCGATGCAGATACATGAACGACATGCATATACAGAAGATATGCACATACAGGAAAGTTAGGAATATACGGAAGACATGCGCATATTTTCTGTATATGCCCAATTTCCGTATATGCGCACATCTTCCGTATATGCACAGTTTCCGTATATGCGCAGATACATAAACGAAGATATGTACAATTTCCATATACAGAAATTGCGCATATACGGAAACTGTGCATATAGGGAAGATGTGCGCATATACGGAAGATATGCGCATGTCTTCCATATATCCCTAACTTTTTTGTATGTGCATATCTTCTGTATATGCACGTCGTTCATGTATTTGCATCGCAGATGCGCAGATTCCATATACAAAAATTGTGTATATACGGAAGATATGCGCATATCTTCCGTCTATATTTTTGTATACACAATTTTTGTATATGGAATCTGCGCATCTGCGATGCAGATACATGAACGACGTGCATATACGGAAGATATGCACATACAGGAAAGTTAGGAATATACAGAAGACATGCGCATATCTTCCGCATATGCGCAATTTCCGTATATGCGCACATCTTCCGTATATGCACAATTCCTGTATATGGAATCTGCGCATCTGCGATGCAGATACATGAACGACATGCATATACGGAAGATATGCACATACAGGAAAGTTATGGATATACGGAAGACATGCGCATATCTTCCGTATATGCTCAATTTTCGTATATGCGCACATCTTCCATATATGCACAGTTTCCGTGTATGCGCAATTCCTGTATACGGAAATTGTGCATATATGAAAATTGGGCATATATGGAAATTGTGCGTATACGGAAAATATGCGCATATACGGAAATTGGGCATATACAGAAGATATGCGCATATCTTCCATATATGCCTAGTTTCCCTATATGCACAATTTCTGTATATGGAATCTGCGCATATACGATGCAGATAGTTTCCGTATATGCACAATTTCTGTATATGGAATCTGCGCATATACAATGCAGATACATGAACGACGTGCATATACGGAAGATATGCACATACAGGAAAGTTAGGGATATACAGAAGATATGTGCATATCTTCCGTATATGCGCAATTTCCATATCTGCGCATATCTTCTGTATATGCGCAATTTCTGTATATGCACACATCTTCCATATATGCACAGTTTCCGTATATGCGCAATTCCTGTATATAGAAATTGTACATATCTTCGTTTATGTATCTGCGCATATACGGAAACTGTGCATATATGGAAGATGTGCGCATATACGGAAATTGGGCATATACGGAAGATATGCGCATGTCTTTCGTATATCCCTAACTTTCCTGTATGTGCATATCTTCCGTATATGCACGTCGTTCATGTATCTGCATCGCAGATGCGCAGATTCCATATACAGGAATTGCGCATATACAGAAATTGTGCATATACGGAAGATATGCGCATATACGGAAATTGGGCATATACGGAAGATATGTGCATGTCTTTCGTATATCCCTAACTTTCTTGTATGTGCATATCTTCCGTATATGCATGTCGTTCATGTATCTACATCGCAGATGCGCAGATTCCATATACAAGTATTGCGCATATACGGAAACTGTACATATACGGAAAATATGCGCATATACAGAAATTGGGCATATACGGAAGATATGCGCATTTCTTCCGTATATCCCTAACTTTCCTATATATGCATATCTTCCGTATATGCACGTCGTTCATGTATCTGCATCGCAGATGCGCAGATTCCATATACAGAAATTGTGCATATACAGAAACTGTGCGCATATACAGAAATTGGGCATATACGGAAGATATGCGCATGTCTTCCATATATCCCTAACTTTCCTGTATGTGCATATCTTCCTTATATGCACGTTGTTCATGTATCTGCATCGCAGATGCGCAGATTCCATATACAGGAATTGCGCATATACGGAAGATATGCGCGTACACGGAAATTGGGCATATATGGAAAGACATGCGCATATCTTCCGTATATCCCTAACTTTCATGTACGTGCATATCTTCCGTATATGCACGTCGTTCATGTATCTGCATCGCAGATTCCATATACAGAAATTGCGCATATACGAAAATTGAGCATATACGGAAGACATTCGCATATCTTCCGTATATGCCAAATTTCTGTATATGCGCAATTTCTGTATATGGAATCTGCGCATCTGCGATGCAGATACATGAACGACGTGCACATACGGAAGATATGCACATACAGGAAAGTTAGGGATATACGGAATACATGCGCATATCTTTCGTATATGCCCAATTTCCATATATGCATACATCTTCCGTATATGCACAATTCCTGCATATGGAATCTGTGCATCTGCGATGCAGATACATAAACGACGTGCATATACGGAAGATATGCACATACAGGAAAGTTAGCCATATACGGAAGACATGCGCATATCTTCCGTATATGCCCAATTTTCGTATATACGCACATCTTCTGTATATGCACAGTTTCCGTATATGCGCAATTCTTGTATACGGAAATTGGGCAATTGTGCATATATAGAAAATATGCGCATATACGGAAATTGGGCATATACGGAAGATATACGCATATCTTCCGTATATGCCCAGTTTCCGTATATGCACAATTTCTGTATATGGAATCTGCGCATATACGATGCAGATACATGAACGACGTACATATACGGAAGATATGTACATACAGGAAAGTTAGGGATATACAGAAGATATGCGCATATCTTCCGTATATGTGCAATTTCCGTATATGCGCATATCTTCCTTATATACCCAATTTCCGTATATGCGCACATCTTCCGTATGTGCACAGCTTCCGTATATGCGCAATTTTTGTATATGGAAATTGTACATATCTTCGTTTATGTATGGAAATTGTACATATCTTCGTTTATATATCTGCGCATATACGGAAACTGTGCATATATGAAAGATGTGCGCATATACGGAAATTGGGCATATACGGAAAATATGCGCATGTCTTTCGTATATCCCTAGCTTTCCTTACGTTGTTCATGTATCTGCATCGCAGGTGCGCAGATTCCATATACAGGAATTGCGCATATACGGAAACTGTGCATATACCGAAGATGTGTGCATATACAGAAATTGGGCATATACGGAAGATATGCGCATGTCTTCTGTATATCCCTAACTTTCCTGTATATGCATATCTTCCGTATATGCACGTCGTTCATGTATCTGCATCGCAGATGCAAAGATTCCATATACAGAAATTGGGCATATACGGAAGATATGCGCATATCTTCCGTATATGCCCAATTTCCGTATATGCGCAATTTTTGTATATGGAATCTGCGCATCTACGATGCAGATACATGAACGACGTGCATATATGGAAGATATGCACATACAGGAAATTTAAGGATATATGAAAGACATGCACATATCTTCCGAATATGTCCAATTTTCGTATATGCGCACATCTTCCGTATATGCACAGTTTCCGTATATGCGCAATTCCTGTATATGAAATCTGTGTACTTGTGATGCAGATACATGAACGATGTGCATATACGGAGGATGTGCACATACAGGAAAGTTAGGGATATACGGAAGACATGCGCATATCTTCCGTACATGCCCAATTTCCGTATATGCGCACATCTTCCGTAGATGCACAGTTTCCGTATATGTGCAATTCATGTATACGGAATCTGCACATCTGCGATGCAGATACATGAACGACGTGCATATACGGAAGATATGCACATACAAGAAAGTTAGAGATATACAGAAAACGTGCGCATATCTTCCATATATGCCCAATTTACGTATATGCGCACATCTTCCATATATGCACAGTTTCCGTATATGTGCAATTCTTGTATACAGAAGATATGCGCATATACAGAAGATATGCGCATATACAGAAATTGGACATATACAGAAGATATGCGCATATCTTCCGTATATGCCCAGTTTCCGTATATGCACAATTTCTGTGTATGGAATCTGCGCATATACGATGCAGATACATGAACGACGTGCATATACGGAAGATATGCACATACAGGAAAGTTAGGGATATACAGAAAATATGCACATATCTTTCGTATATGCGCAATTTCCATATATGCGCATATCTTCCGTATATGTGCAATTTCCGTATATGCCCAATTTCTGTATATGCGCACATCTTCCGTATATGCGCAGTTTCAGTATATGCGCAATTTATGTATATGGAAATTGTACATATCTTCGTTTATGTATCTGCGCATATACGGAAACTGTGCATATACGGAATATGTACACATATATGGAAATTGGGCATATACGGAAGATATGCGCATGTCTTCCGTATATTCTTAACTTTCATGTATGTGCATATCTTCCGTATATGCACGTCGTTCATGTATCTGCATTGCAGATGCGCAGATTCCACATACAGGAATTGCGCATATACGAAAACTCTGCATATACGGAAGATATGCGCATATATGGAAATTAGGCATATACGGAAGATATGAACATATCTTCCGTATATCCCTAACTTTCCTGTATGTACATATCTTCCGTATATGCATGTCGTTCATGTATCTGCATCGCAGATGCGCAGATTCTATATACAGAAATTGGGCATATACGGAAAATATTCACATATACGGAAATTGGCATATACGGAAAGACATGCTTATGTCTTTCATATATCCCTAACTTTTCTGTATGTGCATATCTTCCGTATATGCACGTCGTTCAAGTATTTGCATCGCAGATGCACAGATTCCATATACAAAAATTGTGCATATACGGAAATTGGGCATATACGGAAGATATGTAGTATCCAAAGTACCTCATAAAGATAGTCGAAGAAGAAACGAAACTTACACGGTACACCTTTCTATAAATATAAATAATATTATTAAAAACCAAGATCGATCTATCTTAAGTAAGCCTCTATCAATCTATGAGAGGAACAAAACTTTCAGAACTTTGCACTAAACAAGAGTTTTTCACATTTAGAGATTTGATCCCTTTCGGTTTTTGGTTGATTCTAGGTTAAGATGAATATACTCCCGTAGAAAACAAATTTATAGTTTAGTTGATTTTTCCAATTATAACAATATGGGATTTCTCATGAAATAAGTATTTTGATGTTTATCATGTATTAATGCCTTATAGTATTTATAATCGATTTAATTTGTAAAATTTCATTAGTTATGTGTGGATTTCTTTTTTTTCTCTCTTCATCTAATTTTGTAATAGCCTTTAAACAGAGTCCATGAGAGTAGAGATGTTCTCATAAGCCTTTTGTTATATTTAAACAATAATAATAAAATACTTCCGTTAAAAGGAAATACAAATAAACTTTAAACTAAAAATTACATTAGTTTTAGAGTAAATTTACATTTATATTTTGGAATTCAAATTAGAAATTAAAAATATTGTTGATTTTATTACATTATAATAATAATAATAAAAATTGCTTTTTAATTATACATTTCTTATAAAAACATATGACAAAATGTGTGCTCAGTTTATGACAAGAAAATTCATAAAGACTTATTTATGCTAATGGTTTTTCTTAACCATTATATTAGAAAAATGTTTTTTTTATTGGTTGACAATAAACTAAAAAAATCATAGGTATGTAGGATGTGTTCATAGTTCATTGCATAGATAGTAGTGAGATGATCTAGAACATAGTATATAGGAGATGTTGTCACATGTCTAGGACAATAATAACAATAAAATCATAAATTAGTGTGTACATATGTCCATGACTATATTTAAAAAACTAAACCAACATAGGTCTATCTTAAGTCTATATCTATGAAGCACCAAAGATGGATCAAATTTATTAAAGTGTAATTTTTTTAATTTTTTAATATTAATGAATTAATACATGGCATAAAATTAATGATAAAAAATGAAAAAATTATACCTTAATAAATTTGAATTTCGTATGGATTTGGGTTTAAAATGGACATGATAATAATGTGTATACACGTCAAATATCTCTCTATTTTTCCTAATCTCACGTCACATATTTTCCTCTTCTCACTTTCTCCTTATTCTCCACTCATGCACCTGCGAACCCCTTGTGCCCACGTCTCTTTGTCTCACATATCCTCCTTCTTCTTACCTCTCAACTTTTCCACTCATGTCCATCCACTTTCTCTCTTCGTTCACCTCCTCTACCAAGCCATTAAACATAAGTTATCCTTCTACCCCTCACCTACACCTTCTCCTAAGAAACAACATTTTTCATTCCCCTCTTCCTTACCCTTACCTCCTCACCTCTCCTCCAACTTCCGATTCATCCTATCTCTCCCTTTCCATTGGCTCCTCCCTCCTTCCTTCATCCACACCACCCCCCACCCCTACCCATCTATCCTTCACCTATTTTCATCTCCTTCCCCTTTTCCCCTCTCACTACACCTCATGATGTTGTCGTAGCCTAGTCTTGCCTATCTACCTCTCTTCTCCCCCTTCATGCTTTGCATCTCATTCCCATTGACATTTCTTTTGTTATCACCTCCTATCCTCACCCTTCTACATATTTTCCCTCATTTCCTCCATTCCCACGAATCCGCCTCCCTTACCCATCAATCCTTTAACTCTTCTCAAGTCCTTAGTCCATTACATCTCACCTCCCTCTTTCCCTCCCTCACCTCCTCCCCACAAATGACTTATTAAGGGAATTATTTTCCTCTAATTGGGTATATAGGTATTTATAACTATTTTTAGCAGTAGGTATGGGTCTTCATGCCTTATACATGGTTGTGGGTGGAATGAAGAATGCTAGGCACTAAAGGAATCTTCTACCCATCTAGGGCCAATACAAATGTCTCAAACAACCACACATCACCTCTTGAAAGTATCATTATCCTATTATTATCGATGTTACTGCACTATTAGGTGGTTTTGAGAAAGGATATGTCCCCAGGCCTTGGAAACTATAACGTCCCTATTTTAATTCCCATAAATTGTATTGCTATTGTGCAAATTTTATTTAGGTTGGTGAGATAGTTTGTTGTGGGTTGGAGATCATACCTTTATTGATATGGTTGAGGCCCAAACTTGGCATGTAAATTGTATGTTGAATTTATTTATAAACACAAATCATTGGTTATATATACCACTCTCTATGCCCCTCAATCCTTTCCCATCCATATCCATTAACCTTCGTATCCACTCTCCTCCACTCCCAACCCATTTAAGAACTCCATCCCCTCTACCCCTCATCTCCACTCTCCCTTATTCCACTATATTTTCCCTTTCCCTCTAAGTCACATTTTCCTCCTATCTCCTCTATCATCTCCTTTGTCCATCTTTACCCTCCCACTTAGCCCTTCCTCCTATTGTTCATGCTCACTACTCCCCTCTCCTAACTATCTACCCTTACCATTTTCTCACCTCCTCCTCCTTTTCCCCTTTTATCGTTAGGTATCAGACTCAAGGCCCTAATAAGGTTTGAGGGGCAATTAAGACTCAGTTGAATTAAGCCTCTCTCTCTCTCTCTATAACCTCATCGACTTTTTAACATCCCCAACACTTAACCCCATTGAAATTCTAATTCTAATTAATTAGGTTATTGATCCTTTTAATAACACCTAAATGTAAATGGGAAAAATACTCAAAATAATTGTAATTATAGTTTAAACACTAGATAATGAAGCGGTGAAGGATTGATATGATATAGACCATGAGAATTCATGAGGAGGAGGGTAGCAAAAAAAAAGAGGATAGCTAACTTTCCTATCCTTCTTGAAATTAATTTTATAACCCATGATGTTTTAGTTCGACTACCCAACATCCAATGAAGTTACGAAAAGGATAGGGAAGGAGGTACCATGTTACCCTAAGCATGGGTTGTGTACCTTGTAGCAAGTCCTGTTTGACTCCACAGTCTAAGGAGGGACCTTGGAGCTCTCATGCAAAGAAAATGGTCATGAAAAAAGAAGGGAAAATGTTCATTAGAGATACATTGTGTGTGAATTATGAACCATCACATGCTATAGAGTGATAACAACTTGTGAACCCACAAATAGTAGTTCGGCGTTTGAATACTAAACTACAGGACTTGTGGAAGAGTGACCTGAACAAAGGGAGAAAAACAATCCCTTAGGTCATGACAAGCCTATGAGGGAGTCCATGTTTAAAATATGTTAGTGGTGGAAACTAGGGAGGGATCCATCAAAATGAGTCAATTAGACCAAGAGGAAATTAATTGTTTGGTTGTATTTTGTGTGCAAAGAAATGGAGAGAAGGAGATTCATCAAGGTATTCACGGAAGCAATGAAGGTGTTTTCTTATTCTATGCATTCCTTCAATGGGAATATTTTTTGTGTCATGATCCTAGGTTCAGTTCTTGAGAGGTAGCATTCATGTTTCTTGAACATGACGGAAGGAGAGTTGCCTTCATGCTTACACCACGTGTTATCAGGAAAAGTGTCTATTTAGAACTACTCTATCCCACTAAGGTGTGACAGCTACCTTAGAAACAAACAGAGAAAACTACTTTTGTATTCTTCTTTATGAACTATAAACAAAGAGGAATAGAATGAACCAACCTGTGTCTTGCACTAGTCCTTTGATCCAATCTCTCTCCTCTTTGACAGCTTCCAGCTACCTGCTCCCTTACTTGCCCAGCTTCACCAAGTACCTATAAGATCACAGAAGAATGAAACTATACAAAAACATGGGTTTATATTCATAAATAACTTAGGATCATATTTAAGTTAACCATACGAATGTAACAAGCATCAATGAAACACAAGCATGGAGAAGAAACTCAAATAGTTTTATTGATATTCAAGAAGATCCAGGAGGAGTTACAACCGATGATTCCTGACCCAGCATCAACCTCCCAGCAAAGAAGTCCCTTCTTCACCCCCAACAAAGCATAGATCACCCAATTCTCTAATATGTATCTCAAAACCAACAGCAATTCCTTACAATGTGCAAAATTACAGCTTCTGGATCTCTGGGATGAGGGATCCATATATAGATGTATGCAAGGAGGATGAGTCGGCTCATGATTTGATTAGTGGCTTCTCTCTGTCAGTTCTTGCTTCCAATTGGAAACTGAAAGCCTCTTACTCATCCTTGGTCGAATTCAGTGAGGCAAGTGTCATTGGAGAAGATTCTGGAAGCTTCCATTGCCTCTCCACCTCGTGGAATGACACTGCCACTTGTCATTTCCCGCTCAACGCACCCTGGTAGTGCATTTAGGAGCGTTGCAACGCACCTAGCTAGTGGACTTAGGTGCTATGCAACGCACTTGGCTAGTGGAGCAGCTGAAATGATCCTGTTTGACTTATTCTGAGCAGTTTCTGGTGGAGAACTTCTGGGAGAAGCTGTAATTTGTTGACCTTGTTCCTTTAGGAGTTATAACAACACTTTTAGGGACTTAGGAGCCCTTGGTTTATGGACATTTCATGCTTAGACTGTAAGGCACAAAAATGTCTATAACAGTTGCCCCCTAAAGTATGAGGCCGTTTATCGGGTGAAATGCTTTATTAGGAGGATCCGAAGTTCTTTCAATGCTGGGAGGAGACCTGTAATAAGATACAATACAATACATTATCTTCATATTGTTTTCATGATCTAGCTGAGGCGGGCATTCCCATGCTCAGCTTTATAAATTCATTTTCATGTACCTAGGACAGACAATCGTCTGATGGTAGACTGATGATTCTGATAGAGCCATCATCCTTTTGGTAGGATGATTATCTGTGCTGCAATGATGTACATTTCAATGTCTTTATTTTCCTGAATATATATCGCAGCCCGGATGGATGAAACTAGAACCGAGGTCTTCAATCTCGTCTGATCTTCACTCGAAGTACAAGTCGATCCATGTGAGAAATGTTTTGAAGTCGAACATGGAAAGACATCGCTTGATTACCAGTCAATGATGTAAACTGTTAACAAGCGCGAGAGGAATCACCGATAATGATAATGACCCTCAAGGTACTGCAGTACAATTCACGTGGTGTGAATAAAGGACTTGGCGTCGAACACCACGCAAAATCTTTCAGTCGAAGGTCATTGATGTAAACCTGTCGCCGGAAGTGAGAAACTTGCCATTGAGGCATGCAAGCTTCAAAGTACTGAATGGGGTGTTCCTAGATCAACTTCTTGGATAATGAGCTGATGTCGACAAGAAGTGATCCGTCATAGGAGGGCCTTAATGAATCCCACATCAATGACACGGAACAGAGCAAATGATTTTGATGGAGGTGAAAACGATCTGATGATATATGGTTCAGGGTGGCGGTCATGAAAGAATGGAGTATAATGTATGGTAGTGGGCGGGACACAGGTGGCCTTTCTGGATGACTTCTCTTGAACATGTCGGCGACACTTATATGATAGATTGGTAGCATTAACCCCAAATGTGGATGGTATGGCGAGACCATGGCGATGTGACCGGTGAATGAAACAACCCAACCCGACTCGGGCACAGAGTGGAAGTGTCATGTTCAAGTGCGACTTGCTACCAATAAAGATTCTTTGAGTTTTCTTCCCAATTTTTCCCCAGTCATTGCTGACCAGTACCTCTTTATTTTTGTCAAGCTTGAGGAGGATAACATATGCTTGTTCTATAATTTGCCCTTCGGGCAAACCCATCGCTATGTTTTAACGAGCCTAGCGATAGTGAAACTCGTTCTCGTCTAAAGACAAGTTTGTCGTTATTAATCTTTTTAACGAGTCTAACGACAAAGATAACTCGGTCCTTTTCATTTTTAGAGAGTCTGAAAAGGTACGTAAAGGTAACTCCAAAATTCCTTTTTCATCATCTAATCCCTTAAGTCCAAAAAAGTATAAAACAATACAGAAGGGATGAATTTTCGATCGTTTTAACGAGCCGAACAAAACAAGCGCTCGATCTTTTTGTGCAATAATCCCTCAGGTACAAAAAGATTAAAATCTAGAGGGATAGCACTTCTGGTCCCTTTAACGAGCTGGAAGGCCAAGGACTCGGCAATCTTTTCATATTTTACGAGTCAGTTGAAAAGAGCTTAAAGAATACTCGTCTTTTGAGGAACGAGTGATAAAATGGGTAGCAGCTGATTCCAGGTAAGGTTTGGAATTTTCCAATCACGGCATTGTCACAAGGATGGCTAGTGAAATCACTCTTCGCAGCTGTTCCTCAAAATGGGTAAACAAAAAAATGGAGGTGAATGATCGGCCAATGGAAAAGTGGAGGTGACGGTGCAAACACGACCAAGGCTTTAATGGTTGAAATGCTACATTCACGGTGGTTATTTACCAAGGGATAGTTCATTTTTTAACGAGCTTAAACGCGGGTGGAAACATTTGCTCGGTTCGGGTTTATTTTTTAACGAGCTTGAACCTCGCAGTAAAAACTGCTCGATTAATCCAGTCATATGATAAGAATGTCTCATATAAAAATGGCAACTTTTAGATTTTTGCCCCACCTCCTTTCTTTATGCAAGTTAGGTGACGACTAATCCTACGAGTTTAAAGGGTTAGAGGTCCTAAAAATTTTAAAAATAAATAGTCGCCCATCGCTTGCACTCCAAAAGGTTTGCATGCCCCCAGGTATAAAACAGAGTTTCAAGGTCACCCTCTATTCGAGCTGACAAAACATTCGTTTTATCAGGAAGGGTACTACCTCTTACAGGCTACCCAAAGATTGTTCTATTCGCGGCGCAAACAAAACATTTCTTCGGCGATGTCTACTGAGATAAACAAAGGTGAGTGGCGGTGCTCGCCCACTTACATAACTTTGACAAGAGAATCATGTACAAGAATAACCCCCTCTTCCAATCACGGACGGGGGTACAAACTAGGCATATTCTCTCGCGGAAACCTACTCTATACCCAAAGTTTTCCTGCCGAAGCAGACCAGGATGCATGCCCCCTGGGTTTCAGTCATATCCCTCCGAATTACTCGCGCTTATTAGGAGGACGGACTGGGGATTGAGACATTTCTTGCGTGAAAAGACCATTTAGGGACGGTATATGACTATTTGCTATGCGTGATCCTGGAAATGAAAGCTGGTCCACCAGCTTGACCACTCTTCCTTCGTGCGGAAAACACATTACTCTAAAGAGTGAGGAGACAATCGCTCCCATGCAATAAATATAGTCTCGTCCAAGGAGTAGGTTGTAATCCAAGGGTCTTTGAACTACCATTACGTTCATGCGAACTGTCTTCCTTCTCAATGTTATGGGCACATCGGGAAGGATCCATAAAGGTCGACTGGTTCCTTTATCAAATCCTGTCAGATTTCTCATCTCAGGCAAAAGCGATGGCGAACCAAGCGCTTTCCAAGCAGTAGAGGAAAGGATACTCACAGAGGCCCCCTCATCTATGATGGTACCAGCCATGACCATTCTATATATTTGAACGATAATTCGGAATGGTATGCTTGCTGGTAGGCGGGGTCTGCCTAGTTGATTCCAGTCGAAGGAGACAACTAGGTTGCTTGGAGGTGGGACTGAATAGACGGCCGGGTATGGCTCTGACGAACTTCCTTCCTGTGGTAAAGGAACGGGTAGATTTCCCCCATGTTCACCGGAGTCTGTGTTTATGAAGAGAATTTGGACGGTGTCATCCTTGTTCTCTTCAGTGACTGTATCATCTGAAGACGAAACCTCTGAAGGCAAGACCGGGTCAACTGCCGCCTCGACCCTTTGAATTTCGTTTGGTATGGATTCAGTTGGTTTATCTTCAATGATAGGCGCTTTAGCCGACCACCTGAGCGGGCCAGCTGGATTCTCAACTAGTGACGGACTCGGCAAGAGTTTTTTATATCCAGGAGGAAGTCGTAATGGTGAAACTGGACGATCATCCAAAACTCTTTTAGCTTTGTCTAAGAAGGGACAACAGTGGAGGGCATGATTTCCTTCGCACAGTTTACAAGGAAATCTAGCTTTCCCTTTTTGTCCTGGGGCTTCACTTTCACTAGTTGACAGTGTGCTTTCAACATGATCACCAGAGGTTGATGACACCGGGTTGTGCAAACGAGGAGACCAGTCCCTTAGTATCCGGTGGGATGCAAGGACAATCTCTGTGAAAGTGGTCTCCTTTGCAAATGACACATGGCGATTTAGGCCTGGTCGGTGCAGTGTGTAGATTTTCGTTAGACGACACTCGTTTTCCCCCATTCGCCTTTGGCTCCTTCTTCTTCTTCTCTTTCTTCTTCTTTTCCTTCTTCTCCTTAGGAACATGGCTTTTAGCTTTACCAGTTCCATCAAGCGAAGAGGATGGAGGAGAGGAAGTAGAAGGCTGGTGGGCAACTCTGGACTCGTCTAATTGCTGATTAGATTGTTCAGGAATGGTGGTGTTCTGAATGACATTGGTTGAGAAGAGCCATACTGGCAAGCCAATTGTCAGTCCTGGAAGCGACAATGTGGCCATATGAGGCGCACCAACATCTCCCCAAGAGGAGAAGGGACTAGGATTTCCACCAAGGGGAATTCCTTGGTTGGTAGGCTCCATTTTCTCAACCCAAGATCAACGTAGGAAAAGGGTATGAATATTCCGTTTAAAATAAATTTTAACACGCTTTGACACAACTTGTTTTTTCAGTTTTTAAGAGTCGAGAAAAAACAAAAGATGACTTTAGTCTCCTTCGATTTTTAATGAGCCTGAAGTGACAAGTGCTCTGATGGACCTTTTCCGTTAAGGAGTCTAAAAAGGAACGAAAGGGACTGCTCTGGAGGTCTAGGTAGAGGGAGTACCAAACCAATCGCAAAACTGCAGAATACTTTTTATGGTATGGCAGTCAATCTTCCCGAATGTTGTGTTCGGTGCATTGTGATCAGTAGGGCGGTCGACACGGCTTCCTATGGATAAAGGTTTTAAGCCTAAAGGGGTCTCCCAATATATACTCGACGGTACGTGGGAGCACAAGTCCGTACTGGCACTTGTCATCTCAAAGTGGAGGAATCACCCAACCATCAGTGAGGACAACAGTTACCAGGCTTTACGACACCGGAATACGTCTCTAGCCTAGACCTCTAAATGTTGTGCGTTAAGTTCCAAAGCGTTGTTAGGTTCATTGAATTTATTTTAAGTTGATATTTCTTATGAAGTTTGCCTTTTGGTTTCACCACGAGATGTAGATGTAATTCCTAAAATGCAATCTAAAGATGATAAACAAACTTTTATCTCTTTTCAGCAATGAAAATCCTAGCTACTAGGGAAAAGAAAGACACAATCTTTTCGCAAAGAGCAAAGAGCACATTGTAAATGCACTTTCCTAAATCAAGCCAAATAGATTGTCAATATGCAAATGCACATGCATGTATTTGTTTTTCACTTTCTTAATATTGATGCCTAAAAAGAGAGTTGATGTACAAACCTGAATTTGCTTTCAAGCGACAAACATAAACAAGCTTCTTTTCGAAATCAAAAGGTAGAGATGATTACGACACCTTATGATTTTGAAATAAATACTCGTTTCGACACTAGAAAGTCACAAATTCAAACCAAAGGCAAAAGTAAAAGCATAATCGACTATCAACAGCAAATAAACTTTCTCCTATGAACAAAGTCGACACTTGCGACAGATCTAAATCAAAGGACGACAGTACGACTATTCTACTTTTGCAATGGAAAGCTGTAAACGACTCAACAAACACATAAAAACATCTACAGTTCTTTTGTACAACTGAGGCGAAATAGCAGTAAGGAAAAGGGGTTTGAAACAGTCAAATACTGATCACAGGCTGCAAAAATCAGAGACAAAACTGGAAAGAATGAAGCAAAGAACCTCAGCTGCACAAGGCTAGGTTGATCAGCGCACCTCTTACACAGAGAGACTGCATTGCAGCGCAGGTAGCCCTCTCGGGAAGTGCATTGAAATGCAGAACCTCTTCACAGAGCCTGCGCTGGGGCAGAAATGAGAATTCTATCTGGGTTCTGGGTCACGGTTTGCAGTTTAATCTTTGGTTTTTGGCCGAGTAAAAGCAATCAGTAATGCACAATCAGAGGTAGATCTAAGGGGGGGTCTAAGAGCTATCACAAGGGCAATCAGTTAGTTTATGAATCAGCTGTTCAAATCATAAACAGATCCAGTGAATGGATTGAAGCAGCAGATGTCTACTTTGCATTTGTTAATGGCAAATGCAGTTCGATTGCTACTTCTAAGTTTATGAAACAAACAACAAGAGAAACACAAACAAACTAACTAGACATGATCCCCAGTGGAGTCGCCATTTTGTTATCGGGAAAAGTGTCTATTTAGAACTACTCTATCCCACTAAGGTGTGACAGCTACCTTAGAAACAAACAGAGAAAACTACTTTTGTATTCTTCTTTATGAACTATAAATAAAGAGGAATAGGATGAACCAACCTGTGTCTTGCGCTAGTCCTTTGATACAATCTCTCTCCTCTTTGACAGCTTCCAGCTACCTGCTCCCTTACTTGCCCAGCTTCACCAAGTACCTGTAAGATCACAGAAGAAGGAAACTATACAAAAACATGGGTTTATATTCATAAATAACTTAGGATCAGATTTAAGTTAACCATACGAATGTAACAAGCATCAATGAAACACAAGCATGGAGAAGAAACTCAAATAGTTTTATTGATATTCAAGAAGATCCAGGAGGAGTTACAACCGATGATTCCTGACCCAGCATCAACCTCCCAGCAAAGAAGTCCCTTCTTCACCCCCAACAAAGCATAGATCACCCAATTCTCTGATATGTATCTCAAAACCAACAGCAATTCCTTACAATGTGCAAAATTCCAGCTTCTGGATCTCTGGGATGAGGGATCCATATATAGATGTATGCAAGGAGGATGAGTCAGCTCATGATTTGATTAGTGGCTTCTCTCTGTCAGTTCTTGCTTCCACTTGGATACTAAAAGCCTCTTACTCATCCTTGGTCGAATTCAGTGAGGCAAGTGTCATTGGAGAAGATTCTGGAAGCTTCCATTGCCTCTCCACCTCGTGGAATGACACTGCCACTTGTCATTTCCCACTCAACGCACCCTGGTAGTGCATTTAGGTGCGTTGCAATGCACCTAGCTAGTGGACTTGGGTGCTATGCAACGCACTTGGCTAGTGGAGCAGCTGAAATGATCCTGTTTTGACTTATTCTGAGCAGTTTCTGGTGGAGAACTTCTGGGAGAAGCTATAATTTGTTGACCTTGTTCCTTTAGGAGTTAGAACAACACTTTTAGGGACTTAGGAGCCCTTGGTTTATGGACATTTCATGCTTAGACTTTAAGGCACAAAAATGTCTATAACACCACGTCGTTCATGTATCTGCATCGTATATGCGCAAATTCCATATACAAAAATTGCGCATATACGGAAATTGTGCATATACAGAAGATATCTTCCGTATATGCGCAATTTCTGTATATGCGTAATTTCTGTAATGGAATTTTCACATATACGATGTAAATACATGAACGACGTGCATATACGGAAGATATGCACATATAGGAAAGTTAGGGATATACGGAAAATATGCGCATATCTTCCGTATATGCGCAATTTCCGTATATGCACAATTTCCGTATATGGAATTTGTACATATCTTCGTTCATGTATCTACATCGTATATGCACAAATTCCATATACAGAAATTGCGCATATACGGAAATTGTGCATATACGGAAGATATGCGCATATACGGAAATTGCGCATATACGGAAGATATGCGCATATCTTCCATATATCCCTAACTTTCCTGTATGTGCATATCTTCCGTATATGCACGTCGTTCATGTATTCTTCATGCTCGGTGTGTATGCATTCCAAACTTTTGAAAAAATAATAAATCCACATTAATTGCATGCTCCTGAGTGCAAGTTACTAGGTTGTTACACTACACAACCCTAATTTCTATTCCCAATGAACTTAGACAACTTATGAGAGTATAAATAAGGTTTATGTGATGGAGAAGGGGGAATTGACCATTTTTGTACCTTTATTTTGGAGCATTATATTGAAAATTTAACCTTGGATTTTATGGTTCTCTTCTACACAAACCTTTGTTTATAAAGTTGACTCTCTTACTCAAATTTGATATGTAATCCCTTATTGGTTTTCCTTTTCACATATAATGAGGAGTTGTAATTAAAGTTGAAGTCTATAAGTGGTCTAGGTTAGGAGGAACACAACCTTTGTTGATGAAGGCATTGGAATTATATCAAGTATTGCCCACACACATTAACACACGTGCACACACACACACACATGAAGCGATCTCTTCTCTCCCAAAAGAAACTATGTTGTAATTCATTTAATTATTAATTACATGATTTAGAAGAGAAATTAATTACTTGATATTAATTAATATTAGTTAGTTACAAGTGTTCTTGTTTTAATATCATTAATAATTTATATTGTAAATGGTTTGAGCAATGTCATGTGATGATTTTGAGCATATCTCTATAGAAGTTTGGAGCATGCAAGACTTTATCTATACAATTACAAATCCAACCAAGGGACCAACTAATTGGTGAAAGGTATTCTTCCCTGTCCATTATTTATATCTTTGGCATAATAACTTAATCTTAAAAGTTGAGTAATGAGTCTTCTTATTTTCTTTGTCATTAACTTGACCCTAATAAACTAGGGATCATTCTCTGTCAACCACCCCAGACTTTCCCAAGAAAACTTTCTTTGTATTTTGATTTGTTTGTTATATATATATATATATATATATATATATATATATATATATATATATATATATATATATATGCTAACTTTCATTTTAATGTTGTTTGTTAGTTCTTCAATGTATCTATGTGAATGAGAAGCACCATTAATGACACACTTAGCCATCCATAGTAACACTAAAAGAGGTGCTACTATTACATGACAATGCATTACATGACTTACAAAAAGAAAAAAATGGGATGGTGGTGTGTTTCTCTAGTAAAGTAGCAACACCTACTGTGTTATACCCTAATTATCCCATGTCCATCAATATGCACTTCTCATTCACTTAGTGTAGTTATCAAAGATGTGTGATACACATTATCATATGGGAGTATTGCAATAAGTGCTCCCATACATTTGTTAATGTACCAAAGAGCATAGTAAATTTATGCACATTTCATATATGACTATTTGATGCACTTCAAACGATAGTGAGTTTTGTTAATTGATGTGACCTGTGTACATGCTTAGAGTTAGCATGGTTTGAATTCCAAGGTGACACTATTAAGAACTTTTTAAAAGAAAAAGAAAGAAAATAGAAATGTAGGCTAATTTTAAATGTTTAGCTAGTTAAAACAACTATCAATATATGGTATCTATGTAGATGAAAACTATAGATTTATATGTTTGCCAAATTTCTAAAAATAAATCAAATATATTATGGAATAGAAGGAATAATGAAATATAACAATTCAATAACACAAGACAAAGAAGTGCTCATACTAGAATATAAAGCATCGGTGCTTGTATGTGTGTGGTGCATTATATACAATTTAAAATGAAAAGTTCAATGTGATATATCTTTTTAAACCCTACCATGGTGCCCCACTTATTATATTGAAGGTACAATAAATATTATTTTATAAAATAACTTAACCTACCTTAGTGCACATAGGAGGGTAATACATGGCTATGATGGTATCTTTCATATATAACATTGGCCAAATTTTTTGAAACCTTTACAACATACCATAGAACAATCTACATTAATATAACTCTATTTAACACATTGAAAATAATTTATTAAAAAAAATTGTTGATATTAACATGAATAAGCACTAACAAAAATATATTTAGTAAAACTTTAACCTAAATTTACTTATTAAAAATATAATATAAATAAACTAATTTTATTAAAACATTTTACAAATTAATATTTAATATTTTTTGAATAAATTATCTATTAAATTTGAAACAAAACATTATTTAAATCTAAATTGAAATTGTTGTAAACTTACATTTTAATAATAATTAAGTTTTGACAATTATCAAATTTACCTTAATCTTAACTAAAGTATTTGATTTCAATTTTGTTAAAATTGGTGAAAAGTGCATATGTAAATAAATGACAGATACACAAAATGCTTTAGATAATTGTTATTATTATAATATACGGAATCGAATATACATGAGTTTGGATTGTATTAAAGTTCATTATCGCCCTTACATCAAGGTGTTAATGTACCAAAGAGCATAGTAAATTTATGCACATTTCAGACTTGGTGGATATGACTTGGCTTAAAGTTTTGGAATGAATCGTAGCCGCTTATCTGTAGCATATGATCCTCGAATTGACTATTTGATGTACTTCAAATGATAGTGAGTTTTGTTAAATGATGTGACCTATGTACAGGGAATTGATGCCACAGATCAGCACCTATGAATACATAAGATGATATAACTTATATTGTGAAGCATTGTTCTGTGCCTAGTGTGTTCTACTTGTCTGGCTCCTTCAACATTTTCTATTCAAACAATGTTTTCATCACCCAAGGGGGTTTTGATATTGTGGTATGACTCAACATAACAGATGCCTTCAACTAGACAAAATCAGAATATCTTAAAATACTTATGTACAACAGATAGAAGGTTTCTGTGTATTGTTGTACCTTATTGTGAAGTAAAACTGTGATCAGCAATCTAATAAAAGAAAGTTAATATATTGAAACTGTCCTTGTAGCCCCTTTATAGACAAAACAATGGCTAAAGTTATATTATTGTAGCCTAAGTCATTTAAACTTGTTGGAATGTTTAGCCTTCAAAGTAGCAAACCTAGTGGGTTTAGTGAGAGCAATGGTAGTTGAGCATATATGCTCTATGTATTGTTTGTGTGACTTGAACCCAAGTGCTTTCAAGTCCTTTAGCATGATTTTGGTCCTTTTAACCATAGCATCAACATTTATCTTTTTTTTTCTGTGGAAATTAAAACATTATCAATAAATATCAAAATCCACATATATATAATGAAAATATGCGGACCATGTAACGAATATGAAAAGACAATTCATTGACTAGCTATCAATAAATATCAAAATCTATATAGATATAATGAGAATATGGTGAACATGTAACGAATATGAAAAGAAAATGCATTAACTAGTCATAAAAAAATATGTCAATGTTATTATGAGCTAAGATATGTAGTATATAACTTACCTCTCTTAATTTATCTTGAAGTCTAGGTGAATGCCGCAATGGTCGAGGAGAATGTGATTTTTTCTAAGTATCATGTCCACCATCATACATGTGCAAAGGTGTTTTAGGAGATGTATATTCATTACTCTGAACATTAGATTATACATAGATATAAGTATGTGACTCAAATAGAATTAAATGTAAAAATATGATAAAATTATAAGAGTATAAATAAATATAATCTTACCTTGCATTGTGAAATTGGACGTGAAGATGGTTGTAGCATTTGAACCATTTCATTTCCATTTTTCTTAAGGCTTCGACAAGGGCTTTTCATTGATTGTGATGGTTCCAAAGGGAACACCTGCACCATAAATAAGAAATAACACACACACACATAATCAAAAAAAATCAAGGATAACGATATATAATACAGAACATCCATTTCTCATCCCATCATTATGGTAAAACATAACAATTTATATCTTAATGTTTTTAGGGGAATAGGTTATATGGATTAAAAACTTACTGGCCCAGTAACCCCTTGAAAACCTTGAAATCTAGGTGAGCGTCGTAATAGTTGGTGGCTTGAATTTGGGGAATTTTGTTGATTAGGCTATGCATATCAATAACAATGAGAAATTAGTATACAATTATAATAAATATAAATATTATTTAATGTTAAAATGTCTAAAAAATTAATATATGCAAAAAAATGGACTCAACTGTGTTGTCATTGTCTTGATTATTCATCAAAGTTTAATATATGGTTGTGCCCATCTAATCCTTCTTCCCCCACATCATCGGGAACCTCAGTGCTTGCTTTCTCTTTTAAAGCAATATCTATGCGCTTCATTGTCTCCATACGTCTACGAGGTAGACTCTGATCCCAACGTTGAATTTTTTCACAAATCCTTTGCTTTGAAGTATCATTAAGCTGATCAAATGTAACAACTGACTGTGAAAACAAGTTTCAATGAATTTAGTCCACAACAATAAATTAATATTAATAGAAAACATATACAGATAAATACTAATAAATACTTACAGCTGAAAGAATTTCTTCATTGACAATATTAATAAAAAATCATATACTAATAAATACTTACAGCTGAAAGAATTTCTTCATTGACAAATCTTTTATATGCTTGTTGTCGTGCACGACATAGCCTTGCATCTAAATCATATTGTATTTTAGCATTTTGCCTTTTAACTGCACTTGTTGATTTGACCGCCCATGTAGCATTTGCATTCTCTTACTCGACCTCTTTGACGTGGAGGAATTGGTGGGCGATTGTGGGTGGTAGCCCGATGACGATTAAGGCCAGATAGCTTAGATCGACTCAAGTTCCCCGCACAGCCACCAACAAGACAAGTGAACACTTGCTTGGTGCCTTTGATAGTTACCTCCCATTCATGTCTAATTTCCTCCATTTTCTTACTTCCTTATAAATGAATATGTAAACAACAATGTTGTTAAAAACATCATAAAAACACTTTAAAGTAAAAATCAATATTCATATCTATTTTTTTGTGGTTACCATAACTATCCGGCTTATCCCAGCATCATCATTCCACTTAAAATTAGAAAGGAGAAGAAAAGCTTGGACAGCCAAGGCTTGTAAGCCTCCGGCAATTGTAAGGCCATTACTGTTGCACATCCGGCAAGGACAAAGTCTGTAAGTGCTTTCATCAACTGATTTTAGTCTGAATATCTAAAGTGTTAATATTTAATGTAAATAATGTCAACTCTCATTTCTTTACTTCTCCATTTCTTCCTATGACATCAGATCCTTCTGCTGTTTCCATGTGTACCTCATTTCTTTATTTCTCCATTTATACTTATTAGATCAAATTTATCTACTGTTTCCACTGTGTATATATACTCACAGTGTTAATAACTAAACAGATTCCTTAACAACAATATTCCACATTTATTAGACTATGCAATTGTTTTGTGATTTTTTACTATGGTTTTCCATTTCTCCATCCAAACAGATGACACCAGATTCATCTACCGATTCCACTGCGTATAATATACCTACAGTATTCATAATTCATTTGTATAATATAAAATTGAATGAAATGAGGATAGATGATTTGTTGTAAGATTTTGCGGATATAGGAAACACGAATACTTATTAATCAAACACTTAATTGAAAATTTTTATGATCCTAAAGCATATTTTTGAGAAAAACAAGTCATTAGGAGAAAAATTTGAATCGTAACAAAATTATAATTATATTCAAAAATTTAAATCTTTTTTTATCAGGTTGGAAAAAATAAATTAATAAAAATATTTGAGCGAGGAAAAACTTCTATCTATTTAGAATCTTTAAATGCTTGCTTACTGCATTTACGATATTTAAATGCTTTCAGTCACAAGATATTTGACTAAACATGCAGAAAAAAGATTCTTTAAAACTTTAACTTTCCGTCACTGGGAAGAAATTTCGATTTTCCTAACTAAAATTCCGAAACACGGTTCTTCATTGCCTCATAAAATTTTGCGAGCGCTGACTTCATCAAAACCCTAATTTTTTTAAAATTCATCTAATCAAATGAAACTTGAACCTTTTATTAATCAAATTCCAACCAAAATAAAATTTTCAGAGCCATTTGGCTTTGGAATACTCCTTATAATTAACCGTGACCAGGACCGATGCTTGTGAGAATGATGAACAAAATTCTTCATGGCACCGCATTCTTGAGGAGTCAAATAAAATTTATTCTGAACTGTGAGTCCAGTTGCAATCTAAATTTGGCCATATATTACTGCTCCAGAATAAATTTTCTATCTTTTACGAGACAATTTGGCGGAGTGAGCAAATCGAGCTGTAATATTTGAATCTTTAAAATATATTTAAATCTTTAAATCAATCGAAACGTATTTTGGAATCTGTGCTAAAACAATTACAGATCATTAACCAGGGAAGAGTTCATAAAACATGAAATGTCGTTCGGAATCTATTCGAAATGCTAGGGCTTTGTCGTGTTGCATATGGCTTTTTAAAATATGGCTTCGAGGCATGAAAAGGATGCGCACTAACCTTGCGAAAAGCAATTTTCGATCACCAATGGCCAGCTGCATATAGTTTCAAACTTTCAATAAAAGCTCCTCTATTATTGAAATTCTGAGCTGTATACTACATTTTCCAAATTTCAGTAAAAGTTTTATCATTATTAAAACGATGGGCCTTGGTTTTGTTCCTTCCTATAACCCGTTGGAGAGCCCTCACAGTTACAGTTCCAATTCCAGATCGGGTGTCGCATTCTGAATTTTATGTGTTGTGCGCTGATTAAATGGAGATTTTATGTGTTGGATCGACGTTGATTGCGTTGAATTACAGAATGCTTAATTTCTAGGATCGTTTCACCTATTGAGTTTGTGCTATGAATCCAAATCGCTGGAGATCGATTCCAGTCTTAATTACAGTAAATAAATCAAGTTAAAACGCAGCCAGTGTTACATCTGATAGGAATGACAATTGCAGAAGTAAAATTTAATGAAGCATTTGGGAAATATATGAAATTTCCCTGTCTTGGAATGTCAATTGGGCTATATGCGTTGAAATTACTGAAGAATGGGAGGAATTTCGGGCCGGCTAGGTTGCTACTGCCACTACTAGACCATGCTAAAAAAGAAAGGTATGCAGGGGTATACGATAATACCTGTATACGCGCAAGACAGAGGTCGAAAGAGCGTTTGAAATATTCCGTCCTCGAAGCGCTGCATGCACTGAATCACCTTCTGTAACCTCTCCTCTGTTCGCCGGAGTTCAATGGTTGTAACCTCTCCTCTGTTCATCGGAGTTCAATGCGTGAATTGTCGGGAGTTTGAATTGCCGGGAGTTTGAATTGCCTGGAGGATGGTTGGTAAGGTTCGTAAATGTGCCTCAGGTTCGTAAATGTGCCTCATCAATACGCCAGAGTGGAGGCCAAAGTGGAGGCGGGCAGGGTCGATGGGCAGGAGCACGGCAGACGGCAGAGTCGCCGGAGCTGCATGAACTGTAATCGCCGGAGAGGGATGCATGCCATGATCCATGGTTGAGCATGTAAGGGTGCCATGATGTTAAGGAGGTTGTCTGCCACTATCAGAGGGGGTAAGGACATAGCATTAACTTTGCTATGGAGGTGGAAATAGGAACTTTCGCCCCATACAACAGTGGGGGAATATTTTTATTGTAGCAATAATTGAGGTAAAATGAAAGAGAGGAGGGCACAAAAAGCCATGTAAAGATTCAACATTAATTGCTACTGAAAATTACAATGACCATACAACAGTGGGGGAATATTTTTTTGTAGCAATAATTGAGGTAAAATGAAAGAGACGAGGGCACAAAAAGCCATGTAAAGATTCAACATTAATTGCTACTGAAAAATACAATGACCATACAACAGCATGAAGGACAATTTGACGCATGATTTCCAAGGCAAAAGGTAGGCTGGAAATTCATTATTGTTTAGGGAATCGAGAGAGAATAGGCTGGAATTTGATCGTACAATTCTGTTCAATTTTACGGATAATCTTGGCACAAAAAAGGAGGGAAGATTTGGCACATTTTTTGAGGGCAGCAAAATTTAAAGAGATAAGTTTTTTTGTATTGTTTAGTTGTACAACTACATTTAATTCCTATATTCTCAAGGAAATAATCAAAATCTCTCTATATGTTTTCTCCTTATGGGGTTTTCTTTGGGCTTTGTCCCAACATCGTTGTGTTAACGGATGCTTGTCTATTGTCATTATTTTTATAGTGCAAGTTATTTATCATTATATTTTTGCTTATAAAATTTAAGTTATGAATGTTGAGTTAAATATATTTATTTTGAAATTTTATTGGAGATAAAAATATGTGTGCGCTAAGTGTTTGACAAAATCTGTAAAAGAATTGTTAGTGATTTTGCATGAAATTTTTACATGGTATCAGAGTTGGGACTCTAAGTAGAGTGGACACATCGATTTTTCTAATATAGTAAGGGATTATACATAAGGTAGTAGGGTGTCACTTTAGCAAAAGGTGCACAATGTTTTATTGAGTTAGTTGTCACTTGAGTAAATTCATGGCTTCATGTTTGAGGGTAGAATTTAGTTTAGAAGGGATTGAGAAATTTAGTGCCTAGAGGGACATAATAGTCTATGTTTTTGATAAGAATGAGGTGTGTTAAATAGTCAAGAAGGTAGTGACCATACCAACGAATGCTACATTTTTGGCAAACTTCAAAAAGAACAATGCCAAGGAAAAAAGACTAATTCTTAATGGCATTAAGGAACATGTTCCTCATGTGAGAGGAAAGAAGTATGATTTTGATGAGCTACAAAATTAGACCTTTTGCTACGAAATCATCTGCCCATTTTTGACCAGTTATTCATCTTTTCCCTCAAATTTCCTTTAAAAACCTAAATATCTACTATGGGTAGCTAAGGTATGAAATATGTTTACTATTTTTTTATTTTGTTCCTAAATAAGAACTAAAGAATGATTAAAAAGTAGTTTGGTATTTTATATAGCTATATGGTTTGAATAAGTAAGAGGCACTAAACTAAAGTTGTGAAAGGCATGCAGACAAACCAATATGGATGCAGGCACATGGAAATCCACAAAGGAACAGGTGGCATTCATAAGAACTAACCAAATGCTATAAAGAAGGAACATTTGGTTCAAGCATCTATAAAGGTTTCAAATAGTTAGGTATCTTCACCCACATGTTATTCCATATTCATTTTACAGTAGACCAATATGGCATCAATCTATTTTGTCGATTTTCTCCAAGTCTAAAATAGGTGAGTCATGTCTCACAAGTTGGTGCACTAATAGTTGAAGGATTTCTCAAGATGCCTCGACGCATTACAATCATTATAGCACCGAGGCCAAGCATATTATTGATCATAAAGTTTATATTGTTATGTCTGGATTTCATTTAGAAGTTTGATGTATCATAAGGCCATTGTTTTGGTTAATGTAGCCTCTGAATTTAGACAGCTTTTTGGGACATAGATTCCTCCTTGTCTTATAAATATGCACTCTTAAACACATGCCATTCACCAAACTATGTTGTAATTCTGTTGCCTATTATAATTATGCATGTGGATGTGTTGCTCTATATGTTGAAGTTGTATCTATGAATTTGTGAGTTACTAGACATAAGCTAGGCCCTAAGTTCGGCCCGCTCAAGGTAATGTCTTGTATTGCATTTACTTTTGCAAATTGTGTGTTTCCTTCTTTCGCAAGTTGTGTGTGTTTTAATTGATCTTAGATTAAAATAGAATCGGTTGAATTGATTTATGCAAGATGTGTTTACTTCTTTCACTGTAGTGTGATTCATTTTATTTTTGATCTTATACTTTCATTGGGCCATGTTTTAATTCTGAGTGTGTGAGAGGTGATGACACAATCGATGAAAAAACAGTAATAACTGCTGCGCAAATCAGCAGAAGTGTTGTGAAACTATATAAGTTGTTATGAAACCACAACTTGATAGGTTTACCTACTTCTACTTGTTGGATGTGGAGCCAGATTATCTTCCTAATTCAGAGGTCTTGTTTCATCTATGTTTGGATCCTAATCCTCGATGGGTGTGGGGGGGCTTTTCCCTCCACTATTTCTTCCTAGGGGGTCCAAGGGAGGGGAGAAGGACTACATGTTTTGGAGCCCCTCCACCCCCCCAACAAGGATTTGGGGGTAGCGCCTCTGAAGCTAAAAATAGATGAAAATTTTTCTCCTAAAATATTGTAATTTCATAGGCAATTTGGGCCATTCATTAAGCAGATGATCTGATGGTAGAAGTTATGTTTAATTTAGGGTTTTTTCCCTATAAATCAACCCCTTGGCTTATATGAGGGAATTGTATTGCATATGTGCATTATTATTATTGTCAAAGAGAAAGAGAGAGGAGACTGTGTGAGAGCGAAGAGGAAATTATAGTGAATCTATTGTAGGTTGTATCTCTTCATTTTGTTGAATAATATAAAAGGAAGGCTTGGTTTTTTCTTTGTAGACGTAGCCCAAATTGGGTGAACCCACTTATATATGTGTCTCTCTTGTTTTATGTGTTTTTATGTTTGTGTTTTTGCAATATTTTTTGTATTTCATTGCTCTGTTAATTAATTTCTAACAATTGGTATCAGAGCCGAAGGTTTATTTGGTTGATAAACTCACAGGAGAGAAGGGTTCCTGGTTCGAGCAGGAGAAATGGAAGAAAATAGTAGTTTTAGGGTCAATAAATTTAACGGCCAAAAGTACCATTTGTGGAAGATGTAGATGGAAGATTATTTGTATCAAAAATATTTGTACCTATCATTGAGTAGAAATACAAATAAGTCGACGAGTATGTTGAACAAAGAATGGGAGATTCTTTATAAAAAAGCATTAGGAACAATACGGTTGTGCCTAGAGGCATCGGTATCCTTCAATATTTCAAAGGAAACAACAACAAAAGGTCTAATGAGGGCTTTGGAAAAACTCTATGAAAACCTGCAGCCTCGAATAAGGTATTCCTTATGAAGTGCTTGTTTAATATGAATATGTCATAAGGTGAATTTTTTGTTGATCATTTAAATGAGTTTAATATGGTTACCATTCATTAAGTTCTGTAGGGGTAAATTTTTATGATGAAGTTAGGGCTCTATTATTTTTATGCTCGTTACCAAAAAATTGCAATGGTTTAGTTATGGCCATTAGTAACTTGTCTCTGTATCTAGTACTTTAAAGTTTAATGATGTTATGAGCGCCATCCTTAGTGAGGAAATGTGACGGAAAATCTCTGGTGAGACATCGAGTAATGCTTTGACTGCAAAGACTAGGAGAAGAAAAATGGAAAGAGGAAGGAGCGTAGGAAATCGCAGTAAGTCAAGAAAAGGCAAATCCAAGTTTAGATTAGGGATAGTGTGTTGGAAATGTGGGAAGAAAGGACACCTGAAGAAAGACTACAAATCTCGGAAGGGAAAAGAAGGAGATGGACATCAAGTAACAATCATGAAGCAAATGTGACAGGTAATGTGTTGCAAGATGCTTTGATTCTTTCATTAGAGAATATTATTGATGCCTGGGTGGTAGATTCAAGGGCCTCATTTCATGCCACACCTGATAGGAAACATTTTCATGATTATGTTCAAGGATATTTTCGATAGGTTCGTCTGGGTGATGATAAGCCCTATAAAATAATTGGAATGGGTAAGGTTTTTATAAAGAATCAAAATGGAAACCAATGGTTATTGAAGGAGGTAAGGCATGTTCCAAATTTGAAGAAAAATCCAATTTCAATAAGGAAATTAGGTGGTGAAGGTTGTGTAACTACATTTACAAACAAAACTTGGAAGGTCACTAAAGGAGCCCTGGTAATAGAAAAAGGAGAAAATGTTGGTACATTGTATTTATGCAATAGTATTTCTAATTATGCTAATGTTTTAACCTCCATAGGAGAAGATACAACACTCTGGCATCATAGGCTCAGGCACATGAGTGACAAGGGGATGTGGATTCTTCACTCAAGAAATTTGTTGCCATGTTTGAAGCATGCTGATTTGGATTTCTGTGAAAAATGTGTTTATGGAAAACAAAAGAGAGTCAGATTTATTAGAGTTGGGAAGGAAAAGAAGAGAGAAAAATTAGAGCTTGTGCGTACAGATGTGTGGGGACCTTCTCAAGTTGGTGGCTCCCGCTATTATGTTACTTTTATTGATGATGCAAATAGGAAAACCTGTATTTATTATATTCGAAATAAATTTGATGTATTTGATACTTTCAAGAAATAGAAATATTTGGTTGAGAATGAGATAGGGAAGAAGTTCAAGTGTCTCAGATTAGACAATGGAGGTGAAAATTGCAGCAAAGAGTTTTATAACTACTATTTAGAGCATGGAATTTTTAGAGAGAAGACAATTCCAATAACACCATAGGAAAATGGTGTATCATAAAGGATGAGCAGGGAAATCATTGAGCATGCAAAGTGCATGAGATTGCATGATAAACAGAGGGCCTCCCAGTTCCTTGGATGGTGGTATTCCAGAGGAGGCATGGACAGGTAAAAAGTTAAACTACTCATTTTTAAATATTTTCGGTTGTGAAGCCTTTGTCCACATAAATAAATAAAATAGAACAAAGATTGAGGCAAAATCAAATAAGTGTACCTATATTGGATATGGTGTAAATGATTTTGGTTATTTCTTATATGATTATGAAAATCACAAAGTTTTAGGAGCAGAGATGGCATATTCAATGAAAAGTTTTGTATAAGGATCGGATGCAGGGAAAGAAACAAGAAAAAGATAACAAAGAATACGCAATGCATGATGAGATCACAGAAAAAGTAAAGGTGCCTGAAAATCATAATGACCCGGAAACCACAACAACAACAATAACCAAAATAGAAATGGGCACATCAAACTCCTGAAAGTGGTGTTAGAATATCTACCATGATAAGTAGATCCCCTGAACGATACTCCCCTTCATTACGTTATGTACTGTTGACTTATTCCGGTGAACCAGAAAATTATGAAGAATTAATGCAAGTAGAAACAAGGAAGAAGTGGGAGCAATCCATGGAAGAAGAGATGGACTCCTTGATGTAGAACCAAACTTGGGACTTAGTCAAGTTACATGTTGGTAAAAGAACATTGCAGAATAAATGGGTTTATAAGTTGAAGGAAGAAGATGGAGGTAAATAGGGGTATAAGGCTAGACTTGTGGTGAAGGGATGTGCACAAAAGAAAGGTATAGACTTTGATGAATTTTTTTTCCTATTGTTAAAATGACTTTAATCAAAACTATTTTAAGTCTAATGGTAGCATAATATTTTAATCTTGAGTATTTAGATGTAAAGACAGCCTTTCTCCAAGGAGATTTGGAGAAATAAATGTATATACATGTTGCAGCCACAAAGATATGACGTTAAAGGGAAGGAGAAATTAGTGCGCAAATTGAAGAAGAGCTTGTATGGATTAAAACATGCTCCAAGGAAGTGGTATCTAAAAATTGACATGTTTATGTTTGAACAAGGTTATACTAGATGTCATTTTGACCATTGTGTTTATTTTAAAAGGAAAAATGATGGTAACTATATTATATTGTTATTATATGTAGATGACATGCTTGTTGTGGGGTCTAACATGTAGGAAATAAATGTGCTCAAAGGAAAATTGGCAAATCCATTTGCATTGAAGGATTTGGCTATTGAAAAACAAATCCTTGGTATGAGAATAACTAGAGACAGGAAAAATCACAAATTAACATTTTCTCAAAGTGAGTACATAGAAAAGGTGTTAGAAAGATTTAATATGCAGAATGCAAAACCAGTTTAGTACACCTTTGCCTAGCCATTTCAAACTAAGTAAGGAGTGTGTCCCAAGACTGGGGAAGATATGGATTATAAGTGTAAAGTTCCATGCGCATCAATTGTTGGAAGCTTAATGTATGAAATTGTCTGCACAAGACTTGATATTGCACATGCAGTGGGAGTTGTAAGCAAGTATATGAACAATCTGGGAAAAGAGCATTAGATGGTAGTGAAGTGGATTCTCAAGTATTTGAGACGTACCACAAATCAAGCATTATGTTTTGAAGGTTCAAACATTGCTCTACAGGGATATGTTGATGCAAATATGGCAGGTGACAGAGAAAACAGGAGGATTGCCACAGGGTATGTGTTTACTATAGGTGGAACACTTGTCAGTTGGATTTGAAAATTGCAAAACATTGTTGCACATTCAACAATGGAAGCAGAGTATGTTGTCATTACAGAGGCTAGTAAAGAAATGATTTGGTTACAAAGGTTTATGGATGAGTTGGGCAAGAAGCAAGAAAGAGCAGGTTATATAGTGATATCCAGAGTGCCATTCATCTTGCAAATAATTGATCCTTTCATTCTAAGTATAAACATATACAACTCAGGTATCATTTCATACGGTCAGTTTTGGATGATGGACAGTTAAAGATGGAAAAGATACACACTAACCAAAATCTTGTAGATATATTGACAAAGGTTGCAGCCATGGAGAAATTGAGTTGCTGTTGAGTTTCAATTGGCCTTCAAGAAGGATGATTAATTTGAGAAACATCCAGGTCCAAAGTGGAAGCATTGTCCGGCAAGTGAAGCATTGATGGAGTTGATATAATCAGTCTCCAAGTGGGATATTGTTGGATGTGGAGCCTGATTATCTTCTTGATTTAGAGGTCTTGTTTTAGCTGTGTTTGGATCCCAGAGTTCACCGACATAAAGACTTTTCACTTTCTCTACTTTACGGCTTAATGCACGTCAATATTCCACGTTAATTTTATACAGTTTCATCACACGAACCCTGTTCTGCTTCACCTTCCAAGTTGTTATGTGTCTCAGAAAGGATTTTTGTTTATCAAAGATCACATCATAGACACGGTCTTCCAAAAATGATACAAATATGAGGTTCTTCTTCAGTCCTGGTACAAACATGAAATATTTGAGGTGAAGAGGGGATCCCAACTCCCTCTTAAAGATTATTGTACCAATCCTGGTGACATTGTACCTTATGTCATCCCCAAGCTCAATATGGATCTAGAGATATTTATCCTCCAAGTCACCCAAAAATTCTCTACACCCTTTCATGTGGAATGAAGCACCTGAATCCAAGTACCACACACTCCCCATTACAGTGTTGGCCATGCATGCGATCAAGGTGACATCTAACTCGAACTTTGAAGTCGATGCTTCACCTGATGCTCCTCCTGAGTTATTCTTGCTAGACTTTTTGTGTAGACGCTTTGTAGCATAGTGCCCAAATTCATGAAAATTGAAGCATTTTATTTTCGACAAGTCTTTCTTATTCCCCCTTGGTTGGATTAAATTTCGTCGTCCCCAAGCTCAATATGAATCTAGAGATCTTTCTCCTCCATGTCACTAAAAAACCCTCTACACCCTGTCATGTGGAACGAGGAACCTAAATCCAAGTACCACACACTCCTCATCACAGTGTTGGTCATGCATGTGATCAAGGTGACACCTAAATCAAACTTTGAAGCCAATGTTTCACCTATTGCTCCTCCAGAGATCTTCTCACTAGGCATTTTGGGTGGAAACTTTGTAGCATAGTGCTCGAATTCATGACAATTGAAGCATTTATTTTGGAAAAGTCTTTCCTCTTGCGCCCTTGGCTAGATTCTGGTTTGGTTTGATATTTCTCCCCTTTCCAACTAGTAAAAAATTTTCTTCATCTTCTCCCTTGGATGAACCTTGATCTCTGGTATTTCGCCTAATTTCTTCTTGTACCAAATTGTACCATAAGTGTTCCCAATTTGATAATTTCTCCCTCTCGTTCACCGATTTTTGCTATTTATTCCACCTTTGGGGAAGGACTAGAAGAGCTAGGGTCACCAGATCATCTTCTACAACATTCACACCAACCCCTTCAAGCTCATCTTGAACTTGTGTAAATCTAAGGAGATATTATGGAATACTATCATTCTCCTGCATCTTAATGTTTCCAAGTTTGTCTTTGAGGGCCAGTTTTCTATGGTCACTTCTATTCTCAAATAGCTCAATTAGTTCCTTCCACATTGCGAAAGGAGTTTCTTTCCCATGGAGATTTGAGACAATGTGGTTTCTCACTCCCCCCAAGATTATTCTCCTTGCCTTGGCTACATATTTCTTCCATTGGGCTAGATTTTGGGCATCAATTAATTCTGGTTTTGGAATGTATGTCTTGACATATTGCAGCAATCCATTTTCATCAAGAATTGCCTCCATGCGATGCTTCCAGGCAATGAAATTCAAGGTGCCTTCCAAGGCATACTCTAATCTCATCCCATTGAAGGTTATTCTCCTAACTTCGAAGAAATCTTGCTACAATAAAGCTGAAAATTCAAACCTCCTGAGGAAAAACTTCAAAATTATTGTTCTAATGTGAATATTGCTTTGATGCCATGTAGAAATATGGCGATAGAATTGCAACTTCTAAAGAAATTTAATCTAAATCAAGAGACAAAATTATACTCTATTTATCTACGGAAATTAATTCAGAATTTAGAACAACATTCACAAACATGCATCATTTACATACACAAGTACATAGATTTATCTAGGGGAAACCAGCTAGTGAAAATCCCTTAATCCTGCTAGAATTAATCAATGAATAGAGAATTTATTATAATTTCTTGCTCACTTTGAGCTCAACCTACAAGTGAATAATTGTTCTCTCTGCTCATTGAAAATATCTTACCCAAACTTCGTCAATTTCTGCCTCCACTTAAGCTCCTATTTCCTTGTGCAAATCCCAAAAAAAATAGCCTCTTTTATTTAGGAATTTCCTCCAAAATGATTGTGTAATTCCCAAGGATTCATCACTGATTGCATGCAACACCTATACACTCAAAACTAGTATACAATTGATATTACATTGCCTTGAAATCTCCACCATAGCTAAGTAATTTGAATTCCTTGCATGCATGATCTATTTTGGTTGATTAATTAGTTAACTAGATGATCTTTGAGTTAGATTGTTGTCCCACTGCACAACTGACCTCCAACTAGTTTTATTAACTATTAGAACTAGTTTAACTGAGTACAACTAGAAATAGTTGAACTAGATTGCTACAAATAAGTAATCAAATCATGAAAAATGAACTCCAAGCCCATTAACTCAAGCTAATTGAGTGACAAGAGCCATGTCATCTCAATTAACTGTCTCCAAGTTGTCAGTTGATGTGAAAAATTTGAACATGTGGGAAGTGTTAACTAACATGTACAAAAAATCAAATGAAAACAAGAAAATGGTTTTAAGAGAGAAGCTTAAAGCAATAAAAATGGTGAAAACTAATAATGTTACTTCATACCTTATCAAAAACACTCAGGTGAGGGATGAGTTAGCTGCCATATGTGAGACTATACCACCTATAAAGTTGGTCAGGATTGCCTTAAGTGGTATTCCTAAGAGTTGGAAACTTTTTTTTTGAGGGGATTATTGCATGAGAGAATATTCATTCATGGGAAAGGTTGTGGGATGATTGTATATAAAAGGAAATATGTAGGAACAATAGTGAGGCAACTCAACAAAATAAGGATGAAGAAGAGAATGTCGCTCTTATAGGAAAGAGCCAAGGAAAGAAGAAGAAGTGGAGAGGGGGATCCAATTTTAAAGAGAATGATATGAGAAAGGTCCATTGTTTTGCATGTAACCAATATGTCCATTATGCGGGACAATGCTCAAATAAGAAGAAAGGGAAGAAGTTGGAGGAAGCAAGTCTAGTGATAATTTTAGTTCCAGTGAATGACTTCCCAAAGAAAATTGAGAAGGAATTCTCACTTGTCTATCTTGATTCAATCCAGGGAAATATCGAGTATGAGGATGCAAGGACATGGATCATGAATAATGGGTCATCTCAACACATGAAAAGTATATCAGGGGTATTCCTCATTATTTTAGAGATGAATCTAGGTCACCATATAGGGAGTGGAGTGGACACAGTTCATGCAGTGAGGGGAATTGGATGATCCAGGTTCTAACTTGAGTTTCATGAATTTTTGGAAGTGGACGAGGTGTGATTCATTCCAAGACAGATGAAGAACTTTTCTACACTGGAATATGATGGATATGCAATAATGTTCAAGCAAGGAAATGTATTTATCTATCCACTGGGAGTGCATTCGATTGAGGTTGTATTACTTGGTGATGAGAGAGACAGGGTGTATGTAGTGCGAGGACAACCTATGTACAGAATATTTGGATGGATATCAGATTCTAAAATAGTGTCAGAGACAAGGGGAGATCAGGATGCTCAAGGAAGTGAGAAAGAGGCTCATTCCAATGCCAACAGGAGGGTTAGATAGTACGAGATGACATTGTTGGATGATGTTGAGGAGAGCATTAGAGGTTGGCACAGGTCTTCAGTTCAAGGACCAGGATAGATAGCAGGACTAGCACCAGAGTCAAAGGGAGTTTATACGGTAAATAGTGTGGTGGGTTTGCAAAGTGATTTTGGTGGAAGACATGTCAGAAGTACGTCCTTCGCTAAGAGGGAGAATTGAGAAATTGTAGCTCAAGAGGCCTTCTCCAATGTTTTTATGTCTATCATGGGGGGGCATTAAATGTGTCTCTATAGGAAGTGAAATTTTTGATATAAAGTGATTTCTTATTATAAAAGTGAGTTTTTGTACTTTATATTATAAATAAAAAAAATGGCATTTTGTTATTAATGACTTAAAAGTGAATTTAAAGAGAAAATTAGATAAAGTGTATTTAATGTGAGAATAAATGTTATTCCCATATCTAATCTAATTTGATCCATCGAAAAGGTGGTTTGAAAAGTTAGGGCTAGTTCATTGAGAGAAAAAAATACAAAAAAAAACTCCTTACAGAGAAATACATCATTGTGAGAGATTCAGATGATCGATTGTGAGAGATTCACATGAGTGAATGTGAGAGATTCACATGTGAGAGAGAGAGAGAGAGAGAGAAATAATTCATAAATGAAATGAATGTGAGAGGAAAGTGAGATAATAATGAATAAATAAATAAATTATAGCTAAGATTAAGTGAAAATTAAAGAGAGAAGGGCACGAAAATCCAAGTAAAGATTCAACATTTTTTTTCATTTGAAAAGTACAAAGACTGTATAGCAATGTGAAGTGAAGTTTGAGGCATTATTTCCAAGGCAAAAGATAGGCTAGACATTCCTTATTGTTTGGACAACAATTGGTATAACTTTTGCACCCATATTGAGAAAGATCTAGTCGAAATATAATCGTATAGTTTTACGAATTTCTGAGCAATCTTGACACATAAATCAAGGAGGGGTAGCAGAAGCTAAAGAGATAAGTTATGTATTATTGAGTTGTATTGTTGTATTTAATTCCTATATGATCAAATAAATAACAAAAAATTCTTTCTTTGGA
Source organism: Pinus tabuliformis (assembly GCA_031772625.1). Lineage (NCBI taxonomy): Eukaryota > Viridiplantae > Streptophyta > Pinopsida > Pinales > Pinaceae > Pinus > Pinus tabuliformis. Next base: position 474,580,146 of record CM062812.1, read on the forward strand.
TTTTCCCCATAGGGGATTTTTCCCTGGGCTTTTCCCCAACATCATTGTGTCAATGAATGGTTGCATATTGTCATTATTTTTCTATTGCGAGTTACCTAGTATTGTATTTCTGCTCATAAAATTAAAGTTGTGAATGTTGAGTTAAATGCATTTACTTTGAAGTTTCATTGGAGAAAAAATATGTATATGTTAAATGTTTGACAAAATCACTAAGAGAATTGTTAGTGATTTTTCTGAGATTTCTACAAGGAAGTGGTGATATTTTATGGTTGTTGAAGAGTCGTCAAAAGGCCTTTGAATTGTTGAAAAATAAAATCAGCAAAGCATCATTTCTCGCATTACCAAACTTGCAGCAACCCTTCAAAGTGGTGATAGATGCAAGAGGGTATGCTACATGAGCAATCTTCATGTAAGGAGGTGTTGACGATGCTGGAAATACGTCAACAAGGGGTCTCCCCAATATGTAGTCCCAATTAGACCTCACATCGTTTGGAGTAGGAGCCCAATCTGAAATATCGGCCCGATTTCCATGTATTCTTATAGATTTTCCTTGGCTCTAACTTTCAGCAAGAGAGGAATGTGTGGTGCCTTCGAAAGGAAAGAAGGTGTACGGGGTGAGTGTTCAGTTGTAGGTGTGTTAATTTTCTTCTATTGCCAAGGGAAAGAGTAAAGTGGGCCTATAAGAGAGAGGTAATAGTACCAACCAAGAAGAGACACATGAAAACAAGAGGGATTCATCTAAAATCTGGTGGAATAGTCAACAAAATATGTGACGGTCATTACAACCAATCAATGAGAAAGATTTGTCTAACATATTTTGGAATATTCCACAGGGATGGGACAGCAATAACAACCATTACAACACATTCTCAATAAGATAAGTACTAAAATAACCGAAATAGTTCAACTAATTCAGGATAGATGAAAGAAAACATGAAATACAAACATCCTAGAAGAGTCTGACATATATTCATAATCCATGCATGAAGAATGTGTTGACCCATAGGGCTTCTTATATGAAGTAAAATTTCCAAGGCACATGTATACAATGAATACCACTAGCTCCAATAGTGGAGCATTGGAGCCATTCCTTGCTCCTCAAAAGAACTAGTTTGTTTCTCTAATGTCTTGCGGGAGGAACCAAGGTGAAAATTCATTTTCTCATATAATGAGGGTGTATATATAACCAAGAGGTGATGCTTCACCTTCCTTGGGACTCTTTGACTACCCTCATGACTATTTGACTTCCTATGAATTTTTGACTTTACATGATTCTTCATATTCTAAATGTGTCCTTTGGGCTTCCACTTTACAATACATTTTGAATAGGTAATTACATAATCCATAATAATGATGTGGCATATGATGACTTGTGGTAGGACATGACATGAAATTGATGACATGGATTGCATGATGATGTGACAGTGCCAAGATGCCCTTCTTACTACTTCTTTCTTTGTGTGTTCTTAAAAATATGGTACATCTTCTTCTTCCTCCTCCTTATGACTTGAAGATGAGTCTTCCATGTGATATTCATCTTCATCTTCTATTCTATTCTGGTGTTCCTTCGTCTTCTTGCCTGATGATGATCTTATCTCTTGAGCTCCATATGTGTCTTCTATCATTTACTCCTTCTCCATATCCTTCTTCATCATCTTTCCATGGCATGATAAGGTACCTGTTTTTGCAATCTACTCATGACGAGACAACATCTTCCCGAAAAACCCCTAGTCAATGATTGTGCATATGGATCCATTGACTGAACTGAAACTGGATGGAAAGTTGGGAAAGGTACTCAGTGACTGTAGATTTACATAGTTCAAGCAATCAAGGGGAGCCTTGAGCATTGAGATTGCGCAGTGTGCAATTCAAGCTAGGATGAGAGAGAAAACTGTGTAATTTTGGAGATCAGTGTGACAGAGGGGATGAGAACTAGGAGACAAGGGCAAATGGGCCATTAAGCATTTGTAGAGTTCAAGAGCTCAAGAATGATCTTGAGGCTAGAGATTGTGCAATGATAAGTTATGGCTTGGCTAGAAGGCATGATTGCGCAGTTCTGGGCTTGAGCACTAAGGTTGTGAAACACGTAGTTCTGGGCTTGAGCATTTAGGTTGTGAAATGCATAGTTTTGGGCTTGAGCACTGAGGTTGGAAAATGCGTAATTATAGGCTTGAGCATTGAGGTTGTGAAATGCATAGTTCTGGGCTTTAGCTCTGAGGTTGCGAAATGCACAGTTCTGGGAGGTAGATACTATGCATTGTGTAATGCCAAGAGGAAAGGTCACTGCTTGGGTGCTGAGACTTTGCAATGCGTAGTTCAGGAGGGCTAGATGAGGCTACGTTGCCAAGAATTTTTCGAAATTTGGCTAAGTGTGGGACCGAAGAGACTGTTTTGAATCAGTGATATGACTTGATTGTGATCAAACACTTGAGACACTTTGATGACACAACAATATAGATCATCCAGAACACATTAACACATATTTCCCTCAATGTGAAAACTTTACGACCATTAGGGGACTTTTGAGGTCTAAAATGGGCCTCCTAGAAAAATGTACAACCAAAATAAACTTTATAAGAACCAATAGGATTCAAGATGATGATTTCAACCATGGGGGATGATTCACCATTTTTGGAGTAAACAAAGTAAAAATATTAAAAAATAATAAAACTACTTTTTCAACTCGTATTTTTAACTTATCTCCCTAAGGTTTTACTCAAATTTTGAGGGGGAGTACTCGTTGGATGAAAATTTTACTTTCTCATCCAAGGAGTACCCATGTTTCATACTTTTGATGGACCCTACTACACGAAAAATGAGATATACATGAAAAAATGTGATAGTAATCATGTTTTTCATGTATTTATCATTTTTTGTGTAGTAAGGTCGATCGAAAGTATGCAACATGGGTATTCCTTGGATGAGGAATCAAATTTTGCATCCAACGAGTGTTTCCACTCAAAATTTGAGTAAACCCATATTGAGATAAGTTGAAAATACGAGTTGAAAAAATAGTTTTTTTCTTTTCTCCCTCTAAAATTTGATGATGTAATGTATATTATTTTATTATTTCCACTATTATTTTATAAATTCCTTAGGAGGGCTCATTTTATACCTCAAAAGGTACACTTTGCGATGATTGTGACGACACTTGTGTGACAGTGCTTAAAACTTTGGGAATGAGTTTGAATGATGTTTACATGGTTAGACCAACTCATTCACACAAATATAACTCCTTGAAACCACCAGAAAAAGCATACATACATTGTGGGATAGCTAACATGTGAAAAGATGATAATTACTAAAGTGTGAGCAACTCTTACGATATCTGAGTCAATAGTGAAAGTAGCACATGCTAGAGAAAAGACAACATGAAAACACAACTAATTAAACTGAAAGAAAGTGAAATCGACAACCAAACACATGAGAATGATGCTCGGGGAAATAAAGGTACAGGGGAGAAACAATTTGCAAAGCTCACCAAAACAGAAATACAAACGCAGCTAGAATGTAAGAAACTTTCATTGTGAGTGCACACTGACTGTCGACATGGATTGGACATCTCACAAGCATAGTCTTGATGGAACTTGTTATGCTTGTCCAATATTGAGTAAAATAATGTGCTCATACACTGGTTATGGACTAAGCATGCATGAGAAAGTGACTTCGACACTTCCAATCCAAGAAGGGAGCTAAAAAACGCATCATCTGACCAAGAAGTGACTATGGAATGACCACTCACAAGATCCACAGTAGGCTCCAAAATTCGAGTGTACACAAAATTTTGGAGGGTGTTTGTCGCAATGACAAAAATTGGCAACACACTGGTAGAACTCCAGCTTCTCTACCTTGGTCAAGTTTTATGTGCAGGGCCTAGTTCTTCAGGAAGTATTGATTCATTATTCATATTTCCATGGATTCCCCACTTACCCTATGCATAAACATAGTCCCCTTCATTCCTTTACTCGGTTAAACAAAAACATAAGACCGACGATCACACAATGTTTCGAATCGGGATAAGATGATGAAGTTCATGAACTTTATACTTTCAAAGTATAGTTTTCTCATATTTGGTGTTGCTCTGCTTCCAAATGCCTGGACAGTACCCTGGTAGAGTCACCTCAGGAACACAAAAATTTCTCCGCTACCAGTGACCTGGACAGTACCCCATCGGAGTTGCTGGCTTCACCTCTCTGCACAGGAATCCTTTCTATTCTTTCGCCTTTATTTATTTATTTATATAGGACTATGCATCGGCACTTATTTATTTCATAGGCGGAAGAGGGATCCCGACTTATTGAGAGCATGAGAGGTTATTCCTTCAGAGAAGCATATATAAGACCTCTGATATTGGTTTTCTCGTTATATTTTCCCCTTTTCCTTATTTACTTGATTGGATCATCCCGAAAACATGGAAGAATAAAAACCCAAGTGCAAGCATGAGGTTTCCATAATAGACATGGAGGTCATGGTTTGACACAAGGCTTTCTTAATGCAAGGATCATATTTTCCATCGGAACATCATCGACCAAAAGATGTAACCAAGACAAGGAAGAAGGACAAAGAGTTAACCAAATGTTGCAGTGTTACAAAGTCCTTTTCTATTTTTCCATATTCCTTTTGAGCCAACAGAGTGTCTTCATGCACGGTCTCACAAAACGAAAGGAAAGACAACACAACAAGGAAATGAAACAGAAGACAAGACAGAAAATGGCTAAAGAAAAACCATGATGTGACACCAAAACCAGAAAACACAATACAAACTATAGGAAACGAATGTGAGATGGATGTGCGGGTAAACTGAATTGCAATTGGACCTACTCCTAACCTAACCAGCTAGAAGGTTAGGGTCACGTAAAATGGAATTTCCAATGTATCCATTGTAATTGTTTCTAACCTGCAATCACAAAGATTTGATCGATTAAAACAAATATAAAACAATGTGCAATAGGAAAGAGAAGAAATTGAATACCTTGCACAAAAAATTGAAGGTCGTGTTTGTCAGTAGAAAGATAGGCCATAGCCACCCCTTCAAACCGGTTTATATTATTACGCTTTTTATGAGAACCATCATTCAACAAAACTCTGAAGCTTCCCATGAATGTGTCTCCATCTGCACTGAACTCCTTAGCAAGCATGAGGAAAGATTGAAATTTTTATTTGCAACGGAGATTTCCAGATAAGACTATTCCAACCATTCAGTGATTGGATCATAAAATTCATTATAATCCTCATGAAAACCCTAAAATATTTTAAATGATGAACTTTCAATTAGAGGCACAGGTTTATGATGGGAATCTTGTGAAGGAAAATAGATCTGATCCGATATTCAGTAGTCATGTCAAAATAGTGACGACCTGACATAACCATGAGCGAAGGCTGAAGTGCCTCAATCGCTCAACAAAAATCTGAATAGTGACATGTTGAACGATGAAGATCGAAGGATGTAAAAAAATCGTCATTGGATATACTAGTGGAAAATTAATAAAATGCATGATATTCATTAAGGAAAGAATAATGATCAGATGAGTTGATTAAATCATCAGATTCCCAGTTTGTAATATACGAAGATAAATCAATTTGAATAGTTTCACAAATGCTCTGAATAATAGAATCACCTTCCTCATGTCATGAATGTGAGAAACTATTTATTTGTAACTGGTAACACGCTACACTAGCATCCTAATCATCGAAAGAAGTGAAAATAAATGCCAATACAGCAAACACATGACACCAGTTAGGACATAGTGAATGGAGAAGAATTTGATTCGCACAATGACTCATGCATTCATTATCACTCAAGAGGAATTTAGGTACAATGAAGGGAGATATTTGCAATATAACAATCGCAAGAAAAATCAAGAGTTGACTATTAAGAGATGAATATGATATGCATGATCCCTTATGCCAAATATGGTCTTTGGAATGATCAAATTCGCAATTCCATGACTCTATGAGAGATACACATTCCAAACCTGAGTTTGATGTGAGACATTTGCATGAATATGAATCAAGTGAAGAAGATTCCTAAATCCGATCAGAAACCAAATCTCGAAAGTTTGAAATATTTCATCTAAAATACCAAATATCTTTCAGAAAGACATTTACATAGAGTGAAACCATGAAAAGAGAAGGATTATGCGAAAGAAACCAGATATGGCTTAGTTTGGGGGGCTTACCAAAGTCGTGAGATCCTGACATAACCATCAATGGAAGTTGAAGTTACTCAACTCCCTGGCAAGTCCCGAAACTATCAAGGATTATGAAATCGCATTTTAAATACTGAACCAAATCGTTCATGGTGTGAGGATAGCTACTCCCATCAGTTTCAACAAGACCACTGCTCACCGAATGGCAGCCATCGTTGTCATTGATTTGACCATTTTTTTCAAATCAACAACCAGATTACTCAAGTTGAAATATTCTTATAATCACAAATTTGAAGATGAATGAATCGAGGAAATTTCGTAAGAAAGTTGATTTGAAGAGTTTTCTTCATGCAAGAGAGGATATGATGAGGGATGGCAAGAGTACTCAATGATTTGATTGTTTTTATTTGCATCATGGATAATCTCATCAACTTGTGCTAATTGAGAAGTTAATTCATCAGATGAAGGACTTAAAGAGCATGGAGTATCTTGGTCATGAGTAGATTCATCGCTAACCGTAGAGCACAAAGGATAGTGAGATGAAGAGAAAGTTTCGATAAGCACATCTTTTTTCACTTAATCAAATTCTGGATCTAAATTATCATCTTCATGAGAAACTAAAAGATCAAATGATGCACTTGGGCATTCGTGATCGCATACATTGACAAAGTCAACATCATCGCAATGATTGTTTCCCAAATCCACAAATTGATTGCATTTGATTCACTACCGATATTAGCAGATTGAGAATCACCCAAGAATGGAAGCGCATTGTTTTAACATGGAGGATTTTGAAAAAGAGAAGAAATATTAAAAGCATATTCACCTTCCTGCTCCTCTACCTGTGTAATGTGACTACCTTGTATCTAATCGCAATTTGAACCAGTAACTCAAGAATCAAGAGAGTGTGAAAAACTAGCTGGTGGAGCAAATTGGTTGGGTGGATCATGGTACAAAGAGTCATGGCATGTAGATGATAGAGGATAACAAAAATCCAAATTAGATTCGAGACTAGAGTTTTTAACAGCAACATCATCTTGCGGAATGGAGGAGTTATTCTTCACCATGGGCTTCATGAGCCATTCTAGGATTTCCTCCATTGAATCTGAGTCATGACAATTAGAAGAAAAATGAGAAGATGGATTAGGAATTTGACTTGTAGATTTCCCAACTTTATTATCACCGCACAGAGACACCCTCATCGGAACTGGAAAATGAGGACAAAGAAAAAAAGGAGAATTAAATTCCTCCTCTGAAATTAGAGGTGTCTCATGCTTCGCAAGAGTTGGGGAAGTAGAAATATCAGGGAGTTCAGGTTCATCATGCAAAGAGACATGAACCAAACACTGAAAATTTTGTTTAAATAAATCCTAATCCATGTCTTCTTCAGGAAATTCATAACAAAGGTGAAGGACTTGATTAGAGAAACCCTCAACTGATTCATCAGGCTTAATTCTTAACTGGTTGATTCTTTTAGAAACATCTCGGTAATCATACCTATCAAAGGCTTGATAAATCTCCTTAAGGAAATGATGGAAAGAATGGATGGAGGCAGGTGGTAAGGTATGGCACCATTGATTAACATGACCTTCGAGGGTGAGGAAGAAAGGAACATAGGAAAACTCTTCATCATCAATTTCATAAGATTCACAAAATTTAAGAAAAACATAAATGTGCGCAGTTATGGATGTTCCATCCTCACCATCAAATTTTAACTAAGACAAGTGATAGAGAGGTGCATCGGGAATTGAAAATTGATAAATGGACAAATTAGAGAAACACCTTGAGAGTAAGATTTGAGGATGATGCATTTGAGATAAGAAGTTCAAAATAGGCTCAACGGGCACAACTTATCATTTGGCCCTCCTTCTAGTGCCATTTTTTGAGAGTGATGAAAATTTGTCAACCAAGGTATATTCCTAATGTGCAGTCCCAATTAGACCTCACATAGTTTGGAGTAGGAGCCATATGTAGAATATCAGCCCGGTTTCCATGTATTCTTATATATTTGTCTTGGCTCTAACTGTCAGCAAGAGAGGAACGTGTGGTGCCTTCGGAAAGAAAGAAGGTGTTCCTGGTGAGTGTTCAATTGTAGGTGTGTCAAAGTTCTTCTACTACGGAGGGAAAGAGTAAAGTGATCCTCTAAGAGAGAGGTAATAGTACCACCCAAGAAGAGACACATGCAAACAAGAGGGATTCATCTAACATCCAGTGGAATAGTCCACAAAAGATGTGATGGTCATTACAACCAATCAATGAGAAAGATTTGTCTAGCATCTTGTGAATAGTCCACAAGGATGGGATAGAAATAACAACCATTACAACACATTCTCAATAAGATAAATACTAAAATAACTGAAATAGTTCAACTACTTTAGCACATATGAAAGGAAAAATGAAATACGAACATCTGTAGAATAGTCTTACAAACATTCATAATCCATGCATGAATAACGTGTTGGCCCATAGGGCTTCTTATATTAAGGAAAAGTTCCAAGACACATGTATGCAATGAACACCACTAGCTCCAATAGTGGCGCATTGGTGCCACCCCTTGCTCCTCAAAAGAACTAGCTTATCTCTCTAATGCCTTACGAGAGGAGCCAAGGTGAAAAAAAAAAAATCTCATATAATGAGGGTGTATATAACCAATAGGTGATGTTTTACCTTCCTTGTGGCTCTTTGAATACCCTCATGGTTGTTTGACTTCCTATGACTTTTCGAATTTACATGACTCTTGATATTCTGAATGTTTCCTTTGGACTTCCACTTTACAATACATTTTGAATAGGTAATTACATAATCCACAATAATGATGTGGCATATGATGACTTGTGACAGGACATGACATGACACTAATGACATGAATTGCATGATGATGTGACAGTGCCAAGTTTCCCTTCTTGCTTCTTCTTTCTTTGTGTCTTCTTGAAAATATGGTACATTTTCTTCTTCCTCCTCCTTATGACTTGAAGATGACGAGTCTTCCATGTGATCTTCATCTTCATCTTTTTTATAGTATGATGTTCCTTCGTCTTCTCGCCTGATGATCATCTTATCTCTTTAGCTCCATATGTATCTTCTAGCATGTCCTCTTTCTCCATCTCCCTCTTCATCATCTTGACATGGCATGATAAGGTACTTGTTTCTACAATTCCCTCATGATGAGACGACATCAACCTGAAAAACCCTTAGTCTAAGATTTTGCATATTGATCCATTGGTTGAGTCGGAACTAGTTGGAAAGCAGGGAAAGGGGCTTAATGACTGCGCAGTTCAAGCAGTCAAGGGGAGCCTTGAGCCTTGAGACTATGGAGTGTGTAGTTCAAGATGGGTTGAGGGAGAAAACTACACAATTCTAGAGATCTGTGTGACAGGCTGAGGGGATGAGCACAGGGGGAGCACATTGCACAGTTCCGGGAGACAAGGGAGACTAGGCCATTATGAAATTGCATAGTTGAAGAGATCAAGGATGGACTTGAGGCTAGACACTGCGTAATGTGCAGTTCAGGCTTGGATGGAAGGCATTATTGCACATTTCTAGGCTTAAGCACTGAGGTTGCGAAATGCGCAGTTCCGGGCTTGAGAACAGAGGTTGTGAAATGCGTAGTTCTAGGCTTGAGCATTGAGGTTGTGAAATGTGCAATTTTGGGCTTAAGCAATAAGGTTGTGAAATGTGCAGTTATGGGAGGTAGATATTGTGCATTGGTCAGTGCCAAGAGGCAAGGTCACTGCTTGACGGCTGTGACTACGCAATGCATAGTTTAGGAAGGTTGGATGAGGTTAGGTTGCTAGGAATTGTTTTGAAATTTAGCTAAGTGTGGGACCAAAGACACTGTTGTGAATCAGTGATATGACTTGATTGTGATCACACACTTGAGACACTTTGACGAAACAACAACATAGATCATCTAGAACACGTTAATAATTTATTTCGCCCAATGCAACAACTTTATGACAAGTGTGACGCTAACGGTACACTTTGCAATGACCGTGACGACACTTGTGTGACAGTGCTTAAAATTTTGGGAATGAGTGTGACTAATGTTTACATGGTTAGACAAACTCATTCACACAAAGATAACCCCTTGAAACCACCAGAACAAGCATACATACATTGTGGGACAGCTAACATATGAAAAGACAAAAATTGCTAAAGTACAAACAATTGTTGTGATATGTGAGTCAACAGTGAAAGTAACACATGAAAAAACAAAGAAAATATGAAAATTCCACTAATTAAAGTGAAAGAAAGTGAAATCGACAGCCAAAAACATGAGAATGACGATCGTGGAAACAAATTTGTGTGAGAGTGGCAGTTTGCAAAACTTACCGAAACAAAATTACAAATGCAACTAGAATGTGAGAACTTATCACTGTCAGTATGCAAAAGAATAAGCACATTCTTGATGGAACGTGTTATGCTTTTCCAAGCTTGCATAAAATATCCGCTCATGCATTGTTTACGGACTAAGCATGCGTGAAAAAGTGACTTTGACACTTCTAGTCCAATAAGGGAGCTTAAAAAATCATCAACTAACCAAGAAGTGACTACGGAACGACCGCTTGCAAGATCCACAGTAGGCTCCAAAATTTGAGTGTACGCAAAATTTTGCAGGGTTTTTGTTGCAGCGACAACAGAAGGAAGGCATGTATTCTACCAGTTTAAATTATTACATGGGTAAATATTCAACTACCCTTCCTACAACAAGGATATCTATGCTCTAGAATAAGCTATCAAAAAGTAGAAACAATATCTAATGAGAAAGGAGATCATCATCCACACAAGTCACTAGCCACTACAATGTCTGCAAGCCCCGATTAAGAAAACCAAACACTACAAGTGGATGGAATTATTGAAGTTATTTCATTTAGGAAGGGTAGTACAAACAATTTTGTCAACGTGATTTCAAGGCCACCCACATCAATAATTACATCTTTGAACACTTTGAAGTGAATGGAACCTTTCACCCATGAAGAATATAGAGAGGCATATACAAAATATTACTCCAAGGAAGTGTTTTAGTGGCTATAGGGTCAAAGTCATGCAAAAAATGGTGATAAGACAATTGATTAACATCTCCAAAATTGTTACTCTACAACTTGGACAAACTTTGTGTTCCTGAAGGTGGGTGACTACGACTAATCAGAGAGGCTAACACCTCTAAGGTTGCAAGGCATTTAAGTGTAGGGAAGACAATGGCCAACTTACATAAGTATGTGTATTGACCCATAATGCAAGAAGATCAAGCAAGGTTAATGAGAGGAAGTATGTTTTGTTGTACCAGTAAGCCTAGTAATAGGAAACAAGTTCTATATCATCCCTTACTTATAACCACTCGTCCTTAGGAAAGAATTTTGATAGACTTTGTGGTAGGTTTACCAATCACTACGAAGGGACATGACTATATGTTCATGGTAGTTTATAGGCTCAACAAGACATGTGTTCCCATGCCTATAAAAAGACCATTAGAGGGAAAGAAGTAGTAAACTTAATCTTTGAACGGGCCTAGATGCATTTTGGGATACCAAGGAGGTTTTTTCATACATGGATATTAGATTTATCAATGAAATTTGGACTATATTGTGGAATAATATGGACACACTGTTAAATAGGTCAACAACATTCCATCCATAAACAAATGGGAAAGCAGAATCATTCAATAGGACCTTGGTACAACTTTTGAGGGGTTACTTTTAGTTAATATTTGTATGGAGCATTTCAAATCCATAGCCCTTAAATCATGGCATATCAATCCTAAATGTTGATTTGGATTTTTAGATGACACTTTCGTTATTTGGCAGCATGGCCTTCAAGTCCTCCATGAATTTCTTGACCATCTCAATAGCATTTTGCCCCATATTCAATTCACACTAGAAATATATTCTTGATGTTCTTGTCACCCGGCTTCATGATGGCTCCCTTATCCACCAGTTTTATCAAAAAAGACCCATATTGATCATTATCTTCATGCCCATTCCCACTACCACCCCTCCCAAAAATCAAGTGTCCTTAAGACTCTTATCTCTTATGCCGTTAAAATATGTGCTCCCCATTTCCTTCCCTTGGAAAAATCCCACCTAATTCAAGCTTTCAAATCCAATGGATACTCAACCTCTCATATTCATAAAGCATTATAAGTTGTCTCTCACACTAAATCCAACCCCTTCGCCTCCTCCCTACACGTAGGCCAAGTCTCTCTCCCTAACGTAAGGGAAACCACTGATATCATTGCCAAGATTATCTCCAAAAAGAACATTAAGATCGTATTCAAGCCCCATAGAACCCTCAAACAATTATTCTAGACAACCAAAGATAAGTCTAACCACGTGGAAGGATTAAATGTCTTGGAAAACACCTTGTTCATGTGGTAAGTCTTGCATTAGACAAACTACTTGCCCAGTCATATCCCGCCTTAAGGAGCACATCACAGATGACAACCATCACAGAGTTGTAAGTTTGTCATAGCTTAGCACTCCTATAACACCAAGCATCTTATTTTCTTTGACCAGGTTCAAACCCTAGCCTGTATCCCTTTTCACAATTCTCGTGTCATCAAAAAAGCTTTAGAAATTGAAAAAAAATCCCAATAATTTCAAAAAGAAAGATGGCTATAATATTAATCACTCTTGGAAACCTATTATCCATCTCCTAAAATATTAACTACCCTTCATTTGTATTCCTTTCATCCCCTCCTCTCACTTTTTCAAACATTTTAACACCTTCAAAATATATATATATATATAAATATATAATTTTACATTTATAAATATTATCATTATAACTAATATACAGTAATCCATTTATCAATTAAATATATTATTATATATAAAAATATCTTAACTTCATCCCAAAAAAATTATATATTTAACCATTTAATATTCTACCATTATTTAATAAGTTTATCTAAATAATAAAAAACCCCATCTTATATTAATCCTGTACCGTCTCATTTATTCCCCTTATTTAATCCTTTTGGCCTTTTAAATATGATTATTAATAATATTACTCATATATGATTTATTATTATTATTATTATTATAAATAAAGCTTTATATATATATATTGTTCTATTTTTTCCTGTGACTTATTACTCTAATGTTGTTTTAATATTTTTCTATTTTAGCCTTTAAGCACTTATTTTAACTGATTTTTTTTAATAATTTTTTTCTCTTTATTTGATAACCATTATTTCAGTTTTTGATCTCTCACTACTTATAGGTTTTATCAGCTCTCGTGCTCACCATATGTTTTCTTTCTGGTCCTTGATGATGGGTGAAGTGTCCACCTGAAATGTTAGAAAAGGAAAACATTCTACACATTTCATATCCGAAATTTTTAGACAATATGAATAACTATGGAAATCTCCTCTCTCAAATATGGTCTATATATAACACTGATAACAAAGCATTCCACACTTCTACTCATTTTTCCCCATTTGAAATGTGTTTCGGATATTTTCCACCTTTGCCTTTGGATGTTGTATACCAGTAACAAATCCATTTTCAATTAGAGGAGATGTTGAAGAAGTCACGGGAAAAACACAAGGCTAGGCATGATAAACACAAGACGGAGAGCTCATTAAGAGTGGGAAACGGAGTATGGTTACAGTTAGACAAGGAGAGACTACAAGTTCCTACTTAAAAAATCAAGACTCTATGATATAGTCCTTTTGAGACATTAAAAAAGGTGTGAGATAATGCCTACAAACTCAGCACACCCCCATACATGTACTTCGACTCAATTGTGAATGTGGAAAATATCAAACTCTATGAGCCTTCTATTAATTTTTCATAGGGCAGCATTGTTAAGTTTGCTTTGATAATTGCATTTCTTCATTAACAAATTAAGTTCACCCCATATCATCATTACATTATTCAGATCTACACCATTATTCATCAACATGTGCAATTATATAAAAAGAACAACATCATCATCATCAATGCAGCAGAACATAAAGGAACAATAGAAGAAAAGCATGCACACACATAAAGACTAGGATTGGTCTGAGACCAGGGCAAAACCCACTATGGGGAAAACCCTTGCAAATCTTCTTCTTCTTAGATCGTCATCAAATGATTCAGAAAAAGAGAGTACAATGATCCATAACTTTATCTATGCAACAAAACAACTATGATATCCATGAAACATATATAATCATGCTTATAATTAAAACCCTCATTCTGATGGTTGTAATGTGTTGTCACTGAGTGTAGTCAACTGTTGGATACTATTGAACACTATTGTCACTGAGCAGAATCTTCAGAATACTGAAATCTAATCTTTGAGTCATGGACGCAGGGAGGAGGAGTTGTGTGAGCATCTATAACAATCTTGGACGCTCCTTTTGAACTGTATACCAGCATCTGTGTAACTCAGATGCTCCCTAGACCATTTTGTGCATGCATCCGAGGACCAACACACCAAATCTACTCCAAACCACAGATGCTCCCTTCCAGTTATTGTGTGTGCATCCGGGACTACTTGGACACTCTCAGGACCACTCTCTGCGAGCGTCTGGAGACCGATACTTCTAGATCTACCTCTAAAACTCTGGACACTCCCATAGGCTTTTGTGTCAGCATCTAGGGATCTTTGGACATTATCTTGACCATTGTGTGCCAGCATCCAGGGACTAAAATTCCCATTTCTGTGCCAGTTTCCTAGATCAGAAAACCCTAGATCAGTGCGAGCTTCATCCCTGAGATTTCAAACCCTTGCACAAACTTTCCTCCAAGAGACCTGTGCGAACCGAGACAATAAGAGAAGATAATATGGCTTGAGCTTGAGGACTCTTCTATTTATAGGCTTTCATGAGGGTCCACTTGGGGTTGAGGCTGACCTGTCCACTTTAATATGTGCTTAGGGTTAACCGAACCCAATATACATGAGTGAATAAATAAATTCAAAAATCAACTTTCGCTTGTCCAAATAAGGTGATCTTTAGGTCGATTTTGGTCCTCTAAAAAATAGTAATCTAATGCAATAATTATCTCAGTCATTTGAATTTTCCAACATGGAAGTTGACCGCAATTGCAAAAATTAACACTCCCTCTCAACTAGGGAGAATTCCACCTGCCAATATTTTTCCATCGATCAATGTGTTATTCTTGTGTCTTCAACTGTCATCATGTATCATCCTTGGTCATGTTTTTCATGTAGTCATCATGCCATGACCACCTCAAGTATGTCATCATCACAAATCATCAATGTAAATCTCGATCTATCCCTTGCTTCTTCCTGCTTATCTCTTGATTATTCTTGCTTGTATTTTGAACATTCTCGAAATTTCTAGAAGAAGAAGATTTTGTTACTGGAGGGGAGCTTAAGCTACCACCCTCTATTCATCAAGCTTCTACCTGGAATCTCTTCCAGCGGGCTATTACCCGGAATATCATCATCAATCGTCATCATAGAGCATATCATCAAGGAGAACATCTCAACCAGGAACCACATGAAGGAACACATCTCAACCTGGAACCTCATGGGGGATCTATACATCTACAACCCCATATCGAGCAATAGGATATCCAAACATACAGAGGATCACATCTCAACCCTAGGATCTCATTAGGGAGCTCAATCTCAACCTGGAATCAAATAGGGTTATCTCAACCCATCTTATTACCTATTGATCTTCTCATCGATGACCCTAAATAGTCATGTGGTAGAACACCTGCATCATAATCAACTTGGGTTGTAC
Source organism: Pinus tabuliformis (assembly GCA_031772625.1). Classification (NCBI taxonomy): domain Eukaryota; kingdom Viridiplantae; phylum Streptophyta; class Pinopsida; order Pinales; family Pinaceae; genus Pinus; species Pinus tabuliformis. The sequence continues at coordinate 474,595,998 of CM062812.1, forward strand.
ACCCTAAGTAAATTCTCAACTCGTTGGCCAAACGAGGAGCGGTATTCTCAACAAGCCCTGCTTGTGGGTATGATGCCAACTAGGGTATACTTTGCAACGACCAAATAAGGGAGCAACATTCTCCGACCTTATGAAGACATGGGAGAAGCATCTTCAACCCTATGGGTAATAGATAGGGGTCATACCCTATTGTCCAGAGTTCCCTCAACCCCAGGAGCCCTCCATATCAATTCCTCACTATGGGAGCTCAAACAGGGAGGAATATTTGTCTCTATGTCCTCGATTAATGTTTCTCTCATCATACTCAGATATGGTATCAACTTGTCTCAATAGCATTTGTTTCATGTTCATACAAGACATCAAATCAAATATCATGTCAGAACATAAATAATCATATAAATCAACAAAGGATACCATAATCATCCTCCCTCTCAAGGAGGTTCCAACCACAAGCCTAAGCTTATTTCAAACAGTTGCAATGTCTCAATATATGATTGTATCTTGGTCCCGACTATAAATATGGGATTTCCTGTTGATCGGATCTCACACTATGTCATCACAATCTATCCATGTCATATCCAGATCATGCTCAGACAGCTCTCTAAGGATCTTTTACATCCTGCCTCATAGATATCCATGTTAGAAACATCATATTCAACCTTGGTCATACTATGGACCTCTCATCCAAAATATCATGGAAGATCTTATATTAAAACAACATCCAAATGTGCTTATCAGCAAAACATCCATGTAGTCTCATATCATAGTAGAATTATTTCAGCGTCAAAAATAGAATATCTCATGCAGATATTTTAAAGGATGCTCGATGAAAACTCTATGTGAATGAAGAGGTTCACTCATGAATTTATTTAGGTCCTATGCACATCATATATATACATATGGATGTTCAAAATGGAACATCAATGCTTCAATCTACAGTCAAATTCCATGTCAAGTTCAACAACATCTTTGAACGTCAAATCGGAGTATCCAAGGATTTGCATTTTCATTATTCAAACAAAAATTCCAATAGCTTTATAATATAAAAATTCTTTTCCAAAGTCCAAAAATCGATTCATCATGTCATGATAGGTCATTTTGAGCTTCAGAATCTATCTCCTCTAATTTAGATCATCAAAGGATCATCACCTGTCAAGAGTAGACCAGAGTAGACCATCAGGAAATAAAACCAAAACCATAATCAAAATCAAAGATATACCTTGGAACTCATCATCCTGACTTAATCAAATAACTACCAAATATAGACATATCTAGATCGGGGAGCTTGCTTCATGAAATGCTCTAAGAATAATGCCTTACATAAAACAACGTTGTACCATCACATCATCAAAGTCATCTTATCAAAGTTTAGAAGTCAGATCACAACCATTATCAAAGTCATCAACATCACAGTATCAAATCTTTCAACTAGGATACAAAGAGAGCTCATATCAAGTCGTGACTTCATTTATTATCATGCCAACAAGTTGTCGTCAACCATGCATTATCAATCTGTACTTTATCAAGTCATTCTCATAATCATAATACAAGTCATTTCTGTCACTAGGTGCGAATTCATACACCAAGGATGAGTCATGCAGGTTCCATTTCCATGTTGAATCACAGCTATCAATACCTCAACCATTGTGCTAGAAACAAGGAGGCCAATTTCTGAATACCCACATAGCATTGACATCAAGGCAAATCAACAATCGTTAGATCAAATCATTAGACATCAGGTCAAGTCCAAATTTGATATCAAAGAGAGATATATAGTCAAATCATATCTCAATCATCAATTCAAAGTTATTTTCAAGCATCATGATAACACATTGTTCATCTATATCAATCAACCAAATCATGCCAACCTCCTATAGCACAAACATAGTGACATATCTATATGTATGTCCCGGTCACCTACAAACACAAGTTCAATCTGCATGTTCATGTTATGGAAAACATTCAAGCTTTTCCTGCTTCCATATCTTGTTATCTACAACATATTTGTGGAACTGATATCTTCCAGGTGACTATCTGATTTCATGCACAATACTTAATTTTTATGTGATCAACAATTTAATCCAACAACTTCAAAAATCATATTACAATGGTAGAATATGTCAGAGACATGTTGATTCAGAGTTCAAACAGCTTTAGAAAGCTTCAGATGATGGTCAACTATAGTCCAACCCCTAGATGATCCCTTCAGGTTAACAGGGGAGTGTCTTTAGCTTCCTGGACGCTACCTGGGCCTTAGCATGCGTGCATCCAGGGATGAGGTTTCCCAGTTCAGTGCCTGTGTCCAGAGCAGAAATCCTAATTTCTGTATAACCTTCAAATCTGAGACTTTGTTGCAGATCAATAATGTCAGATGCACAAAAATCATACTTCAATGATACATAATGCAAATAGTAATAAGAATGAGAATCTTGAGAAGAGATTCTCCCTTTGACCAGGAATCTATGTCATCAACCTGTCTCTACTAGAGTTAAGAAACAGTAGATCTGTTAGATCATAAACATATACCTTTCATGGCCATCAGCATTCCGACATCAATCTTTCATCAAAGGTTAGACTCAAAGTAGCATATATATGCAACATCATATCTCAAATATTATGAGCACTTTCTATCAATTCACTTCATCAAGTCATGAAATTCAATTTAATCATATTCCATCAAGACATGACCACGAGTAGTAAGAGATCTATAATATCAATCTCATAGTTATACCTCTACCATCAAGGCTACCATACATATCACGATCAATGAGATCAAGTTAGGTCATTCAATAAAACTTTACCAAAAACAACAAGAGTGTCAATCTCTCTTTCCATATGCTTTCATCATGCTTATCACAAGCATTATCAGCAGACTCATGTATAGGATTCAAAGAGATATCCTTCTATATGAAACCAATCATGAAAAGTATCAAGAGTATCATTTACTAGAGTCAAGATGCTAGCCTTCTTTATAGGATCAAGATGTCCAATGGATGGATGTTAACCAATCATCAAGTGTATCAATAGTAGATAGCCTCATAGAATTCAAGAAGATCAAAATGTTCAACACCAAGTGCATCATTTTATCATAGGAAACATAGATCCAAGTCACTTTCGTATGCATGTAAGAGCCATAAAATAAAGATACATTCTCATCATACCTTAGGTCTTACCAAGCTATTCAATGTTACAGTTGAAATACAACATGTCATGCATACCTTGTGGTATTCAAATACCTATGCACCTTTTCATTAGACATAGGCTGCTTGAAGCACTTTGTCATCTTTTCATACAGTGCCTTTTAACCTTTTCCAACTCTATCCATCCTTCCTTCATTCCAAATGATCCTCAAGAAGGTTTTATCTCATCAAGGAGGTTAGAGACATCCATATACTCAAATACATATGTAGGAAGTATATGTAATAAACATAAACATCAAATCCATAGGTCTACACAAAAGTAAGAGGCATCATAAGTCAAGAAATACTTATCTTCAATGAGAGGTGATCCTCTCCCTCTTGAACCAATCTTCAAGATCCATCAAAGTTCATGGTCCATATACCAATGTTGCCTTCAGTTATCCAACCAGACCTGCTAGGGATTATCCCATGTAGGGCTTCATCAAATCTTTATCAAGCGCTTGAGCATCTTCACATTGACCAGCTAGGTTTCATATCTCATATTCTTTTCATAAACCAAGTTTTTCTCTTCAAAACTAACCTCATAGAATCCATCAAACCCTAATAATCAAGTTTCCTAGGGTTTTCTTCAAACCCTAGAAATCTTTTAGGTCTCCACCATCCTCTTCTTGCTTCCATCAAGGTGTCATCATCAGGGTGATCTCCATGGATTTTCTTCATCCCAACTCTGGTTCCATGTTAATTTTTCATAGGGCTACATTGTTCTTTGCTTTGGTAATTGCATTTCTTCATTGAAGCATTAAGTTCACCCCATATCATCATTACATTATTCAGATCTACACCATTATTCATCAACATATGTAATTATATAGAAAGAACAACATCATCATCATCATCCTGCAATGAAACATAAAGGAACAATAGAAGAAAAGCATGCACACACATAGAGACACTAGAATTGGTCTGAGACCAGGGAAAAACCCACTATGGGGAAAACCCCTGCAAATATTCTTCTTCTTAGATCGTCATCAAATGATTCATCAAAAGAGAGTACAATGATCCATAACTTTATTTATGCAACAAAACAACTATGATATCCATGAAATGGAGCTAATCATGCTTATAATTAGAACCCTTATCCTGATGGTTGTAATGTGTTGTCACTGACTGTAGTCAACTGCTAGATATTGTTGAACACTATTGTCACTGAGCGGAATCTTCAGAACATTGAAATCTCATCTTTGAGTCCTGGACGCGGGGGGGAGGAGTTGTGCGAGCATCTATAACAATCTTCAATGCTCTTTGTGCACTGTATGTCAGCCTTTATGGTAGCCCGAACGCTCCCTAGACCATTTTGTGTGTGTGTCCGGTGACCATCTCACCAGATCGGCTCCAAACCCTCAAATTCTCCCTTGTAGTTACTGTGTGTGTGTTTGTACTTCCTGTACGCTCTCAGGACCACTCTATGTGAGCGCTCGGGGACCGATACTTCCATATCTGCCTCTGAAACCCTGGACGCTCCCATAGGCTTTTGTGCCAACATCCAGGGCTCTTTGTACGTTATCTTGACCATTGTGTGCCAGCATCTAGGGACTAAAATTCCCAATTTTGTGCCAGTGTCTAGGAATCAGAAAACCTTAGATCAGTGCGAGCTTCATCCTTGAGATTTCAGACCCTTGCGTGAACTTTCCTCTGACAAACCTGTGTGAACCAAGACAATAAGAGAAGAGAATATGGCTTGAGTTTGAAGTCTCTTCTATTATAGGCTTTCATGGGGGTCCACTTGGGGTTGAGGCCGACTTGTCCACTTTAATATGTGCTTAGGGCTGACCTAACACAATATACATGAGTGAATAAATAAATTCAAAAATCAACTTTCTCTTTTCCAAATAAGGTGATCTTTAGGTCGATTTTGGTCCTCTCGAAAAGAGGAATCCAATGAAATCATTATCTCGGTCATTTTATTTGTCCAAAGTGGAATTTTACTGCAGTTGAAAAAATTAACATCTTCCATGTTCGATTAGGAAGAGAAGAAAGTCCTACCCTCCATAGAAGACTTAGCTCCAGATGCTCAAGCAGAGTTGATAGAGGATATACTTGTATAGAAGAGTTATATAACTATAGTATAGGGGTAGAATGACCTTTGGTAGGTTAGGTTGAAAGGAAAACTTCTACAAAAAGCTAAATGGTACTCCAAGGAAACGGTAGCAGAAAAATGTCCTCACCTCGTACAATAAATTTTTTGGGGACCAAAAGCCTCCCAAATGGAGATCTATAATCTATATTGGATCATTATAATTTGTCATTTATCTTGATGTTTTCTTAGTGGAAAACTTGGAGGAATCATCTTGTAGGAGCAGTTTCGATAGTGGGACTTGGTTTGGAGAATTGTGGTTTGATACCTCCAAGGCCATTTTGAGGCCTTAAAATGACATTTTTGAGGGGTAAAATTTTCCTACTTAAATTCCAAACCCTATTACATTGTTCTACACATAGATACTTTTCCAATGGTGTAAGAATTGTGTCAATCAAAATTCATATGCAAAAGTCATGCCCCTCGAAAATTTCATCTACCATGTTTGACCACCAGAGCATGAGTGGATGTTATGTCAACCCTTGTTACTCATATAAAAGGTGCTAGCCACATGTGGACTATGAAGAAGAGTCTAAAAAGGTCAAAGTTGTAACTTTAGTTGAGAGTTGGAGTCAAACCTAACCCCTAAATGGCCATCAGGGTATGTCATAATAGTTCCACTAGGAGGAAAAGGGATTCCATTATATTTTATTGTATCTCGTTCCATAGTACAGTAAAGAAATGAGGAGTTAGAGTGAGAGAGCATAGTAGAGGGAGTTAGTGTTCTATAGCAACCAATTAAGCCACAGGTTTAAAGTGACTCTATAAAGATTTCTTGTTTTTTTGTAGTTGTAGTATTCTCATTCCAAACAAAAGAGAGTAGAGAAAACTCACCTTTCAGCTGGGTTTTCTCTCGCAAGGGTTTCCCATAGCATATATTATGTTCATCATGGGTGGTGTATGATTATATTTCATTGTTCTCTATCTTCTACATTTTATCTATTTCATGCATAAACAATAAATCAATAATTAAAAATTCTAGAATCTAAAGGAACTTATCCTCCATGGTATAGATTTCAATTTATTTTTGTCAAATCTGTTGTGACAAACTGTCCAGTGAAAAATCTGCAGTAGTTTAAAAATCAGCAATGTTTTCACATTTGTTAGCATTCTTAATTATATTCCAACTATTGAAAAGAGAATATATCTAACCATTTTTTCGTTACTCGTGTTTCTTTAACAATAAGGGTTAAGATAATGATTTCTAAATATTGTGATGGAATTTGACTCATCTTGAACATATTGTTGGTATAATTACAAGTAGATTATTTAATAAGCACTTCTTCGAAATCATCTTATATCTCAATGTTTCTTTTAGAAAGATGTTGCATAAATGCTTTCAAGGTGGTTACATCATTTAACACAGTGAACCAATTAAACAATTTAAATCAAAAAATTATTTTCTTTAGGTACACTAGGCATTTTGTGCTTTTGACACAAATCACTAATTTAATTTGTCTAATTCCCTTGGAAATTTTATACTAGTCTAAATGATGGAGTCACATATACAACATCTTCTATTTGATGACAAACTTACCTTTTCCATTATTTTCAATTCACCAAATTAATTGATTTTGTTGTGAATGTTTTTTATCCACCGTTGTGAGAGTGCTTTATATCCACCATATTGAAATTGTTCATATGTCTCACCACATTAATTGTAGTTGTAATTTACTTTTCAAATACGAAAATTTTCATCATTGACTCTATAATGTAGGTTTTTTTTTTTTTCATAAATAAACCCAAATAATTACTTATTTCTACAATTTGTGTCGCTTCAAAAATTATTCAAAAAATAACAATTACCCCCAAATTTTCCCACACCTTTATGAAATATATTATATCCTTTCCTCACATTCTCCTCACTTATGATCATTTGCACTATGAATTGGAACCAACTCTAGATCTATATTCTATAGGACACATCTTTTTTGAAAAATCGATTTTTAAAAGACATTAGACTCTCTAGTTGTTTACACAAATTTCTTCTTTTGCACAAGTTTTTTGTTTGTGTTAGTGATATGTTTGATATATTCGATATGTGTTTACTATCTTATTTGACTGTACACCACAAATTTGTGTATGTTGTCCTCGCTTATTCATGTATCTCATCCTCAAAAGGTCAACAATTTTCATCCCTCGTGTCATATCTATTCAGCTCTATGTATTCATCTAACTTATGCATTCCTTAGGGGAATCTAGTATGCACTAGAGCACGAGGTCAATTTTTCATATTCATTCAAGGAAGCTTAGTATGTTTTTATTTCTTTCATATCCACTACGAATTCATTTAGGTATGTCTAGTATGTTGCTCTTGCTTCTATGGTTGGGCATGATTACTTTGATTCTTTGTTTTAACTTTTTTTCTCTTTTGAAAAGTTCAAAAACATTTTCTTTGTCATTTTCAAAATTCTAATCTTATCTTTAAGAAGAATTAATTGTAGTTTTAACTTGTAAACATGACTTATTCACTTTTCTCTCTCTTTCGTTATGAGGCCATATAACTCCCACTTCAATTAAAATAAGTTAGTCATATAATATGGCTACATCCTTTTATTGGTGCATAATGAAGTTGTTCTATGTAATCCTTCATAATTTACACCTAATTTATTAGTTTAGTTTTATACAAATAACATTCACAATTATATAACAATAATTATACTAAACTCCTACTATATACTACTTAGAGTTATTCATTCTCACAAATACTACTACATTGATCTTCAAATCATCCTAAACAACTCACTTCAACCATGTAATTTACTTTAAGGCCAAATCAACATGACAAAAATGTTTGGTACACAATGTGATAAAGCTACACTAACAGCACAAAAATATAACTCCTCAACGCACTAATGCATTTAACACTTTGAACATCAACAATTTGGATACAAAACATTCATCGTGAAATAAAATTGTTGCACAAAGATGTGTTGGTGAGCTAGATGGTACAACAACCAATCAAGAAAAGGTTTGAGACAAGAACCAAAAAACGAAGACAAGTACAAGCAATCATCAAATATTTCAAGTTGGACGAGTCCAAGAATCCAATTGCACAACACTACATATCATTGAATGCAGAGACATTGTAAGAATGTAGAGTACACAATCAAACCGTAGATTCATATGCACTCATCCATCAAGAAGGAAAATACGCCAATTTCACATATCCAAGACAAAGTCTCTATGCAACCACATGGAAAACATAAAGACACCACCACAGTTGTCATATCATAAATGCAAAAATACACATTCTTGCAAAACATAAAGCTACAAAATGAAAATATATTTAAACTGAAACTAAGACCATTATCCATTTATTCAAACATAAATTTATATACAAGCAAACAAGAGGAAGATACCATTAGGTAGCCCCTCAAAATTCAATTACAACTTTTCCCTCTGGTTTAACTCCCTTACCTATATCCATAAATATTTACTTTCTTAACCTTTCCCACTAGCTTATTGGTTTTCCTCCCAAGAGTATGTTGGTATTCAAAGTATGTACAAACATTCAAAAATAGAGAAATGATGACATATATTAATTATACATAGAGATCTTACGTGGTAAAAACATGATGATTTGTCAAGGAAACATCCACAAGCAAGGCAAAGATTTTATTAACAAGAGAAAATTTACAATCAAGCTTACAACCTCTAAATCTCATGAGCTTTATAAAAATGTAGGCATCGTTATATTGGTTATAATAACCATCATCCGGCTTCATAAACCAACATTGTTAACATAACCATAATATAATTTACTTTGGTAAATTCAATTTTAATATTTTCTTTTAATTAAATTGTTTCCATTCTCTAATAATCGCCACCTTCACAACAATTTCTTGATACCTTCAACTTGCCAAAGTCCTTTCAACACCGCTTTTATAAGTCAAGAGAAGCAAAACAGCACCGTAGCTTCTCTAACAACATTGGTTTTGTAAACATGTCTGCACAATTTTCTTGAGTGTGGACATTTTTAAGATCTACTCCACCTCCATCAATGACTTGTCTTACAAAATAGTACTTTATATCGATATGCTTACTCCTAATATGATAAGATAGGTTTGTACCCAGATATATACCACTTTGACTATCGCAAAATATAGTTACATTGTTTTGCATTCTTCCAAATTCACCTAGAAGACCCTTCAACCAAATTTCCAATTTGTAGGCATGTGAGACAATAACATACTCTACCTCTATGGTGGATAAATCAATTGTTTCTTGTAGTGTCGACATCCAACTAATAGCTCCCCCTACAAGAGTAAAGACATAACCTGAATCTTTTTGTCCAAATTACAAACAAATTTTGAATCAACATAGCTATAAAAATAATCATTATAACCATTGAAGGTGATGCAATAATCATTGGTGCCTCTAATATATCGAAGCACACATTTCACTGAATTACAATGTTCTCTTTCCAAATTTTCCATGTACCTGCTGACAACACCAACTGCATGTGAAATATCCATCCTTGTACATACCATCACATACATCAAACTCCATATTGCATTATCGTAATGTACATGAGACATATAATCTTTTTATGCCTACCTACTAAAACATAAACCTGAAGAAATCTTAAAATGGGAAGCCAAAGAGATTTTGATAGGTTTCACATTATTCATCCCAAATTGCACAAGTACTTTCTCAACATACTTCTATTGTGAAAAACTAAGCTTACCATTTATCTATATGTATTTCAATGCCAAAGATTTGTTTTGTTGCTCGTAGATCGTTCATATCAAAGGTCATAGCCATCTGGGCTTTCAAGTTGTTGATCGTGTCCATGCTTTTGCTTGCAACAATCATATTGCCTGTTATGAAACCAACTCACAAAAAGGTAGAAAAGAGAGATAAACGTCTTAGAATTCAGCCTCTTCGAGGGGACAACCTCCTTTACATTACACAAATGAACAATTCTTGGATGATTCAAATGAAAAAACCTCCTTTCTATATATAGGAATCTAAGGGGTCACAATATAACCAAGCCAACCTAACAATAATAATATAAAGGCACAAAAATAACAATAGATGGATTTTATGGGGCATAGTAATAAAATATGGGGACAATAGGGGCACAACAATATTAATAAGGGATACAACTACAATAGTAACGGGGGCATCACTGGTATTATAGGGACCTAACATGCCCCTCTCCTTCAAAAAAGTGTTGTCCTCAACACTTGAGTAGTTCTGGATGCTTTTGTATAAAATTCTCATCCTCCCATGTGGAATCTTCATCGGATAAGTTCTTCCACTTGATGAGATACTTTGAAATGGATCAATTTTGTAGTTGTCGAGTTCTTGTTTCTATGACTGCTTCCGGTTCCAATATAATTTTTCCTTCCTCATCAAGTTCTGGCAATATTGTTTGAACTGGGAGCTTGTCGCCTATAACCTTCTTTAAACATGAAACATGGAAAACTGGGTGCACTCGAGAAGCTGCAGGAAGCTCCAATTTGTATGCCATAGTACCAATATTTTGCAACACCTTATACGGACCATAATACTTTGGTGATAATTTATTATCCTTCTTAGCTTGCTTGAGGGACATTTGTTTATATGGTTGTAGCCATAGGAATACCCAATCACCTACATCAAAAATTCTTTCACTGCGATGTTGATCTGCTTGTTGTTTCATTCTATTCTGCGCCAACACGAGGTTATCCTTTAGGAGTTGGAGAACTTGTTGTTGATGCTAGATGTGATCTTCCACTGCTTGAACCTTAGAATTTTCTCTTAAATATGATGTGATGGATGTGGTTGATATCCATACAATGCCATAAATGGGGTCATTTTTGTTGCAGTATGGAAGGAAGTGTTATACCACCATTCAGCGAGAGGAAACCATTTGACCCATTGTGTCTGTTTATCAAATACAAATCAATGAAGATATCCTTCCAAACATTTGTTTACTATCTCAGTTTGCCCATCAGATTGAGGATGTTAAGATAAGCTATGAGTTAACTGAGTACCAAGACAAGAAAATAATTGTCCAAAAATTTCCAGTAAAAATGAGATCTCTGTCACTTACAATAATCTTTGGGTTTCCATGTAGCTTTTGAATTGTTTAAATAAATGCAGTAGAAATTGTACTGGCTTTAAATGGATGTGATAATGCACAAAAGTGTGTATACTTGGTAAGTCTGTCAACTACCACCATGATGACACTCTTTCCCTCAAACTTGGGTAAACCTGTGATAAAATCCATAGAAATCTCCTCCCAACGTTGGCTTGGAATGGATAAAGGTTGTAATAGACCTGGTGTCTTGATTGTTTCAACTTTATTTTGTTGGCAAACCAAACATTCCGCCACCAACTTTTGAATATCCGATTTAAGGCCATCCCAAAAAAAATCCTTCCTAACCCTGTGGTAAGTTTTTAAAAATATTGAGTGCCCTCCTAAGGGAAAAGCGTGCAATTCCAGAAGAATATTTTGTTTGAGTTGGGAATTCTTACAGAAGTATAAGTGATCTTTGTACCATAACGAATCCTTTTTCCAGCTAAATGTATCACATGTGCTGGAATTTTGTTGTAACTTTCTAATAAGTGCCCACACTTCTTTGTCATTCTTTCATTCCTCCCTTGCTTCGTTTATCCAATCTGGTTGGATAATAGAAATGGTGCACATCAATGCTTCCACATCCTCATCCTTCCTTGAGAGTGCATCTGCCAAAACATTTTGCTTCCCTTTTTTGTAGATGATTTCAAAGTCATAACCCAACATCTTTGTGACCCATTTTTGTTGCTCTTCAGAGGATAATCTTTGTTCTAAAAAGTATTTAAGGCTATCATGATCTGTTTTTACCTTGAAGTGTCTTCCCATTAGGTAGGGTCGCCATTTCTTAAGTGCATGTAGTATTGCCAACATTTCCTTCTCATAAATATCTTTGTGTAAATACTTTCCCTTGATTGGACGACTTTCGAAAGCAATGGGTCTTTCATCTTGCATTAAAACAGCACCAATTCCATTTCTTGAAGCATCACATTCCACAATAAAGGTTTTTGTGAAGTCCAGTGTAGCTAAGACCGGTGCTTGGCACATTGCCTCTTTAAGATGTTTGAAGGCCTTTGTTGCTTCTGGAGTCCATGAAAATGCATCTTTCTTCAATAATGTTGTTAAAGGTGCTGCTATTTTCCCATAATTCTTAACAAACTTGCAATAATACCCTTTCAACCCGAGAAATCCTTGCAGATGCTTTATGGATGTGGGTATTAGCCATTCCTTAATGGCTTTAATTTTGCTAGGGTCTACCTTAAATCCTTCATGAGATACAATATGACCCAGATATTCCACCTCTTGTACTCCAAATAAACATTTGGATCTTTTTGCATATAATTGTTTCTCCTCCAATAGTTGTAGCACCCTCACAACATGTTCAACATCATCCTTACAAGACTTGTTGTAGATTATTATATCATCAAAAAATACTAACACAAATTTTCTAAGGAACGGTTTGAAAATGGAATTCATCAAACCTTGAAATGTAGAAGGTGCATTGGTAAGGCCAAAAGGCATGACCAAAAATTCATAGTGACCCTCATGAGTTCTAAATGTTGTTTTCAGAATGTCTTCAGTCTTCATTCTGATTTGATGATATCCTGAACGAAGATCCAACTTGGTGAAGTAAATTGATCCATGCAATTCATCCAATATTTCATCAATGACAAGAATGGGAAACTTATCTTTAATAATGAGCTTGTTGAGCTCCCTATAATCCGAACACATGCACCATGATCCATCCTTCTTGTGCACCAATACTATTGGAGTAGAGAAAGAACTTTGGCTAGGTTGAATTATACCATCCTCTAGCATTTCTGCAACCATACGTTCAATTTCACTCTTTTGGGCAGAGGGATATCTGTATGGCCTGATGTTTGGAGGAACACTTCCTGGAATCAAATGAATAGCATGATCATGATCACGAATAGGTGGGAGACCTTTGGGAGTCTCAAATACCTTGGAATGATTGTCCAAGACTTTTTGGAGATCTAGAGAAATAGATGATTTCGATGTGGAAACATCTAGTGAACATAATTGTGCAATTACACCTCGTTGTTCCTTTTTTAGAAGCTTTGTCATACCGTTAGAGTTGATTATCTTTCCCGGTTTCCCTGCAATACCCCTTAATTCAACTTCCTTTCCTTCCGCAGAAAATTTCATGAAAAGTTCTTGAAAGTTAAAAGCTATTGTACCCAAGGATTGTATCCATTGGACTCCTAGTACAACATCATCACCTCCCATTGGAATGGAAAGAATTGGGCTATTCAATACATATTCTCCCATGGATAGCTTGATATTATGGCATCTTCCATAGAAATTTATGGTTCCTCCACTCGCAACCATCACTTGACACTCTAGTGCTGGATATAGGAAGAAATTCAATTCTTTTGCTATTTTACAATGAATAAAATTGTGGGTACTTCCTGAATCAATCAACACTATTACCTTTTTCTTCTTGATATGTCCTTCTATCTTGATGGTTTGAGGAGTGGTAATTCCAGGCAATGCATTACAAGATATGGTCGAATTCATTTCTTCTTTATCTAGGCTTTGTTCCTGGAGTATATCCTCTTCTTTTGACCTTTCTTGTTCCTTTTCTTCCTCCTCTTCACAATCTATGTAGAATAATTTATTCTCAGCACACTTATGACCTTTAGTGTATTTTCTATCACAACTGTAACAAAGCACTTTTGCTCTTTTTCCTCCAATTGTTGTGGTGTCAACCTTATAGGTTGTGGAAGGCTAGGGGCAACAACACTTCCATCTTTATAGTTTTGAGTGGTAGGCTTCCTGGTTGCCATAGTTTTGCTTTCCATTTTTCTTGCTAACCTAAATGCCTTCTCCAACGAATCAGGTTCCCAAATACGAACCTCATGTTGGATATTATCCTTTAAAGTCCCTATGAACACATCAATCCTATGCTACTCTAGAATATCTTTTACCCTTATGTTCAATTTTTGGAACTCCTCAATGTGCTCCATCATTGAACCCTTTTGTTTGAGACTTATCAATTGGCTAAAAAAAGTGTTGCTTTTTGTATCCTCATAATGTCTGTCATTTCTTCCGTAAAAATTTCCCAAGTGACAATTTGTTTATGAGAGCAAAGCCATCGATACCATACAAGCTGATACGATTCCAAATATAAAGTTGCAATATGTACCTTTTGTGTGTTTTACACATTATGGAGATCGAAAAATTGCTCCATCTGTAGTATCCATGTTGTGGGATCCTTGCCATCAAACTTCCTCATATCGATTTTTGAAATATGGTGGGTCTTAAATCCAACATTAGAGTCTATGAAATCATGATTAACATTTCTTTTGTTCTCACATGAGTTTCCTTTACTACCCTTTCACCATTAGTGACCATTTCTTGTAGCAACTTATTCAAATTTATCTTCAATTCTTCCATCTTATCATCCATGCCATTCATCTTAGCTTCCATGCCATTCATCTTATCTTCTACACCTTTCTTTAAACCATCCATATTAGCTTCCACGCCATACATCTTTCTTTAAACCATCCATCTTAGATTCTGTTACTTTTTGTGCGAGTGACATTTGTTGCACTTGGTCTCGTAATTTTGATATATCATGTTGCATTTCTTCCTCTTCTTCATGAGTCATGCTAGAGATTTCAGGTTGCTTACTAGGTGTTTGCATTTTATTTTCTCAGGGCATCAATTACCGATAATAATGCTTTACTATTCCCTTTGAATTCCTTCAATCTAATTTTTCAAACCAAGCTTATGAAAAATTTTAAAAAAACTACACACCTTTTTTTCACTTTGTAGGAGCTCGATATTGAATCTGATGTATCTCTATAAGTTCGGATCATCCAGTTCTGAAATTGCGACCTGTAGTAGCCCTCTTTCCAATGCCACTAGTCTAATCGAATTTAGATTATCCAAGGCAGAGTTATGCACAATCTCCCAAGATGACCTGATTATAGACCTTTCCAGCAGAGCGAACTTGTATGAAGTGCCATGTGTCACTGTTTTGACCTTCGGATCTGAAAAATATACAAAGGAAACTACAATCCATCCTCTTTCTGTAACTTCTTACAAAATTTCAATCTGATGCTCAAAACAAAAGTTATGACGATTTTCCCCAAGTCACCTATTTGGAATGAAATTTGGGATTCTGCAAAAAGGCCAACTTCCTCATATCATATCTCTGCAAATATAGCATGAAAAGCTCTGAAATTCAGACCAGAGATTCATCACGATTTCGGCCCAAATGGGTTTTTTTTTTAGCGTCTGAAATGTCGCAAAAAAAAATAAATAAATAAATAAAATTAAAAAATAAATAAATAAATAATTATAGTGCAAATGCCACGATGACCTGTTTGGAGCAGTGAAACCCTAGAATCCAAAGCTCTGATACCAAATGTTATGAAACTAGCTCACAAAAAGATAGAAAAGAGAGATAAATGTCTTAGAATTCAACCTCTTCAAGGGGGAAACCTACTTTACATTACACAAATGAACAATTCTTGGATGATTCAAATGACAAAACCTCCTTTCTATATATAGGAGTCTAAGGGGTCACAATATAACCAAGCCGACCTAACAATAATAATATAAAGGCACAAAAATAACAATAGAGGGATTCTATGGGGCACAGTAATAACAATATGGGGACAATAGGGGCACAACAATATTAATAAGGGATACACCTACAATAGTAATGGGGGCATCACTAGTATTATAGGGACCTAACATTGCCAACATATGATACTAAGATAATGAATATGTCATTCAAACTTTTAAAGTACACGCAAATGTCATACTCACTTCTAGTATAGTTTTGTCTCATCATGAAGGAATCAAATTTCTTGTATCGTTTCTTGGGTGATTGCTTCAGGCCATACAATGATTTCTTGAGCTTCCAAACTAATCTTCTTTTGTAATGTTGCACAAAACCTTATGGTTGTTCCACATGAATCTCCTCGTCCAACTCTCCATGTAGAAATTTTATTTTCACATCTAATTTCTCCAACTCCAGATCAAGCAATGTAACTAATGCCAACACAATACAAACATATGCAAGCTTAACAATTGGCTAAAATATTTCATGGAAATCGATACCTTCCATCTAAGAGTAGCCTTTTTTTACCAATTTGGATTTATACCTTTCAACATTACCACCAACTTCTTTCTTCAATATATAGACCCACTTACATCAAACAATATTTTTATCCTTAGGAAGTTCTACCAAGTCCCAAGTTATGTTTTTCCCCACGGAATCCATTTCTTCTTTCATAGCCACCTTTAATTTGACATTATTGATATCATCTATTGCTTCTTGATAAAAAAGAAGGTTCCTCGTTGTTAGTAACCAAAGCAACAAATGAAGTAAATCAGTATAAATTTTAAGAGGATTTCTCTCCCGTGTAGATCTTTTCGATGTTATCCATGAAATTTCCACGTTTTCCTATATATCTTCAACATCTACGACTTCTTTATCATCAAAATCTTCTTGAATTTTTCTATGGTTGGGTTCCCCACTAGATTTGTTGATTTAACAATATACGTCTCTATACTTGTTCCTGTTTCAAAACATCTTCTACATTGTCTGATTTAATGAGAGAAAATTCATCAAATATCACATCTCTATTGATGATGATTTGTAGACAGTAGGGTCCCACAATTTAAACTCCTTAGAAACATCATCGTAACCAACAAAGATATATTTCTTTGATCTAGGGTCTAACTTAGAACATTGATTCTTAGGAGTAAATGTGTAAGCTTCACAACCAAAAAAAAATCGAATGATCCCATGGATGACTTGTCTAGACCTCTTTAGGGATTTTACAATTTATTGCAACTGATGGTGATCGATTTACAACATAACAAGAAGTAGTTATTGATTCTATCCACCACTCTTGTTGCAAATTTCCATTGCTTAGCATGTTCCTTTCTCTTTCTATAAGATTCTTGTTCATGCATTCTACTATGCCATTTTGCTAGAGTATATAGTGATGGTTTTGTGTCTTTTGATCATAACTTCTTTGCAATACTTTTCGAATTGTAAAGAAGTGAACTCGCCTATGTTATCCATTCTTAAACATTTTATTATTTTTCCAATTTCATTTTCTACCATTACTCTAAATTGTTTAAATGTATTAAACACATCAAATTTTCTTTTCAAAACATAAACCCACACTTTTTCTAGAGAAATCATCTATAAATGTTACAAAATATGATGATCCTATGAAAGAAACAATAAGGGATGGCCCCCAAACATCAAAATGAATATAATCAAGAATTCCTTTACTAACATGATTGTCTGCTTTAAATTTATGTCTACATTGATTTCCAAATATACATTGTTTGCAGAAATTCAAATTCAAAGATTTCAAATTTGGAAGTAATTTGTGGTTCATCAATACCTATAGTCCTTTCTTGCTCATATGACCTAGTTGTTTATGACATAAAATAGTGGATTTAGTCGCCTCTTTACATGCCACCGTTGCGTCATTGATATGAATACTTCTATCTAGCTTGTAAACGTTACTTGTCTTAATAGCCTTCATGACCACTAAAGTGCCCTTGGAAACTTTCAATGCTCCACTTTGATTTGTAAGCTTATGAGCTCTAAAATCCAAAGCTCCCAAATAAATTAAAGTATTCTTTAGTTCAAACACATGTCTAACATCTATTAATGTTCTCATAATACCATCAAAAATTTTAATTTTGGCACTTCTCACCCCAACAATCTTACAATAAATGTTATTTTCCATAAAAAAACAATGTCACCATCAACATCTTTATATGAAGAAAACTAATGTATGTGTTGACACATATGATGAAAAGCACCAAAATCTAACATCCAATCTTTGTAGTATTGAGGAATATGACTAATAAATCAACTTCATTAATCATACATGAGCCTGATTCAACAGATTTGCCTCCCTTTTAGAGTCATCCTTGGATTCTTGTCTCTTCAAGCAATCCTTCTTGTGATGCCAAGTCTTGTGACAGTATCAATATCTAAGTTTACTATTTTTGCCTCTAGACTTTGATCTGGATGTACCTCGACTTTTCTCCTCTTTTCTTGGACCAACCTCTAGCCACCATTGTTTCTAGCGTGGAGGTTTTTTCTATACTTTATTTCCTCCTCATTTCCTCAAACAACAATGCTCCAACAACATAATCAAATTCAAGAGTTTTCGTTGTGCTAAAGATAATGGAAGTTACTAAATGATCCCACAATTCAGGCAATGAACAAAATAGTGTAATGGTCAATGGTTAAGAGCATTTGTTTCCTCCTAAGAGGTCACGGGTTCAAAACCAAAGGGGGGTAGAGTATGTATGCCTTCGTAAACTTAGAAGTAAAATCGTTGCATAGAGGTGGGTACCTTGTCCCAAAACCAAGGGGGCCTCATACACCAATTTGGTGTCTAGCTTAGTCATGACCTTAAAATTGGATAATAATAACAATAATTGCCTTTTTTTCACCATCGAGTGGGCCTAATGGTTAAGAGCATGTGTTTCCTCCTAAGAGATCATAAGTTCAAAACCAGAGGGGGGTAGAGTATGTATGCCTTCGTAGACTTAGCAGTCAAATCGTTGCGCGGAGGTGGGTCCCTTGTCCCACAAACAAGGGGATCTCATACACCAATTTGGTGTCTGGCTTAGTCGTGACCTTAAAATTGTATAATAATAATAGTAATTGCCTTATTTTCACCATAGAGTGGGCCTAATGGTTAAGAGAATGTGTTTCCTCCTAAGAGGTCACGTGTTCAAAACAAGAGGGGGGTAGAGTATGTATGTCTTCATAGATTTAGCAGTCAAATCGTTATGTGGAGGTGGGTCCCTTGTCCCACAAACAAGGGAGTCTCATACACCAATTTGGTTTATGGCTTAGCCATGACCTTAAAATTGGATAATAATAATAATAATTTCCTTATTTTCACCATCGATTTTAATATCCACACTATTCAACTGGAAAATAAGAGTATTAAACACATTCAAGTGATCTACAATTTTCGTACCTTCTTTCATTTTTAGATTGTATACTTGTCTCTTCAAGTAGATTTTATTCCTCAAGAACTTTGTCATATAAATGCCTTCTAACTTGGTCCAGAAAACTATTGTTATTACTTCTTGAATGATGTTAAACAAGACATCATCAGCTAGACATAATGGTCTCATTCTCATCGCTCAGCTTCTTAGTGAACTCATTCATCTACATGGAATCTTTCTTTTTAGCAGTGGACTAGCTCTAGCTTGGCCTCCTCTACATGCGGCTCAGCTAGGGTTTCAAAAACAACCCTTCTTTTGCACAGAAGACTCCACAAGTCTATGGTTCCATAACTCAAGTTTCCCTCCACCACCAATAGATGACTCAACATCCACATCCAAAAAAAATAGCCCTTCTTTTGCACGTAGGTCACCACAAGTTTGCAGCTCCTCTACTCAAGTCGCCTTTACCACTACGTCGACCTGCACAACCAAGGAAAGGCTCAACCTCCATCCACGTCCAGTGAATTTAGCTTGATTTTTCCATTTCTCTGTGCAATGTCCTCCACACATGAACAGACTACTATAACTATGCAACTACACCAAACCGTCCCACTTCTCCTACATGGCAAGTTTCTCTTACACAATTTCCTTCACACTTTGGAATCTACAAAACTACAACCCAACACTTGGTCTTTAAATTGCTAGCCCAAATGGATTTTAGTGCATTCTGCTAATTATTGCTTCTTAATAGACTTCGATTTAGATTTTATTGACTATTTTCTCTAATACTACTTATCGGTATTGAGAGTTTGTACAAACATTTAAGATAGATAGATAATGATAGACAAAAATTTTACATCATAAAACCCTGACAATTTGTCATGAAACATCCGCAAGCAAGGCAAGGATTTTATTAACAGGACAAAAATTATAATTAGGCTTACATCCTTTTCAATCTCACAAACTTGTTGAAATTTGGCAGCTGAGGGAAAAATTCCTTTCTTGGAGAAGCCCTACAAGCCCTAAGGAGACCCCGCTGACCCTTGGAAAAATTAAATTTGCACATGGGAAAATGTGATTTTTAATATTGTTCTAATTCACCCTCAAAATTACAAGTCAACCTAGAAGGAGAAATTCATCCACCAAAACCTCATATAAATACACATAAGGTCACATAATTTGGAAGCATCACATCACATCATTCATTCTTCTTCATTGGTTCGATCTGGTCTAAAAATTGCAAGGTTTGAGCTCACGGATGCAAAGAGGAGAGAGAATTCTATGTCAACATTGGCCTTTTTGTTTTTGCACCTTTGAACAATGTTGATTTTGGATGGTTTGATTTGTTTTTTACTTGGTTTTGGATTTGCTTAGAAGGTCAAATTTAGGAGAGAGAAGATCAAAATTTTCTGAACACTTTGACCAATGTTGACCGTAGAAGTACAGTTAGGGTTTTTGCAGGTTGACTTTGACTTTAAACAAAAAATTTGTGGGCAAAACTGTGTCACTGTTTTGACAAAGTTTGATTGAGGGATGGAGGCAGCATTATTTGACCGATTGATTGAATCTTTTGGATTTGATTTAACCATTGACCAAGCACTAGTTAGGGTTGCATTCACTATTGTTAACTTCGACAAAAAAATTGCAAAATTGATATTTGACCAAATTTGACTTTTATGTTCATATTGGATTGGATATCGATTGATCGACTTGGTTGGTCAAGGCTTTGACCTTTGAGTAGTTGTTGATGTACTTGGACTATGTATCTCTCTGTTGAACATTTGATGAACATCTAATAGAAGAATAATATAGTTAGTGTTTTCCCCCTTATGGGGTTTTTCCCAGGTCTTTGACCAAAAATCTTTGTCTCTATCTTTCTTGTTGTCTTCTATTGTGCATATGGTTGATTGTTCTATCTACAATTGCTTATTGTTATTGGGTGATTAAAATAATTGGATAAAGAGATTGTTATTGAAAGAAGAAATTGTCCTAGTGATTTTTAAGGCATAGAACTTTGAAAAATTAACATGGTATCAAAGCTTAGGTGAAGACAAGCCCAAGGAGACAAGAGCAATCACCCTTTGAAAATATCTTATCTGTTACTAAAGATTATTTGACTTGGTCAAGATGACTACCTTCTACTTCAAGACTGAAGAGAAGTCGAATGACTCATTTAACTATGTTGTTTGGAAAGCCAGGGTTGATTTGACTTTGGAGGAGAACGATGTCGTGGAATATGTTAAAGGCAAAGTACCTGAGCCTCTGGAGAATCCAATTGTTGATGCCAAGTCCAAGTACAAGAAGGGCGCATTCAAAGCTAAGAAAATTATTATTGATTCTTTGAGAGACCATTTGATCACTTATGTTTCAAAATGGAAGAAGTCCAAGGAAATGTATGATAAGTTGGTTGGGATGTATGAAGTAAACAATTCGAATCATATTATTTCTTTGAATAATCAACTCAAGGACATCGAGATGAATAAGGGAGACTGTTCAATCATACTTCATGAGGATATATCAACTCAAGGATCAACTTTTGTTTGTTGAATATATTACATCTGATATAGAATCTGTACAAATCGCACATGGAGGTCTTCCTCTATTTTGGGAGACATTTATTACCACCATTAGCAATAATGACAGGTTCCCTTCATTTGACAAGCTATTGGGCAAGTGCACCCAAGAGGAGATGAGGATGATCTCTAGACAAAGAATTCAAAAGCATGAAGGAGAACCCACTGCTTTTGTTACTCAAGACAAAAAAGAGGATAGGAAGAGGAGGACCATCTAATTCAAGAAAGTTTTCTCCAACATTCAAAAACTCTAATAGAATAATTAAAAGGGATGTGTCACAAATTCAATGCTACAATTGCCACAAGCATGGTCAGCTTGCCCGAGACTATCCTGAAAATAGAAATGATCCAAGGTCCTACAACAACAACAAGTTTAACAATAGAAGAAGAGAAGCTCTTGTTGCTAGTGAATAAGGCCACCATCCTCCTGAGAGGTCAAGGAATTCAAGGTATGATAACAATCCAACCGTAACTTGTTGAAAAGTGTAACCAGGTTCGGTCTTCATAATGACATGTGTAGTTGTGATTTTATGTAATTGATGAAAAGAAGAAAAATAAAATTATTATTGTAATGCTTGTCTCATGGGTTTCATGAGAAAGGAATTTTATTTTAGTGATGGCTCCCATTGAGAGCCTTTAGGATTTTTCATATAGTCATAAAAGTCAATTTGAGTCTATGTCATGTATGAAGGACCCTTCTTGGGCATATTACATTTTGTATGAGTCATAAAAAGTATAAGAAGGCCCTCCAAGACCAAGACAAAGTCACCTCTTTCAAGTCGGCTTCAAAAGAATAATAGAATCTCTCAAATAGACACGTCGGCTCATCTCCAAGTCATGTCGTCTTATTACAGGCTCCAACAACTATAAATAGGGCAGTTCAGATTTCAGTTAGAGATAGAATTTTAGAGAAGATTTCGGTGGTCATCAAGTATGCAATTCGGTCAAGGTTTAAGGCAGAAAAAGGAGTGTGAAGATCTCATAAGAAGTCTCTCTATCTAAGCGAAGGAGGAAAACAAAAGGAATATATGTTTGTTACTATCTTAAGGACTAATATCCACTCACACGCTCAATGCAAAGGGTTATTGTTGCATAAAAAGGGTTGAAGATCTTCTTGCTGTGATAAAGGCCTAACCAAGAAGCATTCAAGAAGCCGAGTTGAAGAATAAAGCCTTCCAATCCAAGAGAAGAAGATAAAAAGGTTAGATCGCCATATGTGATGCAACTAGGGCCGAAATAAAGTGCAAGTTTGAAGTAGAATGAAGTCGAGATTGAAGGGTAGTCGAAAAGAAGGAAGAAGCAGAAATTTGACTAGTAGTGACTTCGGCATGAAGAGCAATGGAAGGGAACTTGTGTCTTGGTCTTGGAGAGGAAAATAGGTCACGGGTCTTGGTCTTGGTCTTGGTATTCGTCAATTGAATCTCTATAAGAAGACAAATTTGTTCGGGTTTTCCTCTCAAAGAGTGAGAGGTTTTGGCCCCGGCTGATAGCCTATATTCCATGTCTCTTGTCTCTTATCTCTTTATGGTTTATGCATTGGTAGTTGTTTGATGAAGAAGAACATTAATAACCTAAGTAAAAGAAGATCCTAATATGAAGAAGTAAAAAGCACTCACAAGCAGTTACTAATAGAAGAGATATCACTTAATCTCTATGCCCTATATTTCTCAACATGGTATCAGATCTAAGGTGACTAATTCAAGGAAGGGCATATTATCAAGGGGTGTCAAGCTAGGCAGTAACTCCTCAAAGCAAAATTGATTAGCATATTTTATTCCTTCAGGTAGGTCTTCATTATATACATGAGGGAGAGACTGTTCACTTCATCTCCCGATGACTGTTCATATTACTTATTTATTTATTTACATTATATTCACCCAATCTTGATGATTAGGTGTCAACATTCCCCCCCTTAATCTGAAGGGATGTTGGTGAGTCCAAGCATTATTCTTAATCGTTCAAGCTTTTCTCTTCCAAGCGCTTTGGTGAAGATGTTTGCAATTTGCTCATTAGTGGAACAATGATGGAGATGGATTGTTTTAGACTCAACATGATGTCAAATCAGATGATATTTAGTATTGATCTGCTTCGTTCGATCATGGAACTTTGGGTTCTTGGCCAATTTTATTGCAGAGGTATTGTCAATCATGAGTGGAGTTGATTGTACTTGTTTTACCTGCAAATCTTCAAGAATTTTCCTAAGCCACACAATTTCTTTTGTTGCTTCAGCTGCTGCCATGTATTCTGCTTCTATTGTGGAAGCTGTTGGAATTGATTGTTTGCATGATCTCCAGGAGACAGCTCTCGATCCAAGACTCATAGCATATCCTGAAGTAGATACCCCAGTTTCTTTGTCTCCATCGCAGTCTGAATCAAAGTATCCAATCACGCTGAAGTCGTCCACCTGTGTATACTTGATTCCAAAGTCTTGAGTTCCCTTCAAGTACCTTAGAACTCTTTTTGTAGCATACCAATGTCCCTCACAAGGCTTTTGCATAAACCTGGAGAGGGTTCCAATAGCAAACGAAATGTCTGATCTGGTAGTAGTTAGGTAGTTGAGACTTCCTACAAGTTGTCTATACTTTGTTGCATCCTCAAATTCTTTTCCTTCAATAGATGTGAGCTTTAAGTTTTGTTCCATTGGAGTAGTAAGAGGATTGCATTCTATCATGCCAAACCTGTTCAATAGATCTCCAATGTATTTCTTTTGAGAAAGAAATATGGACTTCGGATGTTGGGTTACTTCAATACCAAGATAGTAATGAACATAGCCCAAATCAATCATTTCAAAACTTTTCCCAAATTCCTTCTTTATGGATGCAATGTAGCTTTCATTGTTCCCTGTCATTAAAAGATCATCTACATATACCACAAGATATACAACTTTTTTGCCAACTTTCTTGACAAATAAAGTTGCATCATCAAGATCATAATGTTTGAAATTGAGTTTCAGAAGATGCTCAGTTATTTTTTCATACCAGGCTCGCGGTGCTTGTTTGAGGCCATACAAGGACTTCCCCAGTTTGCATACTTTATGTTCATGTCCTTTCACAGCAAATCCTTCAGGTTAGGACATAAAAAACATTCTCTTTTATATCTCCATTCAAGAAAGCAGTTTTTACATCCATTTGATAGACTTTCCAACCGTTCTGAGCTACTAGGGCAAAGAGTGTCCGAATGGTAGCCCATTTTGCTGTGGGGGCAAAAGTCTCCTCATAATTGACCCCTTCCTTCTGTGCAAAACCTTTTGCCACAAGCCTAGCTTTGTGCTTGTCAAGAGAGCCATCAGCTTTATACTTGTTCTTGTAGACCCACTTGCAGCCAATTGGTTCGGTTCCTAATGGAGGATCAACCAGCTTCCAAGTGCCATTCTTTATGATGGCATCATACTCCTTTTGCATCGCTTCTTTCAATTCATCATGAGAAGCAGATTCTTTGAAGGAATTTGGTTCAAAATCTGTAGACAAGTTCAATTCACAATTATAAGAAACATCCATATCAACAGGTGAATTAGAGTCATCTACATCACCTCCATTTTGTCAGTTTGAATTTCTAGTTCCTGTCTTTCCAACCTCATCAAGATGAACACTTTCAAGTGTCTTTGTCAACCACTTTGGGGGACCTTTTTCAAATGGTCCAGGCTGCTCCGCTGATTGAGTTGGGACTGAATCAAGATTGAGTCTCCCATTTCTGTCAATCACATCACTTAAAGTGTCATCCGTTGTTAGAGTTTCATGCAAGGGAGAGTGTTCTTCAGAAGATGATTCCACATGTTGATCTAGTATAGGAATCCCCCCTTCAAGATGTGGAATCTGATTATCAAATTCTTGAAATGATTTTTCTTTTGCGAATCTATCC
Organism: Pinus tabuliformis; assembly: GCA_031772625.1. Classification (NCBI taxonomy): domain Eukaryota; kingdom Viridiplantae; phylum Streptophyta; class Pinopsida; order Pinales; family Pinaceae; genus Pinus; species Pinus tabuliformis. The sequence goes on from CM062812.1 coordinate 474,621,684, forward strand.
AAGCGATCAAGTTGCCACTCAACAACATTGTCAGTTTTGGATGATTCAAGAAAAATTACATCTCTAGATACAACAAACTTTTTATTTACTTCATCATAGAGACGGTATGCTTTGGAGGTGTTTGAATACCCCAGGAAGATACACTTACGACTTCTAACACCAAGTTTGTTTCTATGTACCTTTGGTATCAAGGCATAACATGTGGAACCAAAGACCCTAAGATACTTTACCGAAGTAACATGTCCATACCACATTTCATATGGAGTCTTGTTTCTAATAGCATGAGATGGACATCTATTCTTTATATATGCATCACATAGAACAGCATCAGCCCAAAACATTATCTTTACATTTTTTAAGAAGAGCATGGATCGTACCATATTTAAGATTGTCCTATTCATTCTTTCAGCTACACCATTCTGTTGGGGATTATAAGGCACAGTTGTTTGATGTTTGATCCCATGTTGGTGAAAATAGTTTTCAAATTCATTTGATGTGTATTCTTTTCCATTATCAGTGCGAATAGACCCAATATGAGATTGTGCATCATTTTCAATCCATTTATGAAAGTTCTTGAATGTTTGAAAAGCATTAGATTTGTTCTTCAATAAATAAACCTAACACATTATGGTGTAGTCATCAATAAATGTCATCATATATTTATTTCCATTTGTAGAAGGAACAGGCATTGGACCACATAAGTCTGAATGAATGAGTTCAATTTTTCTATGTGCTCTTGAATTTGAATCATGAAAAGACTGTTTGCTATGCTTTCCTAGAATGCAAGCATCACATTGCTTAAGTTTCCTAGGAATTGTAGGCAAACCAGCAACACCATTTTTCTTCAACAAGCGGGGGTTGTCATAGTTCAAATGTCCAAATATAGCATGCCATAATAAACTTGATGGAAGTGTACCTTCTTCATGATGTGAATTGTATGAGAAATGTTGTGCACGAGCAGAGGTTCCTTGTAGCTTGAGAAGCCTTTCTTCTTCTATTCCCCTCATGACGAGTGATCAGATGCTTTTCTTACCTCAAGCTTGCCATCAAACATATGAATGGAATGACCTTGCTGGCAGATGTGGAGCAAGGACAGCAAGTTTCTCTTGAGCTGTGGGAGATAGAGAACATGATGCAGAAGAAAGTCTGGAAGAACAGGCAATTGAAGCCTGATTGTGCCAAGCCCTGATGGCTTGATTTTTGATTGGTCTGCAAAGTATACTACTTCATCAACATTGTCAGTAAATTCTTCAAAAAAATCTTTTCTATGATTCATGTGGTAGGTTGCTCCTGAATCAAGTAGCCAATCATTTTTCCAAGAAGAAAGTGAAGCATTAAATTCATGTGCTTTACCTTTGTCTGTATCATCAATTTTACCTTTCTGTTAGTTTCTTTGCTGCTCAATTTTGTCCCGTGGTAGCTTGCATGTAGAGGCATCATGTGATCCATTTCTTTTGCAGTGTATGCAGTGCAAATCTGCCTTTTCTCCTTGAGAGTGTATGCCCCCCTGCCTCTGAAATATCTTCCTCTTCCTCTTCGACCACCTCTTCCTCTAGAAGAATCTTTAGCAGGATTCTTTTCTTTATGAGCAAGGCACACAATCTCTTCAGAAGATTCAGGGGTTGTCTTCTTTCCAAAAGCTTTCTCTCTTTCAGCAAACTTTTTCACAAGAGAGTCAAAGGTGATATCTTTGAGACTTCCATTTGCTTGGAAGTCTCAAATTGGAGTAAGTAGGATAAAGTGCCTTGAAAAAAGCGATAAGAGGAATATCCAATTCAACCTAAGTGGATTTGATATCATGCATTATAGACTTTACTTCAGATGCAAAATCAAGAGGATCATTATTTTGCAATTCAAGAGTGAAGAGTTTAATCATGAGTTGAACAACTTCAAGTGCTGAATGTGAGTCATAGAGTTCTTTCAACTTTTGTAAGGCTTCAAAAGCAGTTGAAAATGGCGAAATATGGTGACTCACCTCTTCATTTACAGATGTTACGATTAATGCATAAGCTTTGTTGTTCTTGTTTTCCCAAATGACGAGTTCTTTGTCTGAGGTAGGCTGTTCTGGCTCTTTGTCTCTATCTCCGACACACACTCCTTTCCACAACTAATTGAAAATGAGGGTGTGCTTTATCATCCTGGACCACTCAGGATAGTTCTCCTTGCCAATGAAAACTATTCCCACAATGGATACGATTGAATGCATTCTGTAACAAAAAATTCTGCTGCAAAATTTTACTCTTAATGGGAAAAAATATACATCTGATATGATGGGACAGCAGATTCAAATGTCAATCCACATTCATCTGGATAGCGTTAAAGTATAGAATATGGCAGTGTTTAAACAGCACATATATGGCAGTGTTAAACAAGATCACTCCATTGATACATGGGAGAGCGTACATTCAATGTACAACACAAATATCAATCTTCACCTATTACAGACCACAGTATTGCCAACAAAAGCGGCAAAAAAAATATATTCATTGTGTATACATCCAGAAAATTTCATCAACAACAAGAACAATCACAAAAAAGATATTGTTGTCAGAACACTGCATTGCAACAACAGTTATATATCATGGAGCGATAGCAGATCTCTGCTTCTCGCTGGTCTGACCTGCTCACTGGAATTGCTACAAATTTAGTGAGCTCAACACTAGCAGCACAAACAGAGTGTCCCCTTAAAGGGCATTCAATGAATAAAAAATTAAATGGCATTCAATGTATATGAGAACGTAGAACTACAAATATACATATGCACCATTAATATGCATATGCATCATATGAAATTTCACGATAGGACATCTCACTGTAGCAGAGTCGGTTCACAAAGGAAAAGTCATTCGGTCTTCCACACGAAAATCAACGCACAGCCCAGCTTATGCACAGTCTCACAGTGAGCAAAAATGCATAAAATCCAACAGTTTACTACAAGAAGGAAATAAATGTTTGTCGTATATAGTGAAAACGTTTGACAAATAAATTCCCACTGCTATTGCTGGGACATGAACCAAACCAGGATCTCTCTCTCTCTCATGTGAGAGCCGAGAAAGTAGACTTTATAAAAACTGGAACAAGAAGTTCACTTGATGAGCGTGAAGTGTATGATGGAGTAATATTGAAGACAACATTCAATACACCAATGTAATACACCAAAACAGTGTTCAATATACGAGGAATCCAATCACAGGTTCAACACAGGCATTATGTAAAGGAAAGAGTACAGTGTGTAATTGACAGTGTTCAACACAGACAGCGTTCAAAACGCACCAGCGTACAGCACACAGTAGCCCTTCAAAAAAATTTCACATAGCTGATTCATGCACGCAGATCCCAGCAAAGGAACCTGATTCATGGATGGTAGTGACTACAGAGTGGCAGCGAGTGTGGAGGGGATAGAGAGTGCAGGAGACAATGGACAGAGAGCAATAGGCAGTGGACAGAAAGCAGTAGGCAGAATGGAGTTACAACTATTTTGGGAGTTGGCTCTGATACCATGTCAAGCCAGGCAGTAACTCCTCAAAGCAAAATTGATTACCATATTTTATTCCTTCAGGTAGGTCTTCATTATATACATGAGGGAGAGACTGTTCAATTCATCTCTCGATCACTGTTCATATTACTTATTTATTTATTTACATTATATTCACCCAATCCTGATGATTAAGTTTCAACAAGGGGCACTCAAGGATCAAATCTCAAGGAAGGCATCAAAGTGAAGATCATATTGAAGTCAAAGGAAGCATCATAACCCTAGATCAAAGAAGTATTGGGATCATCATCAAAAGTGAGAAGGCCAAAACCCTACATCTACTCAAGTTAAAGTGTTTTGGAGACTATTCATCCAAAGGAAGCTAGATCAAAAGGCGGTGTCATGTCACTCTTCGTGGGATCAAGGATCATTCTTGAAGAAAACTACCTTCATCAAGGAGAAGGTTTCTATCCACTATATCATCATCAACATCAAGGAAGCAGCAAGAACAAGTAGCATCCTATCAAGTAAGTATATTTATGTCCACATCTGAATCTATCAAAATGATTTTTTGCAAGTAACAAATTGGTTGGGGCTTCAAACTATCTTGCATGGAAGAAAAAGACAGATTTGAATCTCATTGAAAATGAGGTTATGGAACATGTCAAAGGTTCTATCACTAAACCAAGAAAGGAAGATGCTCAAACTCTTGTCAAGTATATGAAAGGGGAAGTTAGGGCTCAAAGGATTCTCATAGAATCCATCAAGGATCCCCTCATCCCATATGTATCGAAACTTGAAACTTCAAAAGAAATCTATGACAAACTGGTAGAGTTGTATTCTGTAAGCACTGTTGGAGAAGTCATCTCATTAAGAAAAGAACTCTACAAGTTGAAGATGTCAAGGGAATATGGAATAGCTTCATACTCTATGAGGATATCTAAGATTCGGGATCAACTGCAAGATCTGGGAGAAGTCATGTCTGATAAAGAAATGACTACAGTTGTATTAAATGCACTACTGGAAGTGGGGTAACTTTGTTTCAAGTATTTATCGGAAGAAAGAAGCTACTCCATTCCAAGATCTATGGTCACTGTGCAAGATTGAAGAATCTAAACTAAAGGCCAAATCTGATGTGGGAGCAGGTGAGAAAAAGAAAGGGGCAATTTGGAAAGTTTTGTCCTCAGAAAAACAAGAACATGGCCAAAATACAATGCGAAGTAAACATGGCATGAAGAAAGCAGCATGGCATGAAGGAAGGCCAAATATGGAATGATGGATCACTTTCTGATGATGACATCGTTGACTCATGGATGAAAGTGATGGATGGTTGGTGCCCTTGTAGAAGTCCCAAACATGAAGACTCCGAGATTATGAAAAGAAGTTCATGACATCATGACGAGGAGTTCTTCTAGCAGTTGGTTGTCCCATCATCTCCACCTGAGAAGTTGTTGTAGGTCCCTAATTAAAAGGGAGTCTGAAAACAAGTTTCTTACTTTGTAGAAACTTGGAAATTCCTAAGCCAAGAGGGAGTTTAGGTACATTCCTTCCATAGGAATGATTATATTCCTTTATTGGAATAGATATATCCTCCCTAATTAAGAGGGAGAGATAAACACATCATTCTTTTCTTCACTTGGGAAGACATAATGGATGATTGGGTAAACATCTGGCATTTGATGCTCTTTGAGGATGAATTAGGGCATCCAAGATAAGAGTAGTCGTTGAGGACCGATATTATTTTAGGACTAAGAATCCAAGATAAGAATAGTCTTGGTGGAACACACCCTCAGAACCCAGGTGTGGTATGTTATGAGAGAGACAATGATGAGGGTGTCTATACATCATTGGTCTCGCCAACATTGTGCTCAGATCTCGTGGAGAAATAGAGTTGTTATTCAAGGCCTTGCTATGGGACAATGTTGGTTGATATGATGCTAAACATATGGGTTACCAATCTGACTCTTCTTATGAGAAATTATTCATATTAAGAATGACCAAGTACCATTATGAATACCTCCCTAGTTAAGAGGGAGTGTTGAAAAGTGTAACTAGGTTCGATCTTCATAATGACATGTGTAATTGTGATTTTATGTAATTGATGCAAAGAAGAAAAATAAAATTATTATTGTAATGCTTGTCTCATGGGTTTCATGAGCAAGGAATTTTATTTTAGTGGTAGCTCCCATTGAGAGCCTTTAGGATTCTTCATCTAGTCATAAAAGTCAATTTGAGTCTATGTCATGTATGAAGGACCCTTCTTGGGCATATTACATTTTGTATGAGTCATAAAAAGTATAAGAAGACCCTCCAAGACCAAGACAAAGTCACCTCCTTCAAGTCGGCTTCAAAAGAATAATAGAATCTCTCAAATAGACATGTCGTCTCATCTCCAAGTCATGTTGGCTTATTACAGGCTCCAACAACTATAAATAGGGCAGTTCAGATTTCAGTTAGAGACAAAATTTTAGATCAGATTTCGGTGGTCATCAAGTTTGCAATTCGGTCAAAGTTTAAGGTAGAAAAAGGAGTGCGAATATCTCATAAGAATTATCTCTATCAAAGAGGACGAAAAAAAAAGGAAGATTTGTTTGCGACTATTTTAAGGACTGATCTCCAAACACACGTGCAATGAAAAGGGTTACTGTTGCAGAAAAACGGTCAAATATCTTCTTGTTGTGATAAAGGCCTAATCAAGAAGTCGAGTTGAAGAAGAAATCCGTCTAGTCCAAGCGAAGGAGATAAAAAGGTTAGATCACCATATGTGTTGCAACTAGGGTTAAATAAAGTGCAGTTTGAATCATAAGGAAGTTGAGATTGAAGGGTAGCCGAAAAGAAGGAAGAAGCATAAGTTTGACTAATATCGACTTCAGCACGAAGAGCAGTGGAAGGAAACTTGTGTCTTGGTATTGGAGAGGCAAATAGGTCACAAGTCTTGGTATTGGTATTCTTCAATTGGAATCTCTATAAGAAAAAGAATTTGTTCGGGTTTTCCTCTCAAAGAGTGAGGTTTTGGTCCTGACTGATAGCCTATATTTTTTGTCTCTTGTACATTTATGATTTATGCATTGGTAGTTGTTTGATGAAGAAGAACACTAAGTAAAATAAGATCCTAATCTAAAGAAGTAAAAAGCACTCAAAAGCAGCTACTAATAGAAGAGAAATCACTTAATCTCTATGCCCTAGATTTCTCAACACAACTCAATCTAAATATTTTCTTATTTATGCTCTTTCTAGTTCCTCTCCTCTGAATTCATTTGATATCTAGTTAGTAGATCGTGGGGCTTCTAGACATTTCACTAGTTGTCATGAAGTCCTCTCAAACCTGGTTGAGAGAGAGAAAAATTTGAAGATCATTCTTTGGGACAATTCTACTTATCTTGTGAAGGGGTTTGATATGTTTTATTTCATTTGGATTATGGTCGAACTACACATCTATAGGATGTTCTCTATGTACCAAGATTGAAAAAGAATATTGTGTCTATATTTGCCTTGGAGGACAAAGGAATGAAAGTTGCTTTTATAAATGGAAAGGTCCTTACTTGGCCAATGGAATCTTGCTTGAGGGATGCCTTCACTTTGGGATCAAGAATCGAAGGTCTTTATAAAGTCAACGGAAGGTTGATTCGAGCATTGGGTTCATGATAGTAATCATCAATGTGAATTGTGGCATTGAAGATTTGCATACCTTCATTACAAAGCGTTGCCTCATGTGAGAAAGATGGTTTCCAAGATGCCCGAGATTCATGTGGATCATGATGGAGTTTGTCAAGGATGTGCCAGTGGAAAGCATGTAAGGGGACCATTCCCTTCAAGCAAAAGCAGGACCAGTGGAGCACTTCAACTAATACATTCTGATTTGTGTGGACCCATGCCAGTGACCTCTCTAGGTGGCTACTTGTACTATATAATATTTGTGGATGACTTATCCTACAAGACATGGATTTTCTTCTTGAAGAACAAGGGCCAAGCATTTGACATGTTCAAGGACTTCAAGGCCTTAGGTGGAGAATCAAACAGGAGAGAGGATCAAAATCTTCAGGTCTGATAATGGAGGAAAATTCATTTCAAATGAATTCATTGACTTTTGCAAGAAAGTAGGAATCAAGAAGGAGACCATCATACCTTACAATCCCAAGCAAAATTGTGTAGCTAAAAGGAAGAACGTGACTTATCATGGAAGCAGACCGACCTGTGTTGCATGATAAAAAGTTGCCAAAGTTCCTTTGGGGAGAAGTTTCCAACACTGTTGTCTATGTTCAAAATATGACTCCTTGTCAAGCCTTGGGTTACAAGACCCTCGAAGAAGTTTTCACAGGTGTAAAGCTCGATGTTGGACATTTGAAGATCTTTGGTTGACCCATTTACTTTCATGTGCTGAAGGACAAGAGGAACAAGCTAGAAGCTTAAGGAAATAAAGGTACTTTTGTTGGTTATTATGAGGATTTGAAAGCTTATAGAATATATGTACCTGGTCAAAGTTATATAGAGTTTAGCAGGGATTTGACATTTGATGAAGATGATGCACTTGGGAAAGCAAGGGACACTCCTGCCCCTACCAATGTTGGAAGAAGGGATGATGCCATGGATGTACAAGAAGATTCTCCTATGCCTGAGCCAGAGACTGGTGTTGTCGATGATCCCATGGAACCCATGGACCCCTTGGATCCCCCTCCATGTGATTCTCCTGCCAAGAAGAGACCATTATGGCTTCATGACTACAAGACGTTGAGAGACATGTTGTTGCAAGAGGAACCTTCAGGGAAAGCAAGAATCCATGCCGATATCAGGGATATGTTGTAGCATGTTGAACCACACACTTTTGAAGAAACAGTGAAAGAACAAGTATGGAAGGATGCTATGGCCAAAGAATATCAATCCATCATGAAGAATGATGTGTGGGAAGTGGTTCTAAGACCTGAAGGAAACCCTAATGTGACTTATTAATGGTTGTACAAGATTAAGCATGCTGCGAATGGAGGTATTGAGAAATATAAGGCGAGATTTGTCGCTAGAGGTTTCTCCCAAAAAGAAGGAGGACTATGGTGACATTTTTTCATCGGTTTCCCACTATACTACCATATGATCTATCATTGCTCTTACTACTAGCCAGGGATCGACATTACACCAAATAGATGTGAAGACCGTGTTTCTACATGGCTTTCTCCAGGAATAAGTATACATGGAACAACCATAGGGCTTTGAGGAGCATGATAGGAAGACTCGTGTGTAGGGTGAAGAAAGTGCTTCATAGATTGAAGCAAGCTCGTAGTGCTTGGTATACCCGATAAAGCTTGGATTTACAAGAACCAATGTTGATATGAATCTCTACTTCAAAGTTGTCCAATGTATGCCCCTAATTTTGGTATTATATGTTGATGATTTATTCTTGACAGGTGGAAAGCCTCTTATTCTCCAGTGTAAGAGAGAGCTGGCCTCTGAGTTCGAAATGAAAGACCTTGGTTTGATGCACTACTTGGGCTTACAAGTGTGGCAGAGAACTGGTGAGATTTTCCTATCTCAAGGGAAATATGTTGTCAAGCTACTAGAAAGATTTGGAATAGTAAAATGAAAGTCCATGGCCACACCAATGGAGATAAATTTCAAGAAGTTATGTGGTGAAGTTGCGGGACCTAACCTAGCAAATCCCTAAGACTACTGACAATTGATTCGGGAACTAATGTTCTTGGTGAACACTAGACCAAATATATGTCTTTTTGTCAACAAGAGTCAATTTATGATGGAGCCACTACATGCACATTGGGTTGTTGCTAAGCATGTGTTGAGATACATGCATGGGACTATTAACCTTGGACTGAGATATATCGTTGGAGATGTGAGACTTCATGGATACACTGATGTTGATTGGGCAAGAAATATCGTTGACAGGAAGAGCACATCAGGGTGTTGTTTTATCCTGGGATCTGTCATGATATCTTGGATGAGCGGTAAGCGAAAGTCTATTGCCCTTAGTACGATTGAGGCTGAGCACATCGTTGCTACCATGGGTAGCTGCGAGGCAGTATGGTTGACGAAGCTCTTTGGAGAGTTGTTTGAGCAGGTACTAGATACAACTGTGATATATTGCAACAACAAGAGTGGGATTCGACTTTCAGAGAATCTTGTGTTCCATGACAGGTCCAAGCATATTGAGATTAGATATCACTATATATAAGATATGGTGTAGAGAGGAGTTATAGCACTCCATCACATTTCTACTGATGAGCAGATAGCAAACATTCTTACCAAGCCTTTGTCGAAAGGGAAGTTCTTGGTGTTCAAAGAGCAGCTTGGACTAGTGGATGTGAACTTCCCAAGAAAGGGTCACAGTTGATCAAGAACATTCAACTATGCTCTTCCTTCCTTGTTGAGCTCCAAGGTTGGGAATGGAATCGGAGTGCTCCTGGGGTTAAGGGGACTCTGGACAATAAGTGTGTGTGATCCTTACCCATTGCAGTAAGTTGTCTCTCTCCTATTGTCATAATAGGTGTGTGTGATCCTTACCCTTTGCGGTAAGTTGTATCTCTCTTATTGCCACTATAGGGTGTGTGTGATCCTTGTCATTTATGATAAGTTGTATCTCTTCTTATCAAGTCTGAGACTTGCTAGAGTACATGTCAGTATGCATCCTACCCACAAGTTGGGCTTGTAGGGATTGCCACCCATCTAGCCAATAGGTGAGGAGACTTGAGTGAGTGTGATCCTTACCATTTTTGGTAGTGGTATCTCTCCCCAATGATAGGATGCAGGTGTTCTACCACTTGACTCTTGAGGGTCAAGGTGAGGAGATCAACAAACAATAGGATGTGCATCAGCCTTATCGCTTATGGTAAGTAGTATGTCGCCTTATGTCCCCTATTCTAATTCTCCTTCTTTAAGTCATGATTCTTCAGCAAACGAGTAGAGATGAGCAGAGATGAGATATGATATGGTATAGTGATGATGATAACGAGACATCCGAGATGAGACTTACGATGCAATAGGAAATTCCTCCCTAGCTGAGGAGTGTTGAAATTTGGCAGCTGAGGGAGAAATTCCTTCCTTGGAGAAGCCCTACAAACCCTAAGGAGACCCCACTGGCACTTCGAAAAAATAAATTTGCACATGGGAAAATATAATTTTTAATATTGGTCCAAGTCACCCTCAAAAGTACAAATTGACCTGGAAGGAGAAATTTATCCACCAAAACCTCATATAAATACACCTAAGGTCACATCACTTGGAGGCATCACATCACATCATTCATTCTTCATTGGTTCAATCTTAGTATGAAAATTGCAAGGTAAAATCTCATATGTGCGAAGAGGAGAGAGAATTATGTGGCAACATCAATGTTTTTAAAACTAGAACCGGTGACTGGAAGAGTCCACCTAATGAACCGGTTTACCGACCGGAACCAGTCGACCCAGGGCTGGTTAGGTCTAAACGAACTGGTTTTAGAAAAATACATTAAATAATTAATTTGAAACAAAACTATTTTTAAGATTTAAAACCATGATTCCAAACCAATAGAGACAAAATATGCAAAGTTTGCTCATTTATATATCATGTAAAGGTGAATATATCAAAATGGCATCGAGTGCAATACATATCATCAACAAAATAGTAAAATACATAAGAAATGACTCAAATAAACAATTTGTTTGGTTTGTAATTTTATTGCCATAAAAATAAAAAATAATAAATAAATAATAAATAAAATAAAATAAATAAAAAAACAAAAAAAACCTCTTTATATTGCACTGAATCACCACGATGAAAAGATATGGTTGTTCATTAATAATGAAAAATGGTTCACCTGCCTCCACCATGTTTGGCTCTCTAAGATCATCAAAGATAGACCCTACAGTGCTTTCTCTGTGCTTCATGAGATGGTCTTTGACGCTAATTGGAATTGGAGTAATTGAGTATGCCAATTAGACATTTCTCTATTAAACTCTCAATATCCATGTCAGAGATGGGATCTCTACTAACAAACCAGTAATACAAATGTCATCTATGCCTTACAATCAAAAAAGTGTCAAAATCCTCATCCTCTTGGCCGTCATGCTCTTCATTACATGAGGGAACGATAACACCTAAAAGGTTTTCATCTTCAAGGTTCTTCTACAAAATATACCCTCTCCAAATCATCAAAAGAATCATTACTAAATTCAGAAACTTGGAAGGGAATATGACTTACCAAACCCTTGCCTTCATGCAAGTGTATCTCATCATCACAATGTGCTTCATTTGAGACATGATGACATGCATACTATTTAATAGAAACATGGGGTGCTACAACAAGGCCTTCGTCACACTTTTCTTCCTTGGATCTGAAATCTCATGCATATATGGTTCAAGTGATGAGAGAGAATGTTGGTCATCCTCATACAATTCATTTCCAAGCTTCCAATCATGTCAGAGATAGGATCCCCACAAACAAACTAGCAATACAAATAGTGGAGGCTGACATGGCAGGGAATCCACTGATTTAGGACTGAACTGGCCGATTAGGACCGGTTAGGGCCAAAACTTCGCCACATTGCCTTACTAACCGGGTTTTTCAGCCGGTTCCAATTGGTGGCCTTGCTGACCGGTCGGTTAGGCTGGTAACCGGTTAGTTAGGCCGGTTTTTAAAAAATTGGGCAACATTGACTTTTTTGTTTCGGCACCTTTGACTAGCATTGTCTTTGGATGGTTTGACTTCTTTTTTACTTAGTTTTGGATCTATTTGGAAGGCTGAATTTAGGAGAGAGAAGATCAAACTTTTCTGGACACTTTGACCAGTGTTGACTGCAAAAGTACAACTAGGATTTCCACGGGTTGACTTTGACTTTCACCAAAAATTTTGTGGGCAAAATTTTGGGACAATTTTGACCGAGTTTGACTAAGCGAAAGAGGTCGCATTCTTTGATTGGTTGACCGAATATGTTTGAGCTTATTTGACCATTGACAAATCTCTAATTAGGGTTGTGTTGATTATTGTTGACTTTGACTGAAAATTGCAAAATTGTTATTTGACCAGATTTGACTTTTATGCTCATATTGGATTGGATATTGATTGGTTGACTTGGTTGGTCAAGGCTTTGACCTTTGACTAGTTGTTGATGTACTTGGACTATGTATCTCTCTATTGAACATTTGATGAACATCTAATAGAAGAAGAATTTGGTTAGGGTTTTCCCCCTTGTGGGGCTTTTCCCCGGTCTTTGGCCAAAAATATTTCTCTTTATTGTTCTTGGTTGTCCTCTATTGTACATATGGTTTATTGTTCTATCTACAATTGCTTATTGTTATTGGGTGATTAAAATAATTATTAGAAGAAGAATATGATTAGGGTTTTCGCCCTTGTGGAGTTTTTCCCTGGGCTTTGACCAAAAATATCTCTCTATTGTTCTTGGTTGTCTTCTATTGTTCATATGGTTTATTGTTCTATCTACAATTTCTTATTGTTATTGGCTGATTAAAATAATTATACAAAGTGTTGTTTAAAAAGAAGAAATTGTCTAAGTGATTTTACAGCATGGAACATTGGAAAATTAACGGAACTTCACACAAATGAAGTAGGCATCATTAGATTGGTTGTAATAACCATCATTGCTTTTCATAAATCAACACAATTAGAGTAATCGTAACAGAAATACTGAAATAAATTTGGTTTTTACATTTTTTTTATTAAATTGTTGTTATACTCTAACAAAGGACCCCATTGCTATCATGCTTCTTTCTTTTAAATACATGGGTAGTGGTAACAAATATTAGGGCTACATGGCCCTCGATAAGATATCTCTAAAGGAACTCATAGTTTGAAATAATATCAAGGTCTAGGTGGGCTAATTCCCACTACAAGACAAGCTCAAACATTTTGTTATCAAAGCTTTTGTCACTTTGTTATCAAAGGGTATTCTAACTATGCCATAAACCCACACACAAAAGTAACAAATTTCAAGTTTAAATGGTGTGAAGTACAATGGAACCAAAATTAAAATTCTGGGTAGGGGTTGAAAAATGTGCACCAACATATCGCATGAAAGCTCTTTTATTTAAAAAACAACAAAATTTATACATAATACAACTAGGTCACAAAGGGCTTTGAACCACAATAATATTGAACTCTAATGGCTTTCTCATAAATTTCTTGTATGGCTCACAAAAAAAATTTAGTGTTATTACTCACACTTTGACACCTAAGTAAAATAACACAATCACAAGGACCTTTGTGTTTATTTGTGTAGCTTGGGAGGTACTCGAAGCCCTAGGGTTCAAGGTTTGGAGGACAAAGTGCCACAAGGCCAGCTTGTGTGCTTGGAACCCAAGTGTGGGGTTTTGGCACCCATCATGTTTTTGCGGCAAAACCATGATGGATTCACAGCATGTGATGGATGTGGATGATAGTGCTCGGAAAGACAATTCCAACACATCGAAAATCGTCCGAATCCAAGTTGTCGTTAGAGAGAGATGAATTTTTGAAGTTATGACATAATTAATTAATTGTCAAGTAGGGCGACTTGATAAGTGTCACTTCAAATGTGACGTTGAGCCTTCATATGTGTATAAATATGAAGTGTATTGAGTCATTTTAAGCATCCATTTTGTGCAACACATATACATCAAAAGGAGCTCGTTGAAAGAGGGATTACTTCTTAACTTAGCCGCAGCAAGAAGACTGGACAGCGAGGGTGTTTAAGGGTTGTTTCAGGGGTTCGTTTAGAGGGCAGAGCTGCTGGAAGGGAGGCCGAGGCAACTCCCTAGAGGGCCGAGGTAGAGGTAAGTCTTTTCAGGTTTGTTTGGAGGCAGAAACGAGGTAAGGAGAGGTTGTTTGGGTGGGCTGTTAGGTAACAACAAGGACTGTGGTAGGTCGCAACCCTAACCACCTCAAAACAGGGCAGCGTGGGAGTTTTTGGGGTTGGAAGGTGCCCAAAACAACAACCCACAATGAGAGCACTTCACCTTGCCTAGGCCCAGTTAAAAGGAGGTTGTTGTGTGGGAATTGAAGGGTTTTTTCAGCGTGGGCAAAGCCCTAACCAAGTACAGCAGGAACAACAGAGTTGAAGAGCAGCGTTAGTGTGTATTGGGTCACAGTGTGTTGACCAGTTTGGATCAATTTGCATTGCAGCCTGTTGGTGCCATGTGGATGACATTTCGTGGTGATGAAATGTCCTCTTAAGAGCAGAATCAACAGTGATTGGATTGGGTGCCTTAGATTTGATTGGAGGGTAGTGTGTTGGCTACCCGAAGTAGCCCTAGAGCAGCAGACAAGGACATTGTTGGTGTGTGTTTGGGTGAAGGATTGCAGTGTTATGTGCAGCACTTTGATGGACAAAAGTGACTGCTAGATAGGTAGATTGGAGCTCGGGAATTAGGCCTACCCAGCGAGCAGTTTGATGAGCCTGTGTTCATTGTACATTGTAGCAAACGTGACTTGCAGTAGTGATAGGAGGTAGCCCTCTTGGAGTCTCGATGTGTAGTGGCCTTGATGGACTAAGGCACTACTAGTGAGCAGTACAGGAGCGAAGGACTCGCAAGACAAGATACGACATAGAAGTTGCGCAACGAAGTTTGTCATTGTATCTTGTAAACCATAGATTGTTGTATTAGTCAGTTTGTTTAATATAATGAAGATTGGGATTGTTCATATTGTACAATTTTGTTTAAAACTGTATATTGTGCATATATGATTTACTGTTTTATATTTTCGTTGTGCAAAGTAGTTTATGGTTGAGATTCTTGGTTTGGTAGCGTAAGTGATTTTAAGACTCTAACCTAGACCCAAGGTCATGGAAATTCAACAAACAATAGGACCCATGTCTGATACATGTTTGTCAAGTGTCATAAACATAGGGCACATGCCAATTAGACAGGTGCCTAGCTATGTCTTTGTTATTTGACATATTAAAAAAAAAATCCTAAAGAGCTGTTACGATCTCTCTCATTGTACAAATGAAGAGTAAAATCAAGATTTGAAAGGATTCCAAATTTTTTTAAATGTTTTATTTCTAAGAAAAATGGATCTTTAAATCAATCTTTCATTTTTGTATTTCTCATTTCTAATTTTTTTAGCACACACACATATATTGTTTCCAAACTCAACATGTCTTGTGTGAAAAACTCGTTTTGTGTCCTCCATATCACATTTTTGTGTGTTATGTGACTTAGCTTGACACTTTAACTCACTCATTAAGCCCATTATTCAACTTTGAACTATCCAAGTGATCTCATATTTATAGATTGAGTGACCAATTTGACGACGCGTTCCATATGCTCTCCATGAAAGTTCGTAGGCACCCAAAACACTAGTGATCAAATTTAAGTGGGTACTGCTTATTTTTCACCAAATAGTCACTTCCATGTGAGCAAAAGGTGCCATGTCATCTCCTATGACAAATCATTCCTACATTGGAATTTACATGCACCATAACTAAACATTGCTACAAATGTCATTGATTGCTTGAGCTAATTCATTGTGCACTTGTGTTGTACTTCTACAATGTTGCAATAGCATTGAATGATTTTCAAGTGTTCCATGAGTCATTGGATCAAGAGGCACAAGATTTGCTAAAAATAAGGGGAGTGAGATTTTGGGACATTTTCCCCATCCAAAATGGACCATTGATGATAGTTTTGTGTTGGGTATGTGTTATATTCATTGCACAACTAGTTGCAAGAGTTGTTATGATGTATTGAGTGCAGCAAGAGGGTCATGGGGGGGTGGCAGTCACCCTTGTTGGGGGATTTGCAAGGGTCAATAACCTACAAAAAAAAATGGGTGGACCCACTCGTTTTGGGTTAAACCCACCTATAGTTTTTCGCATTATGGTTTTGCCCATGGTATTTTGTAAATTTGGTCAATGAAACTACGGTTATGTTCTAGTCCACAGTTAATGGATTGGGGGTTTGTGAGTGCTTCGGTGTATATAATGTATTGTAACATTGAAATGATTATAATAAAAAATCAATCTGATTTTCCCAATTTTGGATTCTAGGAAAAAAATCAATGTATATTTTTTGTTCTCGCCATTGTATATTTTTCTATTTTAAAAATTCATTTGCAGTTAATTTTCGTGCAAGGTTAAAACCTTCATTGTAGTGATATTTGAGTGTTCCAAGGAGATCTAAAGACACTGCCAATATATATAATAGTTGGGAATTAGAGTTCAACATATAGCGTGGATGTAGCCCACTATTTAAGGGGCAACAAAAATGATGGGATGAAGACGGCCACTAAGGCAACATCCATAGTAGATAAATGGGTATCCCAAGGGAATCCGTGGTCCAATTATCGTTGACGCCCTCAATATTCTCACTGCCCCCTTATAAAAGGATGCTTTCTAAACCTTCATAGGAAGACATGATACTTCGAGCACCAAACTATTTTCTTATTTGATTAAAAAGAAAAACTTAATATGTCTAACCAAACAATTCACAAAACAATTATTAGTGAGCGCAGTTGCATATGTATTCATAAGAAAAGGACAAGTGGAGTCCAAAATATCATAATCCCAAATTTATCAAGCACAAAGAAAGATCACCCCGACTATTCCATAGTATGTAGTATGTACCTCCCCACCTTGTCCCTCTACTTTGGAAAAAATATTCATAAACAAAAATTAAGCAGCCACTACAATTTGGTTGAATATCATGTCACAATGCACTGCACATAATCATTGTACTTATTTGCAAGTGTTTATTTTCCTGAATATTTGTTTTCGGTAACCCAATAAGACAAATTTTTGAGGGTCTATGCATAAGATATTGTATGCAGTATTCCTTAAAGATGCCATCCATGTTCAACAAACACCATTGAAGATATGCATTATTCACAATGAGAGTTGTGTGAAACTATGAAAAATGAAGCCGCCTTGTTCTACTTGGCCATGGAAGAGATGGAAAAAACTACTAACCTTGAGACTACATGCACTGGAAAGGGGCAAACATCAGAATTGGTATCAAATTTGATTTTCCATCAGAATTAGGATCAAATTTGATTTTCTTTTATATGGTAGTAAATTTGCACGCTATTTTCAATCATTGGGATCGCTTATGTTGAACAAAATCTGGGGATGGTGGCAATTGTGGTTGAGTTTTGAAACCACTAGGATGTAGGGTTGAATTTCTAAAACCAACACAAGGAACCAGCAAAACAGGAAGATGTGGTGTATTATAGGTAGGTAATGACCTAGTGGATAAAACACAAGCATGCATTTATTAAACTCAAAATGTAAGAATAATAGCATACAAATTTTAGACTGAAATATTCAATACAATCAAATAAATGTGCATATCACTAATAAAATTGGATAATCGTTGAAATAGGTGAAACCCTGATTTGCAATCACGATCTTACAACATCGGTTTATATGGTGATATAGATAAAAAAGACGTCAAGCCAAAATAAGATGTCCAAGGCCACCCCAACTCCTCCTTTTTTATTTTAAACTAGTAGATTTTCCTTTTAGTAGTGGGTTTCATTTTGAGAGTTTGTTTTGAGGTGTGGGGTTGCAAGTACGTTAAATGAGGGTCAGTAAAGTAGGTTAGGTAAATTTACAATTAAGTGTTCTACAAAAATCTATGGTCCATAAACCAAAGAGGGCAGATAAGGGATGCGTTCTGTAAAGGACAGGACAATCCGAGTCAAAACTAGGTATCCCCATTGGAATTGGGATAATCCATTTTTTTAGGAAGTGCCTCGGGTTTACTATGCTGTTCCCTTCAGAAAGGGGAGAGTTAATGATTTCTAGCCATGGCTGCATCCAAGATCCCCATGTATCATTGGATAACCTTCACATGCTTTATAGATTAAAAAATGCCTACTTGCTACTGCTGGTTACACTTTCACAGGAAATAGCCTTGTTACATGTATTAGTCAATAACAATCAGTGTATGGGCAGGAAGTGCATGAGCAAGTTTTATAATAATAAATGAATTTGCTCCGTGCATTTAAAAAAAAATGCTCACACCCTAAAAAGAAAATATCTCTTTAACCATATGAAAGAACATTCGCAAGCGATCTCCAAAGATCTTTTCATCATTAAATAAAAGTACCCTAATATTGTACCCTGTGAGACCCTTTTTCATACATAAGGTCCTTTAAGAACCTTTTTATCCCTTCAGTTCATATGACACAAAAATATTGAAAATTGTACAAGGGCTTGGGTATTATATGAACTTGATTTATTCGTAGGAAATTACTTCAGAGTGAATTGTGACAATACCTTCAAGCCTATAAACACTGATTGATAACCTTGCTAATTATGAGCCCTACATTCATAGAAAATATTGATTCAAAAGGCTGTGAAACAGCAACAGAAAACATCCTCCAACTCGTGAAATGGAGAAAATTCCAATCTCCTAAAATGCAGGGGCTTGAATCACAATAGCAAATATTTCACAGCATGCTTGTGGCCTTTAAAAAATTTATCAACAGCTGCCAACAAGAGGAGCTAACATTTGAATTATTGTTAGATTGCTGCAATACAAAAACAAACAAACATATCAGCTTTGGGTGATGTAAGTAATATAAGCCAACATTTCCAATGCAGTACTATGCAAATTTCATGATAACAAAGATTCAAAGAACTTCTATCTTATACTAATTTAGTCTGGTCCAGACCTGCAATTTCATGGTCAAATAGCCATAAGAAGCAATCTTAGTTGTATTTCACAAGAATATTAGTTTTCTTAAAAATTAAAATGTATTGTAAAACAAGCTAACAATTTTTTAAAACAGCAGTCATACATTCATTTTTTAAAGATTATTATAGATAACAGTGCATCTATATACATATAGACTATAGCAAATGGAAGCTATATTTTCATTGGCTAGAAAATCTGTGGGTGCAGATGAGCTCACAGATTAATTACACTCGAATGTTAATTACATGGAGCTTTGAAACAGAATATGCACAAACACCAAATTTGTGTATTTTCTCTTTTCCTTGCCTGTTGATGACAGTGCAAAGCTGGTAGTTGTAGTTGAAGAAAATTAGAGGTATATTGCAAGGTCGAAGTAAATTAATGACCAGGACTCTAGTGAACTCAAAGGAAAAGAAAGTTTTGGAGAGCTTTGATCTAGTGGAATTGGATTCAATTGTTGAAAACTACACTAGCTCAGATGTGTTTGACCTCTTTAGTTAAGAAATCAATTGCCCCTTTTTAACAAGGGCATTTTGCACAAAGACTGTTACGTTTTCTCACTAGCCTTCCCCTTGCTGTACCTATGAAGGTAGGACCATCCGCATTAAGTGCCAGAGGAAGGAACTGTCCCTCAATTCAGGTTGGACCTTCCTCTCTTGAGTGGCCAAAAAAGCTGTCCCTCAATTCAGGTTGGACCTTCCTCTCTTGAGTGGCCAAAAAAGCTGTCCCTCAATTCAGGTTGGACCTTCCTCTCTTGAGTGGCCAAAAAAGCAGTCCCTCAAATTGAGTGATGAACATAGCTTGAATATATTGCAAATTTGCAACGACGACAGCATGCACACTACCCTAGAATTTGATATTGCCACTATGACCCTCTACAGTGCCTCCACAAAATTTTATTTAACCTTTGCCTTTCTCACTCAAGGCCCTATCACCCATAACTTAATCAAAGTGATGGAACAACTTATGTGCAACTTATAAACCAAAGACATTCGTTCAGGAGGGGATCATAGTGGCACAATTCATTGATAAGTCAGTTTCCTAGGCTTTGCCTTTCTCACTCAAGGCCCTATCACCCATAAGTTATAACTTAATCAAAGTGATGGAACAACTTATAAACCAACGACACTCGTTCAGGAGGATCATAGTGGCAGAATTCTTTGATAAGTCAGTTTCCTTGGCTTACTCTGATGAATCAGCCCAGGGGAATCGTAAGATATGTGGAGCAGGGGGTTCTTTATATTTGAAAGATCACTGTTTAAACTTCTGAGCTGGGCTGGGCACTGAAACAAATATTTTCTCTGAATTGATGGCTCTAAGGTTGATTTTACTTTTGGCCATAGGAAAGGCAGTCTACAGTTACAAATATTTGGTGATTCTCAACTTGTGATTCAATGGGTGAGGAAGGGATGTGTCTTGAGGAACTACTTGTTACAGCCTTTGTTGAATGAGGTGTTTGTAGTAACTTCGGAATTTAATCAAATCTATTTGCTCATGTATTCAGGGAAAAGAGCCAGCCAGCAGAGGCATTAGTTAAGGACGGTTTATTATCCTGGAAACTGCTCATGGCCATACCTTTGAATTTGAACATTTTCCTTTTACTTAACATCTATGTATCATTCTAAGATTTTGACATGAAAAGGTCTGTTACCCACCAAAGTGGCTGACCCCTGGGAGAAATTTTCTCCTAATCATCTCATCTAGCCAGCAGCCCGTCACAGCCACCGAGTAGTCGATGTGATGTACCATTCTTATCTCTGCCAGCAGCATCAGTTGTATGTTTCCTCACCCATTTGTTACGAGCACATATTGGAAGGTGGGCAATCCAACACAAAAGGTGCTTTATTCATTATGCAATCAGGTGCTTATGCTTGTTTTTCATTTGGGCATTTGGCATTGGATTATGCAGTGACTAAGAAGAAGGGTGGGTTTTGACAGTGGCTTTTTTCCATCACCTTAAATGGGGGGGGGGGTTTAATCTTCAATCCTACTCCAATGGGACCTCCCCAAATGGCCCATGGCTTTAGGAAGGGCACTACTTGGGAAACCTGGTTGAGATACCATGGTCATGTTTTCCCCATTCCATACTTGCCATATTCCATCCCCATTATAAGCCCTATACTGCACCTCCCATATCCGGGTCCACTTGACAATACGTCCACTAGGATTTAGCACAACCCCTCCCCTTTTCTGCATATTTGGTCCAGGCCTGGAAATTTTGCCCCAAGAGGTTGATGCAACTAAATGAAAAGGAAAGAGCATATCATGGCCACAAGCAAGAAACAAAAGAAAGAAAATTACAAAATGCAAAGGATGGTCAGGACTAATGTTGCATGAAGTGAGGACGTTTTTTGGAAGTGGGGACGTCAAAGCGTCATTTCCTAAACATCTAGGAAGTGAAGCGTCTCGGAAGCATATATATATATTCAAAAAAAATCCCAAATAGAAAATCAGTTGTAGAAGACAAGAAAATATGCATATTTTTACATAAATCAAGATAGATATGGCATCCATGATTCCATTGTACATCAATGATAATTATTCGAGCATCAACCATCAAGATTCTAGAAATTACAAACATACATCACATTTTTAAGCATATCATAAAACATAAGACATTTAGAAGATAAAATCCTCAAACATTCAAGTAACTTATCTAGCAAGTGAGAAACTGTCAACATGAGTTATGTCCAAAATTAAAATAATAATGTTTACAAAATAGGCCACTTGGCCACCACCAAGACTCAAGTACACACTGAACTAGGAAGGGTAAGACAAAAAAGTTCAAATTCACAACAAGACTACAAGTCTAATCTATGACAAAAATAGTAAGTTGTGAATATATCTATTAATCTCTCCTCCTTCCACAACGAACAGGACATGAGCCTCCACATGTTGGCAATAAAGAAGATGGTGAAGATGGTGGCTCTAGAAGTTGTGGCAGTGGAACTGATGAAGTCTACAGTGTTCCACGGGACGCGTCCCCCAGGGTCGGGTGCGCGCACCCCTCGCACTCCACGCACCCGGGACGGGGAGTCGCTTGGGGGTGCGTTTCCCCACGCACCCTTTTTGGGGAGTCTTGGGGAGACGCAAGGGGGTGCGTTTCCCCAGTGTGGGAGTCTAGACTCCCCAAAAAGGGTGCTTCTGGGCGTCCCCCTTCAGTGTGGGAGTCTAGACTCCCCAAAAAGGGTGCCCCTGGGCGTCCCCCTTTAAATTTGTCTAATAAGACTTAAAAATTCAAAATTCAAAATCAAAAATTCAAAAATCAAAACCATTAATTTTTTTTTTAACTAAAATTAAAACTAAATAACTAAAACTTAAAAGTCTAAAGAAAAAATTAAAATTAAAACTAAATAACTAAAACTTAAAAGCCTAAAACTTAAAGTTAAAAGCTCATTTCATTTCAACCCAAAGTCATTTCCATTTCACTCTTAACTATTTTTGAGTTTGAACTTTGAAACTTTGAGTTATATAGATTTAGTGTTCAAACTTTGAAAATATACTAGTATGCTTTGCTTTCAATTTAGATTCTAGAATGATGAATGATGAATTTAGTTTTTAAATCAATGTAGATTGTAGAATGATGAACCATTGAATGATGAATGATATCGATCAATGTATTTGAATATTTTATTATTGATTTTTATTTTTGCTTTTTGAATCTCATGGTATGTATGAATAATAATTAATTCAATAATGAGACTTGTCACTTGAGTATGTCATATGAATGATGTATGTATCAAAATGAATGATGAGGATGGATCAATGATTCAAATTTCAATTGTCTATTTAATATTTTTATGCTTTCATTATTGAACAGTGAACAATGAATATGAACTTGAATTATATATATATATATACCTCGACGACTCCCCGCACCCCCGAAATTTCCCTAAAATTTGAGGGTACTCCCACACGTCCCCCCTGTGCGTCTCCCCGCACCCGTGTCTCACCGCACCAGAGTCTTGGTGGAACATTGGATGAAGATGAAGCCCCTGTTGTTGGTATTGAAGCATGGAACCTGAGAACCAAGTGTCAAAATTGGCAGCTAGGGCCAAACTCCATGTGGGTCGTCTTATTTATGGAAGCTGATATTTTTCTTGGATCCCTCTCATTGAGAAGTGTAGGATTGATCTAAAGATCATCAGACTCCGATAAGTATTCATGGAGTAAAGAATTTATTTGTGTTATAAGACAATTCGTCAAGGTTGGCCAGCAACGAAATAAACCCCTTATGTGCTCAACATTTTAGTATAAAAGGAGATGACTTGATAGTCATTTAGACACACACTTCACTCTTGATTTCTCTCCTTGTTTTGGGTTTTAGTGGCAAGAGAAATCTAAGAGGATGAAGCCCTAATTGCAGGTCAAGAAGGATGCCCTAGCCATACGCTGTTCAGAGAAAGGTCTAAAACGCAAACATGAAGATGATAATGATGCCCTAGTTATACGATGTCCAAAGGAAGCCTAAAACGTAGTCATGAACAGCGAAGAGAAATGCCCTAACTGCAGTAAGGAGAGCCAGCTTAAGGACAGTGTGGGCATTCCTAAAGGGGAGGTCGGGTTGCTGAGGTACAACAAACTGTTCTAGGGCATGTTTAAGGGTTGTTTCTAATGCATTGAAGGGTTGGTTGATGAGCAGAGAAGGTCGCAGGGCTGGAGGTTAAACCGCAGTTGTTTAAGGACTATTTTGTGTAGAATAAACCCTTGTGAAGGCTGCCGTAAACCTACAGGATTGTTGTATGGTAGGCCACACGCCATACCACCACAACCAAGGGTAGCATAGGCAGATTTGAGAGCTATCTTGTGCCCTACACCTTCAACAAAGTGGAGAACACCTACACAAGGAGGACCGCAGATTTTGGGGTTGTTTTGTTGACTATTGAAGGACTGTTACAGCAATGTTTGGTGCCCTAACCAGTCATCATGGTCACAGCAACTAAAAGGTGAAGAACAGCAGCAAGACTGTGCTGCAATAGCAATTGGGACAGCAGCAAGACACATAGTGCTGCAATATTAATTGGGACAGCAGCAAGACATAGTGCTGCAATAGCAATTGGGACAGCAGCAAGACACATAGTGCTGCAATATCAATTGGGACAGCAGTGCTGCAATAGCAATTGGGACAGCAGTATGGTAAGCAAGATGCAGCAAGCACATGGTGGCAAAATAAGGTGCAGCAATGGCACATGGTGGCAAAATAAGGTGCAGCAATGGCACATGACGGTACATGATGCAGTACAGTGATGGGTATTGTCATGATTGATGAAGCATGATGAAATGGAGCATTGTGATGATCGGTGCAGCACGGTGAGGTGCAGCATGATGACAAGATGCAGCACGATGATAGGTGAAGGAGTCACCTTGGAGAATCAGTTGAAGCAGCATGTCTTCAACTGATCTCATGTATCATCTTCTTAGAGATGATCTATGCTCTTATCTAGATAAGTCAAGGTGTTGATTTCTGTTGTAAATGTACTATTTCTCTCTCTCTGCTGAACTATTGAAGATCATATAAGAAGAATTGACGAAGGGCTTCCCCACATTGGGGTTTGTCCCTGGCTAGCGCCACATCGTGTGTCCTCTTGTCTTGGCTTGTCTTCTGCGATTTATGTTTATGTTCTATCTGCAGTTTACTTTAATGCTGGTGTGATTGCTAATCTGGAAAAGATATTGAGCTAACTATGAAAATTAAAATAAATTGCTCTAAGCATAGAACATACCTAAACTTAACATGGTATCAGAGCTGAGGTGAAGACAATGCCCAAGCAAGAGTGAAAGAGCAATCACCAAAGACAGTTGGGAAAGGACAAAAGGATCAATGGATTCCTCATCCCTCTTCAAATTCACCTAAGGTGAAATCGAAGCAAAGAACATTATCAGAATGGCGCAACGGAAGCTTATGATGACCTCCCTAAAGATAACTTCATTGGGAAGTCCACATCTAAGGTTGGAAAGAAAGGCAGATGACTTGTTCGGCCATTATGCGAAGGAGTGTCTGAATGGCAGGGACACATCACCTGATGATGATAACAATCATTCCATGGCCATATTCAATGATCAGAGGAATGACTAGTAATGTAAGTCATCAAGGAAATGGCTGACTCTTCAAAGAAAGTTGTTTCTGACAAGATAAAGTTATATCGTATTGGCCCTCTCCACCAGATTCTACGGGAATCTGGCTCATTGATTATAGTGCTTCAACACACTTCATCGGATAGAAGGATGCTCTCTCGAATTTGGTAAGAGATGGAAACAGTCGTGGGATTATACTTGGAGCCGATGCCACCTATCCTAGAAAGGGTGTAGGAAATGTTACCCCTTAATTAAATGAGGGTAACTAGATTCATTTACAAAATCTCTTTTATGTACCTGATCGCAAGAAGAACCTGGTGTCCATTTCGGCAATGGAAGTCAAAGATTTCAAGGTGGCATTCATCGATGGAAAGGTACATATTTGAAAATAGAATTTTCAAAGATGTTTTTTGAGTTCAGGGTTGGCGTTTGTATCAAGTTGCAAGATGGTCCATTGGGGACCATGTCAGTTGTCACATCTCATCTATAGCACTGGAGGTCTACTTATTATGGGGCGCTACCCGATGTGAGTCAGATGGTGACAAGGATGCCTGAATTCAAAAGGAGCATGAAGGTACATGTCTGAGATGTACCGAAGGAAAATATTACAAGGGTACCATTCCCCTCATATAGCAGGTCCACAGGTTTGGAACAACCCAAGGGGCTTGAGATTCATGATCGGGAATCTCATGTATGCAAGAGGAAGAAAGCCCTCTATGGCTTGAAGAAAAACACCTCGAGCATAGAATGAGAGGATTGATAGCTGTCTGATGAAGTTGAGATTCACTAGGAGTGAAGCCGATCCAAACCTTTGCTTGAAGGTTGTGGATGATAGACCTCTCATACCGACACTTTCTGAGGACGACCTCTTTCTGACAGGTGCAGACCCTCTCATTTGCATAAATAAGAGGGAGTTGGAACCCGGATTTGGAATGGTAAACTACAAGCCCGTGACTACCTCGAGGATCTTAACTTTCAGAAGTTATATGGTGATGATGCCAGACCAGATTTGGAAAATGCCTCTGAGTTTCATAAACTCATTTGCATTGATGTTCTTGGTGAACTTCCGTCCGGATATATGTTTTGCAGTTAGCATGGTGAGCTCATATTTGGTTGAGCCTCACTGGATTGGTGCCAAGAATCTTCTGAGATATCTTCGGGGCACAATCTCTCATGGATTGAGATACACTGCCGGAAATATGAAGCTGCATGATTATTCAAATGCTGACTGGGCAGGCAGTGTGGAGGATCACTAGAGCACTTCTCAGTGCTGGTTCTCTTTGGATTCTGCTTCGATATCATGGATGAGTAGGAAGCAGAAGACGGTTGCTTTGAGCACCGCTAAGACCGAATACATAGCTACGAGTATGACCTTGTGTGAAGTTGCCTGGTTGTGGAAGCTCTTCAGTGAGTTGTTTGTACACATGATGAATACCACTGTGATTCTCTGTGACAACCAAGGGGGGATTCGATTGTTGAGGAATCTCATATTCGATGATTGCTCCAGCAGATAGACATCAGATACTACCTTATCTGGGATATGGTAAGTTGATGAGCGAGAAGGCTCCAACATATCGGTACAAATGAGCAGGTCGCCGACATTTTTGACGAAGCCCCTAGGAAAGGTCAAATTTTTGACTTTCCGAGAATGACTTGGTGTCGTTCAGAGACCCTCTTATGAGGGTCATGTATGATGCACACATTGAGCTCTGGGAGCTCCAGGGGGGCACAGGGTACTTCTTAGAGCGATATACGATCACAGGGCGACTCACCCTCCCTTGGTGGTGCGTTATGTACAGGGTGACAAGTTCAACCTTACCCTGTGATACCCCGTGGCGACTATGGAATAGGATGATTAGTTCTCCTATGGACCGGGATGATTAGTTCTCCCGTGGCAGCTGTGAAACAATATGATTAGTTCTCCTATGGCAGCTGTGGAATAGGATGACTAGTTCTCCTGTGGGCCAAGATGATTAGTTCTCCCGTGGCGATTGTGGGACAAGATGATTCGTTCTCCTGTGGACAGGATGATTAGTTCCCTTGTCGAGACATCCTACTCATGCAGTCTAGGACTCATGGGAAGTATCTATCATCTAATCAATGAGTAGGGAAATGGGGTTAAGGACCATTAGTAGTACTATTGATGGACGCATCGTTGTATCTACCGAACTCCCTATGCTAGGATGACCTCCATTGATCTGGGATCAATGAAACTGATTTGGGATCAGTATGAGTGGTTTGAGACACTCTCTTGTGATATTGATCTGGGATCAATAAAACTGACTTCAGGTCAGTAGAGAATGGTATGAGGCATTCTCGATCAATTCTTCTTCTTCATGGTTCAGCAGGGCAGAGCAGTGCAGGGCATTGATCGCAAAGATAGTACAATAGGACATATGGATCAACGGATGAAGTTCTCCCTAGTTGAGAGGGAGTGTTCAAATTGGAAACTAGGGCCAAACTCCATGTGGGTCATCTTATTTATGGCAACTAATATTTTTCTTGGATCCCTCTCATCGAGAGGTGTAGGATTGATCTAAAGATCATCCGACTCCGATAAGTATTCATGGAGTTATGAATTTATTTGTGTTATAAGACAATTCGTCAAGGTCGGCTAGCAACCAAATAAACCCCTCATGTGCTCAACGTTTTAGTATAAAAGGAGATGACATGATAGTCATTTAGACACACACTTCACTCTTGATTTCTCTCCACTTGTTTCAGGTTTTAGCGGCAAGAGAAATCTAAGAGGATGAAGCCCTAATTGCAGGTCAAGAAGGATGCCTAAGCCGCTGTTATAATGATGCTCTAGCCATACGTTGTCCAGAGAAAGGTCTAAAATGCAGACATGAAGATGATAATGATGCCCTAGCTATATGTTGTCCCGAGAAAGTCTAAAACGCAGACATGAAGATGATAATGATGCCCTAGTTATATGATGTCCAAAGGAAGCCTAAAGCGCAGTCATGAACAACGAAGAGAAATGCCCTAACCGCAGCAAGGAGAGACAGCTTAAGGACAGCGTGGGCATTCCTAAAGGGGAGGCCGAGTTGCTGAGGTACAGCAGACTGTTCTAGGGCATGTTTAAGGGTTGTTTCTAATGCGTTGAAGGGCTGGTTGATGAGCAGAGAAGGCCGCAGGGCTGGAGGTTAAACCGCATTTGTTTAAGGACTATTTGTGTAGAATAAACCATTGTGAAGGTTGTCGTAAACCTACAAGATTATTGTGTGGTATGCCACAGGCCATACCACCATAGCCAAGGGTAGCATAGGCAGATTTGAGGGCTATCTTGTGCCCTGCACCTTCAACGAAGTGGAGAACACCTACGCAAGGAGGACCACAGATTTTAGGGTTGTTTTGTTTACTATTGAAGGACTGTTACAGCAATGTTTGGTGCCCTAAACAGTCATCATGGTCACAGCGACTAAAAGGAGAAGAACAACAGTATGAAGGACAACAGCAAGACAAAGTGCTACAATATCAATTGGGACAGCAATATGGTAAGCAAGATGCAGCAAGCACATGGTGGCAAAACAAGGTGCAGCAATGGCACATGATGGTACATGATGCAATACAGTGATGGGTATTGTCATGATTGATGAAGCATGATGAAATGGAGCATTGTGATGATGGGTGCAGCACGGTGAGGTGCAGCATGATGACGAGATGCAACACGATGATAGGTGAAGGAGTCACCTTGGAGAATCAGTTTAAGCAGCATGTCTTCAACTGATCTCATGTATCTTCTTAGAGATGATCTATGCTCTTATCTAGATAAGTAAAAGTGTTGACTTCTGTTGTAAATGTACTATCTCTCTCTCTCTGCTGAACTATTGAAGATCATACAAGAAGTATTGACAAAGGGCTTCCCCACATTGGGGTTTGTCCCTGGCTAGCGCCACATCGTGTGTCCTCTTGTCTTGGCTCGTCTTCTGTGATTTATGTTTATGTTCTATTTGCAGTTTACTTTAATGCTGTTGTGATTGCTAATCTGGAAAAGATATTGAGCTAACTGTGAAAAATAAAATAAATTGCTCTAAGCATAGAACATACCTAAACTTAACACCAAGGGACTAGATGGGGGTGGCATCTCAACTCGATCATCATCATCCTGGATAAGAGTATCCTCCAATTGCTCTAATTGCAACACTCCATCCTCCAAATTGGGCTCCTCTGGATTTTTGTCCCAAACCATAAGGCCTTTATTAGTCTTTGCATCATCACAGTAATGGGACAACAATCGCAAGTTGTAGTGAAAATAAACCAAGCTCTTTGCTCGATCTAAATTTAACCCTGTTCCTTTTAACATTGTGGATGAAAGAATAAGAGCTCCAACACCTCTCTGCAGAAGAAGTGTTTACCACCTGTCATAACGCCCACAATGCCAAAGTTTGTAGAAGTGGAATAGCACCTCCATGCATGTTCCACCACTCAAGAGACGATAAATTCTCTCGATCTCTAATTGCATGCATGCTCCCAAATGGAGCAATGCTAAGTGTATAGTTGCTCAAATGTTTTTGTAGCATGGGAGACGACTCCTCATCAAGGACTAATTTATCCAATGCTTTCATATAACCAGATAGAACCTCTGGATCTAGGTGTGGTTTTCTCCTGCAACCCCCCCCAGTTGTTGGCGTTGAAAGCCATGATAGATGGTAGTATTTAGGTGTCAGAACATATGTTAAGGTATGCAATGGAATGTTTAGCATATCACATCATTTTTCCACCTCTGCACGAATATAATTGTACAAGGTGATATCTCTATGCTCAACAATGTCTTTAATCTGCCCCAACATGCTATGCATTTGCTCATACACCTCCCCAAATATTTGGTCGATCTGAATCTGTGTTAAAATTGGCAACTAGGGCCAAATTCCACCTTGGGACAGCTCATATGATGAAGATGATTATTGCATTGGATTCCTCTTTTCGAGAGGTCCAAATTTGATATAAAGATCATCTCATTCTGACAAGCAGAAGCAAAATTTTGAATTTATTTTCTCTCGTGCACAAATTGTTGAGGTTGCCCTCAACTTAATGTAGGCTCAAGAAGGCCAATAGATGGTTCGTACAACTTGGGAATCTTCTCTCTCTCACACACAAGTGCGGCTAGGAGGACAAATTTTTGCACTGAAACATGACAAATTTCAGGATTGTTGAACAATGTTGACCATTGTTGTTTTGACCAAGTTTGACTGTGTTTTCTGGGGCAAAATTTCACTCTTGAGGCCGCATTTATTAGCACAGAAATTGAGGTGTTTGGGATTGTTTGACCAATGTTGACTTTAGGTTGACTTCTATTTTGACTACAGAAAATCACAGTGGATTTTCTCTCCTTTGACTGGGTTTGACCGAGTTGTTTTGGGCTGCATTTGACCTCCTCTTCAAGTCGAATTTGACCAAGGAAGACCGAGCCACTTTGGTGAAGTTTTGTTGTTTTTTTACCAGCGTTTACTTTCTAGTTAGGGCTGAAATTGACTACAGATGATTGTAGAATTTTACAGGGTTGATTTGACCATGTATTGGGTAAGTGAATTTGATTAGTGTACTCTCTCTCTCTCTCTCTGTTGAACTATTGAATAATAAGAAGAAGATTTGATCAAAGGGTTTTCCCCACATTGGGGTTTTTCCCTGACATTCGCCAATCTGGTGTCCTCTTGTCTTGGCTTGTTTTCTACATATGTTTCTATGTCCTATCTGCATTTACTGTCAATGTGATTAAGTTAATGTGATTGCTACTGGAAATAATTGGAAATTGTCATTGGGTTGCTAAAGGAACATTGAATTAAATTGTGCTAAGCATAGAACATACCACTGTTATCTAAAATTAACATGGAATCAAAGCTCAGATGAAGACAAAGCCCAAGCAAGAGTGAGGAAAAGCAATCACTAAGGGAAGTTGTTTGACAAGAACTTGGAACTAGTCCCAATGACTACTACATCTTACTTCAAATCCAAGGACAAGCTTAAGGACAAATCCAACTATCATGCATGGAAGATGTCTCTGGATTTGACTTTGGAAAAAAAATGATGCTATGGACTATGTCAAAGGAAGAGAAGAGTAGTTGAGCCTCCTTCAAGTGCACCCGTTGCTGCAAAAACAAAGTACAAGAAATGTGAGGTTAAAGCTAAGAAAATTATTGTTGATTCTATTCACAAGCCTTTGGTTGCCTATATTTCTGATTTGGAAACATCTAAGGAGATGTATGATAAGCTGGTTGGGATGTTCAAAGTAAATAATGCAAATCAAGTTCTCTTTCTCAAAAACAAGTTTAAATACATCAAGATGGATAGAGAATCCATTCAATCCTACTTCATGAGGATTACCGAAATGAAGAATGATCTCCTATCTATTAGAGAAGTTATTGGTGGTAGGGAGCTCACTCTTATTGCACTTAGAGGCCCTACAAGAGAATGGGATGTGTTTAACACTAACATCCTCAACAATGACAAAATTTTGGGATTTGATGAATTGTTGGCTAGATGCACTCAAGAAGAAATAAGGATAATGGAAAGAGACAAGCACTCATATGGAAACAATCCTACCGCCTTCTCCGCTCATGCTAAAAGGAAGAACAATGTTGGTCCAAGAAAACAAGGCCAAGGGTTCAAGCCAAGATTCAAAGAAGGAAGAAAAGGAAGATGCTTCAATTGCAACAGGTTTGGCTGCTTCGCTAGAGTGTCCTCACAAGAAGGATACTCCAAGAGATGATGCCAACAATAATAACAACTACAAAGGCAATGGCAATCAAAGGAACAGCAGGTTCAACAACAAAGGAAAGAGGAATGCTCTCGTTGCTCGATATGGAAATGGTTGTCCTCCCAAGAAGTCAAGAAACTCTAGGTATGAAGAAGTTAATGTCGTAGAAAAGCAAAAAGAATTTTATCTTATTTCTGCCCTTACTACTGCCTCTCCTTCGTATACATTAGATCATTAGTTGATTGATAGTGGTGCCTCAAGGCACTTTTGTTATATATCTGATCTGAAAATATAAGACAATGCAAATAAACCCAAGAATGATAAGATCTGAATATAAAAATGCTTCACTTTATTAATCAAACCCTTAAGGTAGCGCAACACCATACATTCACTCCTTAAGGAAGGAGAACACTCCACAAGCCATATGCATGTTCATACAATATTCTTGACACCTCTCAATGTGGAGTTTCTAGCCTCTCTATAGGCCTCATACATACAATAACATGGGTCATTACCATGGTTCGCTCAATACCATCTATCTAATACCATGGGCCCATTACATTATTACTAACTACTTGTAGTCCCTTACATGATACGAGTTAACCACTTTATTTATTACTATGGCCCATCCCATTATTACATTATTCCCTTGAGTACCTCCCTTCGTACTCCATATTATCCCCCCTAGGTATATAACATTCCACCCCCCTTAACATGTTTCGTCCCTGAAACATGGGAAGAACACAAATAATAAGATCTACTCAAAAGAGTAGTCCATTGGTACCATGCACGTGCATCTAGCCAGCCAAGAGAAAGGTGAGCCCTCGATCTCGCTGGTGCCTTGCTTGCTTGAAATGGAAGTTGACCGTGGTAGCTCTTTTGCGTTGATGTGTAGTAGGTGGATCTTCGTTCCTCTCTATCTGTCCTGCGAGGGTTGTTGTCTTTGTGGCTAATTGGTTGCCATCTTGTTGGTTGTTGTCTTGCAGGGTGATGTGGGTGATGATATGTTGAAGTTTTAACCCGTGGTGTCTTTTTCTTTAATTCACCCCTTACTGGACCCTGACTATTATCTGGTGCATGTTGTGGTGCCTGCTGTGGTGTCTTATCTTCCAATATTATTTCAACCACTGAGCCCTTATCTGATGTATCAGCACCTGTAACATTTTCTGCTTCAGCTTCTGTTTGTGTTTGATTGTTGATCATCACTAGCTCATCATCTGATATGTCAGTCCCTGGAACATCTTCTGCTTCAGCCTCCTTGGACTCTACATGTTTATTAATGGAAATATCCTGTAAAGTAATTTTCTTCTTTTTATACCAGAGCTTCAGGAATTTCTTCTACGCATTAATATTGATAGTACCCACTGATTCCATCCAAGGGTATCCCAAAACAACATCCATGTTATCCATATCTGAAGTATAAAAATCACAATGCAACACATACTTATCCATCGAAAGCTTCAAATCTTTATAAACTTGCACATCCTCATCATTAACCTGTGTGTTTTCAATGTGTTTTGTTGGCACTTGCAATTTTTTTACCAAATTGACATTTATGAGATTTTTCTTGCAACTAGGATTTATAGACACAATGATCTTATCTTTCTGAATCAATCCATGAACCTACAATAAGAAGATACCATCAGAAACTAACCCTTTAAGTTTCTTTTTCCTTCTTTCTTGTAGAAATAGAATCTTTGCTAGTTTGGATGTTGGTCTGTGTGAACTTAGTAAGAGGACCCACAAAATTAGATTTATGGTCAAAGTGGTCACAAATAGATTTTGCGAACATCTGCCAAGTAGTTGTCCTTGGATGGCATTTTTTATGACATTGCCACCATTGCCATCTTTCGTGGTCCAAGTACATTTTTCTCACACTCAGCTGAGTCGCATCATCCATGATGTAATTCAATCTGAAAAATTTCTCCATTTGTGCTAGCCATCTAGTCAGATGAGAGCCATCAAATTTATACAAATCCCTCAAACTCTGATCTAGGCCCGCCATCACAAAAAAATTTGGCGAAAATTTGAAATAGTCACAATTCCGTCAATATTGCTCAGAATCCCTATTATGACCTATTTTTGGAAATGGAACAACCATTCTGCATCTGCCCATGTGATAGAAATCCTGATCCAGGCACTGGAATTTCAGATCTGCGCTGCAACTCTCCCGCTGTCACCAAAAATTTTGAAAAAAAGAGCTGATTTTAAATCAGCGATATCTCCCTCATCCGGACTCTGATTTGACTGATTTTTTTTTAAATCGGGTATTTTTCACAAAGAATCTAGATCTGCAATTAGATTTTACAGATTTTGCCCCAAAAACGTACAGATCTGCATCACAAACTTGCTGCCCCGAAAAAATCTCTGCAACAGCACTAATTTTTAGATCAGCAATATCCCCTTCATCCAGACTCTGATTCGGCCAATTTTTTTTTGAAATCGGGTATTTTTTCGCAAAGAATCCAGATCTACAATTAGATTTTGCCCCAAAACGTACAGATCTGATCTGCAAACTCGCCGCCCCAAAAATCCTGCAAAAATTAAAAATTAAAAGAAATAAATTAATTAATTAAATAAATAAATAAATAATAATTTCTCCACTTTGGCCCAAGAAAGTGCTCTGATACCACTTGTTATATATCTTATCTGAAAATATAAGACAATACAAATAAACTCAAAAATTATAAGATCTGAATATAGAAATGCTTCACTTTATTAATCAAACCCTTAAGGTAGGGCAGCACCATACATTCACTACTTAAGGAAGGAGAACACTCCACAAGCCATATGCATGTTCATACAATATTCCTTGACACCTCTCAATGTGGGGTCTCTAGCCTCTATATAGGCCTCATACATACAATACCATGAGTCATTACCATAGTTCCATCAATACCATCTATCTAATACCATGGGCCCATTACATTATTACTAACTACTTGTGGTCCCTTACATGATACGGGTTAACCACCTTATTTATTACTATGGCCCATCCCATTATTATATTATTCCCTTGGGTACCTCCCTTTGTACCCCATATTATCCCCCCTAGGTATATAACAACTTCACTGAGTACAAGCAGGCCCTCCCAAACGTGATTGAAAAGAAGACTAATATGGAGATTATACTTGGGGATAATGCCACTTATCCCGTGAAAGGAATTGGGACTATTACTCTTCACTAAAATCAAAGTCAAGCCCTTCATTTACAAGAAGTGTTGTATGTACCTGATCTGAAAATAGAACTTGGTCTCTATTTCTGCGATGGAAGATAAAGGTTTCAAGGTGACATCCGTTGATGGGAAGGTTCGTGTTTGGCAAAGGAACCTGAAAGATGCATTCACTCTTGGATTTAGGGTTGAAGGTCTCTAAAGTTGGAAGAAGTCCATTGGGAGCAATGACTTGTGAATTTATCTTCATTTCGAATTATGGCACCGAAGATTTGCTCACATTCATTACAAAGCCTTACCTGATGTAAGGAAGATGGTCACGGGTATGCCCGAATTCAACTTAAATCATGAAGGAGTTTGTCAAGGATGTGCAGCTGGAAAACATACAAGTGGAAGTCAAACTATCAATATCAGTGTTGCGAACATCTCGATAACATCCCGATTTTATCTCAAAATCACCATTTTTTAGCCTAGCCGATGTTTTCCAATGTTTATAGATATTTTGATGGTATCTTAAATTCATCGATGTTTGCTGATTTTTACAGATATTTTACCGATTTTTATGATTTTTTGGTTTTTGGAACCCTTGCCGATTTTATCTCGATGTCGATGTTCGCAACATTGATCAATATTCTTCAATTGGCCCATTCTAATCTATCAGATATGTTGCTCGTAACATCTTTGGGAGGATATTTGTAATATGCAATTTTTGTGGATGACTTCTCTCTCAAAACATGGATCTATTTCTTAAAGAAAAAGGACGAAGAGTTCAAATGGTTCCACTCTTTCAAAGCCTTGGTTGATAATCAAACAAGGAAGAAGATCAAAATATTGAGGACCGATAATGGGACCGAATCTGATTCAAATGAATTCAATGACTATTGTAGAGAAGATGGCATTAAGAGGGAGACCACTACTACATATACTCATGAGAAAAATGGTGTTGTCAAAAGGAAGAATCGAACTATCATAGAAACCACCCGTGCCATGCTTCATGACCCAGGTCTATCAAAGTTCTTATGGGGAGAAGTTGTCAACACCACTATGTATGTTTAAAATAGATGCCCGCATCAAGCATTGGACTTCAAGACACAAGAAGAAGTTTTCACCGGTAAGAACCCTGATGTTTCCCATTCTAGAATTTTTGGTTGTCCCGTATATTTTCATGTGCCGAAAGAGAAAAGAAACAAGCTAGATGCTTCTGGGAAGAAAGGAATGTTTGTGGGCTGCAGTGAAACTTCAAAGGCACATAGAATCTATGTGCCTAGTCAAAGAGAAGTGGAAATAAGTCATAATCTCACTTTCGATGAAGATTCTGCCCTTAGGAAAGTCTGAGGTCTTCCAATCCCTAGGAAGGACAAAGCAGGATGAATCTTCGACGGATGATCCAATGCCTGTTGTTAAGGTCCGACGAATCCCATTGATCCACCTCCTAGTCAGCCCTCTACTTCAAGAAAAAGACCTTTGTGGCTCAAAGATACTCTTGAAGATGTCGGGAGACATGTTGCACCAAGGGGAACATTTCGTGAAAGCAAGAAGTCGAACAAGTACCAAGGGTACTTAGTTGCCATGAGTACCATTGTACAATTTGAACCATACATTCGAAGAAGTCATGAAGCACCAAGTTTGGAAGGATGCGATGAAGGAGGAACATTAGTCGATCATGAAAAATGATGTTTGGGATGTGGTAACTAGACCCAAGAACAAGTTAGTGCTCACTTCAAAATGGCTTTACAAAATCAAACATGGAGTTGATGGAAGTGCTGAAAAGTTTAAGGCCAAGTTCGTTGCTCGAGGCTTCTCTCAAAAGGAAGGAGTAGACTATGATGAGATATTTAACCATCCATTCGATCATGAGCCCTTGTTGCCTCGCAAAGATGGAGCCTACACCAAATGGATGTCAAAACTGCCTTCTTGCATGGCTCGCTTAAGGAGGAAGTCTATGTAGAACCTGAGGGGTTCGAAGTTCAAGATCGTAAGACACATGTATGCCGGTTGAAGAAAGCTCTCTATGGGTTGAAACAAGCCCCTAGGGCTTAATATGACAGGATAGATAGCTATCTTATGAAGCTAGGATTTACAAGGAGTGATGCTGACACGAAACTATACGTCAATTTGGAAAGGACAGGCCTCTCATTCTAGTCCTTTATGTGGATGATCTCTTTTTGACAGGTGATGACCCTCTCATTCATCAATGCAAGAGGGAGTTGGCTTCTGTTAAATTTGGACAACTAGGTCCAAACTCCATGTTCTGATGCTCAGATTAAGAGGCTAATATTTTTGTTGGATTCCTCTTTCTGAGAGGTGTAAAATCCATATAAAAATAGTCTTAATCCGATGAGCAGAACTTATATTTTGAATTTATTATTCTTAATAAATTATATGTGCAAGGTCAGCCAGTTTTGTAATGTAGGCTCACATGCCCAACAGATGTGTCACACACCCTCATTGATGGATATATATACAGGAAAAGTTGGAGAGAATTTGATCACAACTCAACTCACATCTTCCTCTCTCATCTTAGAGAGTACACTACCTGGAGGACAAATTTCAGCCACACGTGGGATGGACGAAGAGGACAGACCGTACGGATTTTCTGCTGCTAGGGTTTCGCAGAAAGTTTGACCAGCGTTGACTTTGGTCAACGCTTGGTCCAATCAAGCTGAAAATTGGTGGAAAGTTCGATTTTTGAAGGCCGTACTATCTGGCACAAAAA
This sequence comes from Pinus tabuliformis, assembly GCA_031772625.1. Taxonomy (NCBI): domain Eukaryota; kingdom Viridiplantae; phylum Streptophyta; class Pinopsida; order Pinales; family Pinaceae; genus Pinus; species Pinus tabuliformis. Next base: position 474,659,437 of record CM062812.1, read on the forward strand.
TCGAGGTCAAAGGGTTGACCGTTTTGCTGCTGCATTGACTTTTAGCTTGCTGCCTCTGCGTTGACTTTTATAGAACTGACTTGGGTTGACTTATCTACTGGTTGGAGGGTTGTTGTGACACATGCTGGGCTGGCTGACCAAAGGAGTCTTTGCTGGTTGAAGCATCCTGTTGACCGCCGAAACGAACACATACATTTTTCTTGTTTCTGATTTGTCTTCTGTAAGATCTGCTTATATGTTCTATCTGCATTTTGCTTATCTACTTGTATGATTGCTGTGAGAAAAGTGAAATTGCTCTTAGCATAGAACATCTACAAAATTTTACATGGTATCGGAGCTGAGGTGAAGACAAACTCTATCTGTAGCAATCATCATCGAAATAATCATGCCCTAATCGAAGTCAATGGATGCCTTTGTGTCGCTGTACATAGAGGATTATATACGCTATCAATGATATACGTTGTAACGGAAAGATATACAACGCAGCTATGGAAGAAGCCCTAGAAGCTGTCATGGAGAAGTCTATACGCAGCAAGAAGAAGGCTCACATTCGGTCTACAATTGATGCGAAGGAGACTGTGCTTGGGACAAAGAAAAGGAGACAAAAGCTAGCCGCAGTTAGGAAAACAGGCCAGCGAGTTTGAAGGGACATTTTCAGGTAACCAAGTGCTAGAAGGAGGGCCGAAGCACCATGCTGGAGGACCGCAATAGTAAGGGACTATTCTGGGTTAGTAAACGCAGGGATTCCTCCTAAAACAGGCCGAGTAAGGGACTGTTCTGTTGTGACTAGGCCGCAGGCCTGTATGTGCTGTTTTGAGGATCAAACAAAGAGCTGTAGGTGCCTCCTCAAACAGCAAGGTCACATAACTTGAAAAGAAGAGGAGGCCGCACAAATTAAAGGTGTGTTTTGGGCATGACTTGGATTGCTGTAGGTTACAGTGAAAGCCCTAACCAGGGCCGAAATTTCAGAGTCCTGTGCATTGGTCAAAATGTAGTTGTGGACAGAAATATGACGTCTATCACAGGTATGTGCTTGTCTTTTATAATGATGAATTTGACAGATACTATGGTCCAGATTAGACAGTTTGCAATTCTGGTATAATGGGCTGTACGAAGATGCTTGGTAAAGCTCCAAGTATAGTCCCTTGAGAAGGACAACAAGGGCTGTTAGAAGGTAGATGATTTGGAGTCTTAAAAATGGATAAATGGAAGAGCTTAAGGGTAGTCAAGAGGGCTTATTATCAGACCCCATCTTCTGTACGTATGACAGTGAAATATGACAATATGACAAAGTTTTTTGACAGTGATCTTCTGCACTCATTGTAGTGTCACTTACTCTTATAACAGTTATGCATAGCAGTGATATTTTTCTCTTGACAAGTGATGAATGGAGATGATATATGGAAGAGATATTTGTTCCTATGACAATAATGTTTGGGCAACGACTTTAGTGATATTTGGACAATGTTTCTTGATGTATGGAAGTGATTCTTGTATGACAGTGATTTATATGGCTGTGATGTGACAATGATATATAGGACAGCATGATGATGATGCATAGGCAGCATTATAAGATCATGAACATGAAGGGCTGCCTGATTTTGGAAATAATCATAAAGGTGTATGTAAGGACTGTTCTGAAGGAAAACATACAAGGGGACCTTTCCCCTCAAGTGTCACAAAGACATCTGAGATATTGCAACTGGTCCATTCTAATCTTTCTGGTATGTTGCCTGTAACATCCTATATGACATTTACTGATGACTGCTCTCGCAAAACCTGGATATACTTTCTTGAAAAAGAAGGATGAGGCTTTCATGTGGTTCCGTACCTTCAAAGCCTTGGTGGAAAATATGACCGGAAAGAAGATCAAGATTTTGAGGACTGACAATGGCACTGAATATGAGTCAAATGAGTTCAAAGACTTCTGCAGAGAAGCTGGCATTAAGAAGGAGACTACCACTGCACTCTCTCCACGTGTTTGGGTTTTGTGGACAGAGAGATCTAGAGGAGAATCCGCAGTTCTTAAGAGCCCTCATACGCTGTCCCAAGAGGCCCTTACACGCTAAGAATAGGAGCCCTAAATCTGCAGTATATTGGGCCCTAAATCTCTATTTTATTGGGTGCAGGTAAGGGCATTTCCAGTGAAGGAAGAGGGGACGTTTAGGTCACTCCTATGACTGTTTTGGAGTGAAAATTAACCAGCAGAAAGGCCTCAATAAAGGAGACAAAATTCTGGGTTGATTTGAATATTATGTGCGGGCTGAAAACTCTGTTTCAGCAGGCCATGGGTATAGGAAGCCACCTGTGGTAGGCCGCAGGCCCTTACCCCACTGAAAAGGCATTGCGTGGGACTGTTTTGGGGCTAGATTGAGCCCTAATCAACAGCGTGGATGCAGAGGACTTATACAAGGGCAGCACGTAGTTTTTTGAAGGCTGTTTGCTGACTTGGTTAAGGACTGTTGCAGCATATGGATGCCCTAACCAGTCACAATTAGGAGCAGCAGCGAAAACAGATTGGAACAACAATTTATGCCTTGTGTTGGGTCAAGGAATTTGATCAGTTTTGGATCAGATGGTTGGGCAACCTGTGGGAGCAAATTTGGAGGCTTGATTGGGTGATCGTAAGCCTCAATTAGTGCAGATCTGACTGTGTTGTAGTGTTGCAACGTGATGATGCAAAGGCAGCATGTGTAGCATGCAGCGTGATGATGCATAGACAGCAAAGAAGATATGAATCTCCACTAGGAGTATATTACAATGAAAAGACCAGATCTGTCATTCTTGTTGATTTGGGGTAGCAATGTGATGCTGTATAATGAGAGCAACATTACAGTCATTGAGGTGCAGATCCATGATGATTGAGAATTGACTAAGACGATATATTTGCACCTGTGGCTCGATATACCACCATCCGATCCATCATAGCCCTTGCTGCTACGCAAGGATGGAGTCTTCATCAGATGGATGTCTAGACCGCTTTTCTGCATGGTGCAATAAAGGAAGAGGTGTATGTAGAACAACCTCTGGGATTTGGAGTTCAAGATCGAGACACTTATGTCTGCAGGTTGAAGAAAGCCTTCTATGGGTTAAAGCAAGCACCCAAAGCTTGGTATGAGAGGATGGATAGTTACTTGATGAAGCTGGGCTTCACTCGAAGCAATGCTGATCCAAACCTTTACTTTAAGGTTGTGGAAGGAAAGCCTCTCATTCTAGTGCTGTATGTGGATGACCTTTTCCTGACAGGTGATGACCCTCTCATTCATCAATGTAAGAGGGAGCTTGCTGCTGAGTTCGAGATGAAAGACCTAGGACTGATGCACTATTTCCTAGGCCTGGAGGTCTGGCAGAGACCTGGAGAGATTTTCCTTTCTCAAGGAAAATATATTGTGAAGCTTCTGGAAAGATTTGGGATGGTGGACTGTAAGTCCGTGTCGACACCAATGGAACTCAACTTTAAGAAGTTGAGTGGCAGCGCTGCAGGGCCTATCTTGGCCAATCCTACTGAGTATCGTCAACTCATAGGAGCTTTGATGTTCTTAGTGAACACCCGTCCGGACATATGTTTTGCAGTGAATACTTTGAGTCAACAGATGGTTGAGCCTCATCATTTTCACTGGGTTGGTGCCAAGAATCTTTTGATATCTTCGGGGCACGATAAACCATGGGCTGAGATACACTGCCGGGAGTGTGATACTCCGGGATATACTGATGTCGATTGGGCTGGCAGTGTGGTGGATCGTAAGAGCACATCTGGATGCTGTTTCAATCTTGGTTCTGCTTCGATCTCATGGATGAGCAGGAAGCAGAAGTCGGTGGCTTTGAGCACCGCGGAGGCCGAATACATTGCTACTAGTATGGCCTGTTATGAAGCAGTTTGGTTGAGGAAGCTCTTTAGTGAGCTGTTCCAACATGTGCTAGATACCACTGTAATACTCTGTGATAATCAGAGTGGGATTCGTATGACTGAGAATCCTGTGTTCCACGACCGATCCAAGCATATTGATATCAGGTACCACTTTATCTGGGATATGGTACAGCGAGGCGCCGTAAGGCTCGATCATATAGGAACTGATGAGCAGGTCGCGGATATTCTCACTAAGCCCCTGGGGAAGGTCAAGTTCCTAACCTTCCGTGAGAGTCTTGGTGTCGTGGAAAGACCCTATGATGTGGGTCTTGTTGGACGATGAGCTCTGGGAGCTCTGGGGGGCTTTGGGGATAGCTTCTCGAAGCTATAAGCACTCATAATGCTTTTGCCTCACCCTTGTGATTATTGAGCTGGTTCACCACTCATTTATCTGTGCCCCGTATGCATCCTACCCATTGAGTTCAGGGCTCATGGGAAGTACCTCTCATTTGGCCAATGAGGTGTGGAAAAGTTAGAGACTATTAGCAAAGACTGATGGACGCATCAGAGATTGCCGTACTCTCTATCTAGGATGGCATGGTCCAACCACTTGATCTGGGATCAAGATTTGTGAGGTCTGGGACCTCTGGACTGACTATGTCAGTCGGGGAATGATGTCTTTGTGACTGACCCACTTCTGTTCTGAAATAAACAAGCCAGCAAAGCAAGTTTCGGCGGGATGACTCACGATGTTGATTGCACTAATAAATGGAGTTCTCCCTAGTTGAGAGGGAGTGTTAAATTTGGACAACTAGGTCCAAACTCCATGTTCTGATGCTCAGATTAAGAGGCTAATATTTTTGTTGGATTCCTCTTTCTGAGAGGTGTAAAATCCATATAAAAATAGTCTTAATCCGATGAGCAGAACTTATATTTTGAATTTATTATTCTTAATAAATTATATGTGCAAGGTCAGCCAGTTTTGTAATGTAGGCTCACATGCCCAACAGATGTGTCACACACCCTCATTGATGGATATATATACAGGAAAAGTTGGAGAGAATTTGATCACAACTCAACTCACATCTTCCTCTCTCATCTTAGAGAGTACACTACCTGGAGGACGAATTTCAGCCACACGTGGGATGGACGAAGAGGACAGACCGTACGGATTTTCTGCTGCTAGGGTTTCGCAGAAAGTTTGACCAGCGTTGACTTTGGTCAACGCTTGGTCCAATCAAGCTGAAAATTGGTGGAAAGTTCGATTTTTGAAGGTCGTACTATCTGGCACAAAAATCGAGGTCAAAGGGTTGACCGTTTTGCTGCTGCATTGACTTTTAGCTTGCTGCCTCTGCGTTGACTTTTATAGAACTGACTTGGGTTGACTTATCTACTGGTTGGAGGGTTGTTGTGACACATGCTGGGCTGGCTGACCAAAGGAGTCTTTGCTGGTTGAAGCATCCTGTTGACCGCCGAAACGAACACATACATTTTTCTTGTTTCTGATTTGTCTTCTGTAAGATCTGCTTATATGTTCTATCTGCATTTTGCTTATCTACTTGTATGATTGCTGTGAGAAAAGTGAAATTGCTCTTAGCATAGAAAATCTACAAAATTTTCCGAATTCAAGATGAATGACCTAGGACTGATGCACTATTTCCCAGGGCTGGAAGTCTGGCAAAAGCCATGTCAACTTTTCTTTTCTCAAGGAAAATACATTGTGAAACTACTTGAGAGATGTGGGATGGTGGATTGCAAGTCTGTCTCCACTCCAATGGAACTCAACTTCAAGAATCTATGTGGAAGTGTTGTTGGGTCCGAATTAGCAAACCCTTTCCTAGTATCGTCAACTTGTGGGGGCCCTAATGTTCTTGGTAAACTCTCGTCCTGACATATGCTTCATTGTGAACACGTTGAGTATATCTATGGTCGAGCCTCATCACATTCATTGGATTGTTGCTAAGAATCTCTTGAGATAACTCTGGGGCAAAATCCACTATGGACTGAGATACACTGCTGGAAATTTAAGGCTTCATGGATATACAGATGGTGACAAGGCTTGCAGTGTGGTGGATTGTAAAAGCACGTCTGGGTGTTGTTTCTCTTTGGGGTCTGCTTCAATATCTTGGTTGAGCAAGAAGCATAAATCAATTGCTTTAAGCATCGCCGAGGCCGAATACATTGCTACAAGTATGGCCTGTTGTGAAGTTGTTTGGTTGAGAAATCTCTTCAGTGAGTTATTTGAGCACATGCTAGATACCACTGTAATCTTCTGCGACAACCAAAGTGGGATTCACCTTTCATAGAATCTCGTGTTCCACGACCGCTCCAAGCACATTGATATCAGGCACCAGTTTATCCAAGATATGGTACAATGGGAAGCAATAAGGCTCCAACACATCAGGACAGATGAACAGGTCGTAGACATTCTCACGAAGCCCTTGGGGAGGTCAAATTCTTAACCTTTCGAGAGACTTGGATTCGTGGAAAGACCCTCCTATGAGGGTCCCATATGAGTTGGACACTGAGCTCTGGGAGCTCCTAGGGGCTTGGGGTACTTCTTAAATCTATGAACAACCATAGGGTGAGTGGTTCACCTTCCCCTAATGGTGCGTTATGTACAAGGTGAGTGGTTCACCTTCCCCTGTGATACCCCATGATGGTTCACCTTCCCCTACGATTGACATATGCATAGGATGAGTCGTTCACCTTCTCCTATGGCATATGAGCAAGATGAGTGGTTCGCCTTCTCCTGTCGGTGCCCCAGCATACATCCTACCAATGGAATCCATGACTCATGGGAAGTACCTCTCATCTGGCCAATGAGTTGGGAAAAGTGGTTAGGGACCATAGCACTATTGATGGACGCATCATGTACTGACGTACTCCCTATGACTAGGATGCATGGTGTTCAACAACTTGATCTAGGATCAAGGACTAACCTTTGTCAGTGGAGAGTGGTAAGGTCTTGTCATTTATGACTCACTCAAGATCACTTCTTCTTCATTATTACTTCATGGTTCAGCAGAGTAGAGCAGTGATGACACAGATGATACGTGATGACAGGATGGTATGATGATGAAAGATGGATTGACAGATGGAATTCTCCCTAGTTCAGACTCGAGAAGGAGTGTTAAACTTGGCAACTAGGGTCAAATTCCACCTTGGGACAGCTCATATGATGAAGATGATTATTGCATTTGATTATATCCTATGATGATAGCAGGGCGGCATGTAAAATCTCGTTCTATGGCATCCAAAATTTTGGGTGGATGATAAGCTTAGTCATCTACTTGACTCAACATGATTATTACTATTGTCAATGCCAAAATTAATTCTACACAGCTTATTGAGCAGCAGGAATCTGATAAACTTATATAGTCACTTTGCAGATTGAATTTGAAAATGTTCTCCACATTACGGTTGATTTGACAGTTGAAAATTGTAGAGATAATAAGAATTCATGAGATATCATGGATTATAGAGACCCTAAAATGGAGATTGGACAACAGCAGCAAACCATAAATAGCATACTCAGTTGATTTAGTCCTCGTGTCTCTTTCCTTCTCAATCATCCTAGAAGGCTTTTGAGTTTATTCTCAACTTCTCAAGAGATTTCTATGGGGCAATCAACAAGGGACTAAAGGGCTTTCTTTGGTGGCATGGGACATTTGTACCTTAAACTGAGATTAAGGATGTTTGGGTCACTCTGACTTGAAATCCCAATGGATGGCCCTTGCCTACAAGTGAGTGATACAGGCAGTGGAAGGGGATGCCCATTGGCAAGTCATAGTATGTCACCAAATTCACCAGGCTCAACTTACTTAATGGATTAAGGGTCCTTTCAATTTTGTCGCATTTGTGAAGGCAATTGTGATCTCATGTTCAATCCTTTCAAAAATATGCATGCCACGGTAGAGATTTTTTGGATTTTTCTGTCCATAGATTGAGGGGGGCTCATGATGCATAGGATCTAGCAACCCAGCCAATCTGGCTGTTTCGAGGTCAGATTGGACTCTTCCTAAGTTATGCAGGAAAAAGGTTGGCTAGGAAAGGATTGTTTATCTGGAAGGAATTGTGGAATTAGGACACCCAACAATGGCAAATATGTTGTGCTCTAAACCATGCTCAAAATATTCACGATCTTTGCCATATGATTCTGAAAATTTGCTTATTTAAACTGCATGGGCATGGGGAAGTCCCAACATGGAGGGATTGGAGATGGGGGATTGGGACTCCTTTTATATCTATTAGACAAAGGCTCTTCATGAGCTTATTAGGTACTCATCAAAACTTCCCACCCACTTAAATAAAAGAGGGGGCTTGAAGATCAAGTTGTGCAAAGCCTAACGAATTGTCAAACCGTTTGAAAGGCTTGAGCTTTCTTCAAAGTTCAAACAAACTTTGGTGGTCATAGTTGTTTCATCAAGGAATGGTCATCAAGAGTAAGTTGCACAAAGTTCACATTTCTAATATGCAGTGAGATTGTGGTGGTAATGAGACAATGAGCAAAGAGGATCCGAGTAAGGATCAGTACCACAAAGAGCTTTAATCATTGTACATATCAAATGCTCCTTCACCACAACTTGAAACCCTTGTGATCAATGAATATATTTTCACTCCTCAAATCTCCATTGAGTAATGCACTGTTTACATTCATTTGGTAATCTTTTTCCAACCAAAAGAGGCTACCATAGTTTTCACCAATACGATTGTGAGCAACTTGTTGAACTGAATGTTCTGAAATAATCCACTCCTTGCCGAGCAAAACCTCTGGCAATCAGCTCTGTCTGTCCAGTGAAGTATGAACTATCTACATTCTATTTTGTCCTATAAAACCATTATAGCCAATGGGTTGCTTACCTTGTGCTGACGTCACTCTTTGTGATGATTATGTCATCCACATAAACCTCTACAATCACCATGTCATCACCAATGCCTTTGAGATAAAGATTTGGATTAAAAAGGCTTCTTTCAAACCAATATCCTGCAAGATATTTATCAAATTTTGTACATAGTATTTTCTTACCTTCAAGTTCAATTAAAAAATTCATGCTCTAAGTCATACAATAGTTCCCTACGTTCGACTTTCAAATGTCTTTCTTCACCAGCGTAGTTACACTTCAAATTCTCAGATATACACTTACCTAAATCTGATGTTGATGATGGTATTTCACTATTGCTTGCCTTTGCTTTCCTTTTGTACTAAACTACAAAATGGTTTTCATAGGTGTTTCTATCACTTCCAAATTGTTTCTTCCCCCTTTATTTCTATAACCACTGACATGACAACTGCTCAATAGTTGTGTCAGTGGTTTCAGAAGTTTATTCCCCCTTTCCTTCTATAACCAATGACATGACAACTGTTCAATAGTTGTGTCAATGGTTTCAGAAATGATATCAAGGGTTTCTACAACACTTTCAAAAGATAAGGTGGGAATTTTAAGGTAATTACAACCACATCCTCTTCAATTACCTCTCTTCCTATGGCACTAATAATAGATTCCCTGATATCTTCCAACTTCAGCAAATGTCGTGCATTTGATTCCCCTTCCTCCATTTGCATTGGAAACAACATATTTTCAGGGTAAAAGGTCATGTCTTTATCTGAAAAGTTTCATTGCATCTCACAAAGCAACTTCCATACTATGCATGAATCTTCTGCACCCTATACTTCAGTAAACATGTCATTTGTAACTGATGTGTGACTGCATTTTTGTTCTTATTATCATAGTCAATTCAGTCCATGCGAACTTTGTTTTCTGGCACTTCAAATCCATTCACATCTAGTTGTCTAAAAGCTTTCTTGATCACCACTTCCAGTAGGCACCTCTACTGGAAGATGGTGATCATCCGCAGCACCCACGTGCTGAAAATTATATACCAACCGATATTTTGACTAGGCTCCAACATAAAACTCGAGGGGGGAGCCATGCCATCAACTTTATTTGTGCACTCTGACTACTTCACAAGGCCTCTGTCGCACTGCCTAAACCTGTTATAGCCTGGCCAAAGTTGTTTTGGCTGCTTGAACCTATTTCAGGTCTGCCCAAACTTGCTTCAGACCCCTACCTGAAGTTGTTTTAGGTTTGCCCAAAGCTATTAATGAGTTTCAAAAATTCAAATTAGAACAACAATGCATATTAGAATTGAAGGAAGTTAGGCAGCAGGTTGAAAAGACGGTAAATCCAGTATAGGATTTATGAATAATGATTTAAGGATTTGATGAGCTAACTTATGAAATGCAAGATGCAAAACAAAAAGAGCGGTTATTGAAGGTTTGTTGACACACATAAAGGACACCACTGCTGCAACAAAAGATAACAGATCAGGAGACCCTTGGAATTGCTATGTGCCTAGAATTAATCGGAGGATTAGCAGAAACTTCCCCTGGGATTGAACAGTTTCAAAAACAGATTGCTAGTCAGTCAAACCAGATTTAAGATGTGTAACGACCTATCTATAAAATAAATAAATAAATAAAATTATATTAATATTAATAAATTATATTAATGAGTTAATAAAATAATAAAAATAAATTAAAGATAAATGTATTATATTAAAAACAAACAAAAGGATATTACACCTTTAAAAAAAGAAATATATATATATCACGTGACATGGGAAAGGTGTCACGAGAAGGTAAAGCGGTGTGTTGCAGGTGGAGGGAGCGACCACAGCCAAGAAACAGCATATAAGGAGCAGGGAACAATTTGGAGAGGGGAAAAACAGGAGGAAAGTTTGTACATAGAGTTTGTTTATCATCAGGAACAGTGGGGCCTTGCTTGTTCTGAGGTTTATGGGCACGGAGGAACAGTCTGCTTCAATTGAGAAGTTTACTAGACTAAGTAGCGAGGGTCTGCTCAGTTTGGCTGGGTGGTTTCAGTCTTTTGGTAACCGAAGCAGAGCAGTTTGATAGGATTACAAGTAAGTACTCTTATTGGATCTCTCAGTTAAATTTATAAAATTCAGGAATTTTTATCATAGGCTCATGATGTTTAATTTTAGAAGCCTTTACTGAATCTGCAATGGCTGTAATATTCTGTTATTTCATATTCTGTTATTTCATATTCTGTTCATATGGAATAGTTGGTTGAATTTTGGAATAGTTGGTTGAATTTTTATCATAGGCTCATGATGTTTAATTTTAGAAGCCTTTACTGAATCTGCAATGGCTGTAATATTCTGTTATTTCATATTCTGTTCTTTCATATTCTGTTCATATGGAATAGTTGGTTTAAATTATTCATAGTTCTTACATTTGGTATCAGAGCAGGTTAAACTCTCGGATCTGTTAAGTGGTTCAAAAAAAAAATCTGTGACAATATATTATAGAAAAGCCTACCATTACAAACATGCTGAACTCTGCCTAAAGAAGTAATGATAGCAAGTGCTTCACTACTGCAGATGCATCTTCTGACTGAAGAAATGCAACTAAAACCCACTCTATTACTAAAATACTTCTGTTTTCAGATGACTTTGAAAAGAGTCCTTATCCTAGAAAGGTAACTCTGTATCCGAAAAGAAGCGATCTGCAAACAAAGGTTTCATCTTGTTCAGAAGCTTTAAAATATTGAGAGGAAAGCCTGTTTGCATCAAAAGCAAAAATATAGACATGCATATATACATTACAAAATTTTATTTAGAGTTGTTGTCAAGCTGAATGAATGACATATATTGCAACATGAATGATGAACCGAAACCCTCTGTTTCTCTTCTTCAGACATTTGAATCGAAACCCCAAAACACTCTGCTCTCCGTTGCCTCCTTTCCAAATCAAAATTAGGTTTTTTTCTGTGGCATTCTTGACCTGGGCGGAAGATAAAACCACAGTTGTTGTCGTCTCTGGTTCCATGGACTCGACTGACGTTTGCTTCCGTTGAGCATCTCCAGATTTCTCTTTGACTTCGTCCTGCGGAATTTTCTGTTGCAATTCACGGCCACTGGATTCAACCTCGGTCTGCTTGTTTGCATAATTCTCCTTCGTCTTCTGTTCATTTTCACGGTCCGCGGACGAAGAAGATTTTAAACCTCTGGCGTCCATGGCGCCCTGTATTCCCTGGACTGTCAGTTTCTTCCAGTGGATGGCTCCTCCCTTGGACGAACTGTCTGCCATCGCAATTTCTGATCCGACCCCAAGCTTTTAAAGCCCCTTTAAGACTTGGAAAGAATGAAAGCCCTTAGGTGCCATAGAAATCAAAACGAAACGCTAACCAACCAACAGCCACTCTATGGAGGCCCTGATGATGGAGAATTAAATGAAGGAAACGCAGAGTGCCAAGTGATAATTATAAAGAGCGAAACCGCCATAACAACGCATTTACATAAATCCGCTAGTCTCTTCAGGGCCAGTCGTCAATAGCTGTCCACATGCCAATTACCTTCTCGAAGTATGCAGGCGTGTTACTGTGAAGAAGTGCCAAAGAAATAATTTTATTCTTCAGGTGTCAAGTGATGAATTAAAGTTTCAAGCCATACATGATATATATCATATCGTAACTTTATCATATAATACAGCAAACCATATCCAAATATTAAACTATATCGAATATGCAATCACATGTATCATATGTTATCCATTGAAAAATGACGGAAGGGTCGGGCGGGGTTTCGACACGCTAACCTCCCTCCATATAAATGACTTCACACCAAAGATATGGCCAAATTTCAGAATCTAAACAATAAGTATATTATGGAAATACACATAGACTGGTTTTTAACAGCTTAGTTGCGATCATAGATATTCTATATGATAGCTTTCATGTCTATGATTATTTCAATAAACTGTGACTCGATGATTGAATGGGATTCTATCCCGAGATCTCACCGCAGCAAACTCCGCATCTCACCATTACTTCAATAAACGGGGGATGCATGACTCAAAAGTCTCTGCCGCTGTCTATAATTGCTATAAAATACTAATTTTTACTATTTTCTGTCAGTCGGATGAATTAGCATAAGCTTTATTCATCAAAATTGCCAACGACAAATCAATCAACCGTTTTATTTATTTTCATACCATATAACAATTTGGATTGTAATTAACATTTCAACAACTCAGTCCACATGTAAGATATAAATAAAATAAAACAATTGAATGCATCGTGTGCTTAAATTCACACGTTACAATGGAATACATAATATTTAAATTCTCAGGTTTCGATGGAATATGTAATATAAATGTATTTTCAATAATCACCAATATCGTAATGTCGTCTACATACCTAATCGACGCTCCAGAATTTTGTATTGTGTGTATATATATATTATATATATGAACCGTATTAAGGTTTGGCCACGCTCATCATAAATTACTTTTTGAATAAACTTGAAATAAGGAAAAAAGTAAATAAATAAAAATGAAGAGCTCATAGATTCTCGTTATTTAATCTTTGGTAATGGTTTCAATACTCTTAATCAATACTTATATAGAAGCGATTTTATGCTTTTTAGTATAACAAAAAAAAAAATCGATAATAATAAATACGAAGTTCAATTTCGGTCGATAACAAATGCGTCATAAGTACAAATTTTATATTAAATTATATTTAAATTTTATATGTGATGCTCGTATTTATGCACGCAGAGAGGATTTATGACCAGTCGCGTAAAACTATATATAGAAGACAATTGGATTTATATATATATTTGCAGATATTGCTTCCATGTCTAAACAAATTAAATGTAATGTTTTTAAATGATATATAATTATTTTAAGATTGTTCTTAAAAAAGAGAGAGAGAAAAAAAAAAGTGAGTAATACATATTAGATTATATTACGTTTTTATTTTATATATAGATAGGCATAATTATTTTAGGCTATTATTTATCTTATGTTACAATGATTATGATAATAATCTAATTTAAAGACTCATGCATTAGAATAGTATTATTATGCATTAGGTTAGGATTCCCTACATTAGGACAAGGAGGCCGCGAGACCACCCTCCTTGACCTCGGTACCAGTAAAATTTGTCTAGTAGATAAAAATAGCAAAAAAAACTATACGCGTTTGAAAATGTGAAATTGCAAAATATATGTTAAATCCGAATGAATACCTTAAATTTTTACAAATTCTCTTTATATAAACAGGAATCATTACGATGGTAAGGACATATGAGCGACGACAACGTGATCGGGCAACATCACCGTCATTAATGCCACCACCATCGTCATCACCATCTCCATCGCCACGACACACCAACCGCTCCAACATCGGAATTGACCGTGATAATGAACTCATTGGAAGCCTTGTTGGAAACATTAAAAGGGTCAACCATCGCTAAGACCAAAGAAGAACTTCAACCCTCAACAACCAATTGAGCAGAACCAAAGAATTTTGAGTATAAAAGATCAAAGGAAGATATTTCTAGGGAGCTACAAAAAATTAAACTCCCAGAATTTTCAGGGGGTCGAACTGGAGAACGTGGTGAGGCATGGTTAGAAGGAACGAACAGATGTTTTAAATTAAGAGAATACTCTTCTTCTGCAAAAACAAAAATTGTTGTATTTCAATTAAAGGAAAGTGCCTTAATTTGGTGGGGAAATCTGGAAAAACACCTACACCTCACAACGGATAATGTTCCTTGGGAATTGTTTGAAGAAAGATTCCGCGCAAAGTATTTACCTCCATATTTTCAACAACAACAAGCCGGAGCCTTTCATACATTAGTTCAAGGTAATAAAACAGTGGAGGAATACGAGATAAGGTTTATGGAGCTTGTAAAATACATTCACTGCTTAGATTTTGATGAACGTCAGGCTGAACGCTTCATATTTGGGTTAAATCCTCACATCAGGGCTTTGGTGAGCATGTGGAAACCATCATCAGTAGCTGAGGTGGTAGAATGTGGCCGTTATGCAGAAGAACATCTAGGAATCAAAAAGGATGTAAGACCAACAGAAGCTTTACAATCTGGGTTTCCAAGAAAGACTCCCCGAAATTTCTTCATGGGAGGTAGCTCAAGACCACCTTATGGTAATAGATTTATCTGAAGAAATGTAGGAACAAGAGCTCCCATGGCAGTTAATACTATAGCCGCCGAATCATCAAACACCAGTCCATGGAAATCTCGTAAAACTGTTAATAGAGGAAGAAATTCGAGAGGAAGCAACATGAGAGAACGAAACTCTTTATCTAGAAATTCACGTCCTGATTCAAAAGGACCAACACAGGTTAATTGTTGGGGATGTGGAGGACTGCATTTTCAATGTGATTGTCCAGAAACTTCATCGGGTACATTGCATAGGACTGGAAAGGAACCAATACCAAATACCCAAAGCAATCATAGAATTCATGCATTAGTCAACAACAATCAAGCAGCACATCAATCCACTGTAGTGGAATCTTCAGGCATTATTAATGGTATAAAACTCAAAATCTTATTTGATACTGGTGCCACAGATAGTTTTATTTCGTCATATGCATTAAACAAATGTGGAGCTCGCAAACAAAATGATTTCAGACAGGTAGAAATGGCTTCAGGAGAACTCCAATCCGTAGACTTAAGTGTGGATCAATGCAAAATTGACCTAGGGGTCTGTTCGATTAAATTGAAAGTTTATGTCACAACCTTAGGGACTTATGATCTTGTCATAGGTATGGATTGGCTAAAAGCTCATCAAGCTTGGGTAGACTGTTATAAGAAAAGAATTCTAGGTATAAATGATGAAGGAGAAGCGATCCAAATTCAACGTATCAAGAGAAAAGTATCTTTACGCTACATATTAGCAATGAAAATGACAGCGTTGTTTAAGAA
This sequence comes from Pinus tabuliformis, assembly GCA_031772625.1. Lineage (NCBI taxonomy): Eukaryota > Viridiplantae > Streptophyta > Pinopsida > Pinales > Pinaceae > Pinus > Pinus tabuliformis. The sequence goes on from CM062812.1 coordinate 474,675,043, forward strand.
AAGGTTGTCAGGCATATGTAATTCAAGAAGTAAAGAAAAAGGACCATCTTTAGAACAATATCCAGTGTTAGCCGAATTTCCGGATGTATTTCCAAAGGCACTACCAGAATTACCCCCTGAAAGAGAGTTAGATCTCACAATAGAATTGACACCTGGTACTCAACCAATCTCTAAAACACCTTATAGAATGACAGCGCCAAAAATTCAAGAATTATAAATTCAATTGAAGGAACTATTGGATATAGGGCATATTCGACCCAGTACATCACCTTGGGGTGCCCCTGTAATTTTTGTCAAGAAGAAAGATGGATCCTTAAGATTATGCATAGATTATTGAGACTTGAATCGAGCTACAGTAAAAAATCGATATCCTATGCCTCGAATTGATGATCTTTTCGATCAAATGAAAGGAGTTGCTGTCTTTTCAAAAATTGATCTTCGATCAGGCTATCATCAGCTAAGGATTTCTGAAAGCGATATTTCTAACACTGCATTCTGGACACGCTTTGGACATTATGAATTTACTGTGGTAGCATTTGGATTAACAAATGCGCCAGCAGTATTTATGAACCTTATGAACAGTGTTTTCCGCAAATATCTTGACCAATTTGTGCAAGTCTTTTTAAATGATATACTCATCTATTTCAAGAATGAGAAAGAGCATAAAGATCATTTACGGATAGTGTTGTCCTACCTCAGAAAACATCAGTTGTATGGAAAATTATCCAAGTGTTCGTTCTTTCAAGAAAAGATTCATTACTTAGGTCATATCATATCAGGTGAAGGGATTTCAGTAGACCCTGAGAAGGTAAAAGCAATCATGGAATGGCCAATACCGAAAAACGCACATGAAGTACGAAGCTTTATGGGTTTAGCCAGTTACTACCAAAGATTTGTGGAGGGATTCTCCAAAATTGCAAAACCGATTACAGCCCTTCAGCGTAAAGGTGTTAAGTATGAATGGACTGAGGAATGTAATAAAGCATTCTCTGAACTCAAAAGACTACTGACCAGTGCACCAATCTTAAGAGTCCCTGATATGGACAAAGATTTTACGGTATGTACTGATGCATCCAAACAAGGGCTAGGTGCAGTATTGATGCAGGATAGAGGAGTAATAGCGTATGTCTCAAGAAAGTTAAAGCCTCATGAAGAACTCTATGCTACTCATGATTTAGAGTTAGCCGCTATAGTACTAGCTTTAAAGATTTGGAGACACTATCTAGTGGGACGAAGTTTTACACTTAAAAGCGACCATCAAAGTCTACAATATTTGTTCACCCAAAGAGACTTAAATGCTAGACAAAGACAATGGAGTGAATTCCTAAGTGAATATGACTTTGGAATATCATATATTAAAGGAAAAGGAAATATAGTAGTGGATGCTTTAAGCAGAAGACCACGAATATTCTCCCTCATATCTATCAAAGTAGACTTAAGACAACGAGTACTAGAACATCTCATAAAAGATAGTTGGTATTTAAACGTAAGATCTAGTCTTGATAGGTTTGAAGGATATGTACTAGAAGATGATAGAATCTTACGATTTCATGGAAGAATGTATATCCCTGATAATAGGGATCTTCGAGACACCATCCTTAAAGAAGCTCACAGAACTGTATATTGTGCACATCCTCGAGTAAAGAAAATGTATACGAATACCAAGAAACTCTTCTTCTGGTCGAGCATGAAACGTGATATCGTTCAAGCCGTTGCAAGATGTTTGGAATGTCAACAAGTAAAAGCAGATCATTGTCATCCGGTTCTCTTCCAACCTCACGACATTCCTATGACCAAATGGGAGATCATTTCTATAGATTTCATCATTGGGATACCTCTTACTTCCCAAAGACACAATGCCATTCTAGTAGTAGTGGATAAATTAACAAAAAGCGTTCATTTCATTCCCGTAAGAGATACTTACGAAGTTGCTGACGTAGCTCGAATATTCATAAATGAAATTATCAAATTTCACAAAGTACCTAAGAAGATTATATCAGATAAAGATTCACGATTCACTTCAAGATTCTAGACTTGCATGCAGTCAACCTTAGGAACTCAACTAAATTTGAGCACAGCTTATCATCCTGAAATTGATGGGCAAACGGAAAGGGTAAATCAAGTACTTGAAGATATGTTGAGGATGTATGTTATGGATCAGCAATCACACTGGGAAAAGTACTTATCCTTAGTCGAATTTGCATACAATAACAGTCACCATAGCTCAATCGGAATGCCTCCAATTGAAACATTATATGGCAAACCTTGCAGAACACCATTAAGTTGGGACAGATTAGAAGATCAAGTGATAGTAGGACCAGAATTAATCCAAGAAATGGAGGAGCAGGTAAAACAAATTAGGCAACGGTTAAAAGAAGCACAGGATAGACAAAAGAGTTATGTTGATACTCACAGAACTAATAGGAAGTATGAAATAGGGGATCAGGTTTTCATCCGCATCAAACCATTTAAAGTCATGGAAAGAGTTCGACCTGTCCCCTATCGTCTTGCACTGCCACCTCACTTGCATAAAGTTCATAATGTATTTCATGTATTTGTATTAAGGCATTATATCGCTGACCAATCTCATAACCTTTAATGGAAGGAACTGCAAGTATTAGACGAAGGAATCATATCGGTCGAACCATTACATATACTGGAACGTAGGGTTTGACAGCTTAGGAATCGTCTGGTAGACCAAGTTAAGGTCCAGTGGGACAAGTATAGTCCTGGATCGGCTACTTGGGAAGATACGGAAATCATGTCAAAAATACCCTAACTTGTGTCAATTTTGAAGAACTTTAAACCATGTTTTGTATATATTTACTTTACTTTAAATCAGAAACTCAGAACCATTTTTTAATGATCACATCTAAACGTGAATTCTTATGATATATTCTCTGTTTAATTCCACTGGTACGTGGATACCAAGACGGAATATGTTATTGACCTTACTAAATTATAGTTATCAAAGTAAAGTTTAAATATTTGAGTAATTTTGTTTCTGATGAAAATTAAGATATTATAATTTTATTTCATTTATGCATATCAATATGATTGATGAGATAGAAATCAAAGAATGATTACATTTTAAATATGAAAGTTAATGACATGAATAGAATATGGCAAGTATGTTACATTGTAATTGACATGTATGAATTATACATAAGCTATTTGTTTTTTATTATGTTAATGCACATTTTATAAATGCATGGGCAAGTGTTTATGATTGCAGATAATATCTGTTACCAAATGACCACGTGATGACAGAAACCTCAGAACAATTAAGGCTCAAAGAGATTCCATGATAGGGTATTAACACTGATTCTGCTGGGAGGGGTGGTGTTGCCCACCGTTTATCCTCTAAATCCTGGAGTCATGGGAGGACTATGCAAGTCACGCTCCCCTAGACGTGTGATGATGACTGCCGGATGCCTACTAGGGATCAGGTCGGTATAGCCAATGCTGTCATCCTTGGAGTTTATAAATGGTTAGACCAATATAACTGACACCATGGCATACTCCAATAGAGGATGGATAGAATGGGAGCAGAAGAGATTAGGAAGGATAGGATGATTTGGTAATAGTTGGGGAACCTGATGAAGTAAAACATGATCATTAAAGTTATAAACCTAAAGTATACAAAACACCAATTTTATAGTGCCCTCACATTAAGTAAGAATTTAACCTCAATACACAAATTCTAAGAAGAATGTATTAAGCGTTATCATAAATATTCATATAAGATAAAAACTCTAACTTCGGGACGAAGTTTTATGAGGGGGGACTGTATGTAACGACCTATCTATAAAATAAATTATATTAATCAGTTAATAAAATAATAAAAATAAATTAAAGATAAAGTATATTAAAAACAAACAAAAGGATATTAAATCAAAAAAATCAATATACCTTTAAAAAAAAGAAATATATATATATATATCACGTGACATGGGAAGGGTGTAACGAGAAGGTCAAACAGAGTATTTATATCACGTGACATGGGAAAGGCGTCACAAGCAGGTGAAGCGGTGTGTTGCAAGTGGAGGGAGTAACCACCGCCAAGAAATAGCATATAAGGAGCAAGGAACAATTTGGAGGGGGAAAACGAGTCATGGGAGGACTATGTGAGTCACGCTCCTCTAGACATGTGATGATGACTGCCGGATGCCTACTAGGGATCAGGTCGGTATAGCCGACGCTGTCATCCTTGGAGTTTATAAATGGTTAGACTAATATAACTGACACCATGGCATACTCCAATAGAGGATGGATAGAATTGGAGCAGAAGAGATTAGGAAGGATAGGATGATTTGGTAATAGTTGGGGAACCTGATGAAGTAAAACATGATCATTAAAGTTATAAACCTAAAGTATACAAAACACCAATTTTATAATGCCCTCACATTAAGTAAGAATTTAACCTCAATACACAATTCTAAGAAAAATGTACTAAGCGTTATCATAAATATTCATATAAGATAAAAACTCTAACTTCGGGACGAAGTTTTCTGAAGGGGGAGTGTATGTAATGACCTATCTATAAAATAAATTATATTAATCAATTAATAAAATAATAAAAATAAATTAAAGATAAACTATTATATTAAAAACAAACAAAAGGATATTAAATCAAAAAAATCAATATACCTTTAAAAAAAGATATATATATATATATATATATATATATATATATCACGTGACATGGGAAGGATGTCACGAGAAGGTCAAACAAAATATTTATATCACGTGACATGGGAAAGGTGTCACAAGTAGGTGAAGCGGTGTGTTGCAGGTGGAAGGAGCGACCACCGCCAAGAAATAGCATATAAGGAGCAGGGAACAATTTGGGGAGGGGGAAAACGGGAGGAAAGTTTGTACACAGAGTTTGTTTATCATCAGGAACAGTTGGGCCTTGCTTGTTCTGAGGTTTCTGGGCATGGGGAAACAGTCAGCTTCAACTGAGAAGCTTACTGGACTGAGTAGCGAGGTTCTGCTCAGTGTGGTTGGGTGGTTTCAGTCTTTTGGTAACCGAAGCAGGAGCAGTTTGAGGCATCATCGACCGTAGGATTACAGGTAAGGACTCTCATTGGATCTGTCAGTTAAATTTATAAAATTCATGAATTTTTATCACAAGCTCATGATGTTTAATTTTAGAAGCCTTTATTGTTTCTGCAATGGCTGTAATATTATGTTACTTCATATTTTGTTCATAGAGAATAGTTGTTTAAATTATTCACAATTGTTACAAGATGTCACTAAAGTGAAGAATATTTGAGAGACTGTGGTGTACATTCTGTAGAACAAAAAGCTACCTTAGGGATGAATTTCCACTTTTGGCAGGTTAGAACACTGGCACATCTAATTCATTCCCACAAAGAGGAAAGGTCAAATATTGTCAAATCTGCAGAATATATGGACATGATCCACATTACTAGCATATGCTCCAGAAGCGTCAAAGACAACTTCTACTCCGTGGAGTGAATTCTGAAGATGTTCTGGTCATAATGTTGAAAATTGTAGTACCTTGGAATATGTGCACAACCAACAAAAGATTAGTCCTTTATTGTTGTTTTGATTGAATCGAGAGAATGTGGATTTAGAGGAAAAGGTCGTGGTGGTCGAGAGGTCCAATCATTTATTGTAAGCATGGGTGTGGCTATAGCAATGCAACTAATCATTTGACAGAAGACAATCCACAACTAATGGAGGAGGAGAAGGGGAAGAGAAGGGGAATTGCAGCCATAGTTACTATTGATCTGTGCAATATGAATGAAGCAAGTTGTTGTATTGTGAATGTCATTATGCATAGAGGAGCTAGATTGATAAAAGATGCAGAAACGATCATGGCAAGTAAAATTAAAAAAAAATGTGACCACAATCCCAGAATTCAAAGCAGTAGAACAGAAGAATTTCTTGTGCAAAGCAGTTGAGGACATGATGAGAATGCCCAGATTTGATAAATCAATAACGCAGAGTCCAAGGTGTGTAGAAGATATTGGTGCAAGTACTCTTGATGAAGCAATAACCCTTTTGCATGGAATTGCGTAGATACTGAGCAATGAGACACTATCCAGAAATCTCAGGAGCTTTTGCAGAAGTGGATCACCTTGTTGGGCGATAAGCTAAAGATCAATGCATGCCTCCCATAGATACATGTGTAGAAAGAAACAGGAGGGCACAAGTTAAAGGATATCATGCTTGATTTTGGCTTTGACATTAATATTTTGGCTAAGAGATCTTGGGAGATCATGGGTAAACCATAAAGCACAAGGTTCAAGATCATGTTCTCACCAATCCAGCTGGGCTTGGAATATCACTATAAGATATTTCTGGGAGGGAAACTACAGATCGTAGAGGTGGATTGAGACGAAGTTATATCATGTAATGGATTTGAAAATGTTGAGATTATGGACAAGAAAAACCTTTATCATGCACTTTTGGGGATTGATTAGGCATTTACAATGATACCACACAAAAATTGAAGCATGGGAATATGTCATTCGAAGTCACAGGTGTGAGAGTGGTCCACCCCATGGATCCCTAAACAAGTCCATGCTATGTTGAACCTATGGACAGACATCATGACTAAAAAAATAGATAATATGTATAGCATTACCACATGCTGAAACAACGATATCAACCTAACAACAGATGAAGAAATGAGTTGGAGAAGCAACTGCTCTGTTGCCGAAAAATCTAGCAAGCCTTGGAGGGGTACCCTACAAGGTCTACTAGATTTTCCGTCAACATGCTCATTCGGCACGAACTCAAAAGAAGCATTGTATATATGGAAAAATAGTGTGTACGACGTGTCATCACGAAGATGCACTTATGTAGAAAGATTTGTGCATTTGATTGGGGTCAAACTATGTGACCCCATTATTTTTTATGAAACTTGGGAGGTCAACTTGTTCCTAAGTCAAATGGAAAAAGAAATACACATGAATGCACTTGATGCCACATTGAAGGGTACCGCTGCATGTTGGTGCACAATGCCAAGGAAAGGTTTAGAGAATTAGAAAGTGGTAGTGACCACCATGTGCACAAGACTTTTGGCATCCAAAGAGGAACAAATATCATTGTATGATAGAGAACAAGATCCAAGGGACCATGTAGCGAATGTAATGCACAATGGGAAAAGGAAGGATGTCAAATACCTTTGTGGCAATACAAGTTTATTTGCATACTGGATATTGTTTCATGCATTCGGTAAAAAAACACAACGAATCAAGGTGTTACGCAATAGAAGAAAAATTTATGCAATATTTTGCTTCATTGCAAAAGAATTCATCCATGCTCACAAAAAACTTGGAAAAACAAAAACAGTCACCCAAAAGACAAACAAAATATCATGGGCTAATCAAGGCAATATCCTTGTCCTGAACATGAGAAGCTAACGAAAAAAAGGCTCATTATATTGCATGAGAGTGGATGAGTAATACAAATCTAATCCAAATGAGGAAATGCACCACCTAAAAATGTGTGAGAGAGAAGGGGGAAGATACAAGAGATACAATCAAGAAAAAATATTTCAATGAACCCTTAAAGAATAAGGTAAATATTGGTAATACAAAGGAACAAAAGATAGCAGTGAAAGGAGACTATTACGAATGATTATTAAAGTAATTGAATTGTTATGTGAAAACCAAGACCTATTTCCACAGTTTCTGTAGATAAGATAAGATAATATTATTAATGTCCAACAAATGACCAAAAAGTAGATCAATGGAACTAGGAAGTACAATCAATGATAACAACCTGCAGAGCTTCCTAATGCTACCCAAAAATCATAAAGCAAAATTACAGAAGATAAAACATGAAATATACAAAATAACTTATAAGTACTACATCGAAGAAGGGGAAAGAAGAAAGACTACTAGAGATTAAGTAGATATTTGTAAGACAAGGAAGGAGAGGTATGCAAGAAGAAATCTCTATTGCAAAATCAATCAGTAAGAATGATCCAATGCACTATTTGTTGGAAATTGGGTAGCTCCGAAGGTATTTCTGAGAGGTGAAAACCCACCAAAAGTACCCAAGTGGTTGGGCTTTTGACCCAAGTTAATTAATTGTTTAATCTAATTTATTGTTGAGTGATAAAATAAGGGTTTCTTGATGGACAAGGAAAACTCCCAAGATCATTCACATAAAGTATAAATAAGAGGCCAAATGAGAGGCCTAGAGGCGCTGCAGTAGTAAGAAGAAAGTCAGATCGAAGTGCTGGAAGGTCAAATCTACAACAAGAAAGTCAGATATGAGTGTTGGAAGATCAGACCTGCAAAAAGAAAGTCAGATCTATGATCTAAAGACGCAGATTGAGAGTTTGTAGCAGCATGTACACAGAGGACAAAAGGAGTTGTTCTTTGTGTGATCTTGCAGGCGAAGGACAGCCAGAAGAACAGTGGGAAAGAGGGCTAAAGGACTGAGGATGAAAAAACACTTTCAGCAAGCAAGTCAAGACTTGTCTCTGTATTTTGTTAGGCAGATTGTAGATATGATGGAATAGATCTCAAGCTCTAGTCTTGTATATTATGTATACTAGTTGTATCAGTGATCTAAAGGGCCATTATCCCTGGTACAGGAACCCTAATGATTCTTTATTAATAGACTAATAAAGGTCGAGATATGGGCCATATAAATCTATGTACTTAATTAATTTCACTATTGTTATGTTTCCGCTATGCAAATTGATGTTAATGTTGTGTATCTTCAGTGTGTCTATGCTCTAGTCTAGACATAGACTATATCTGGGGTACAAAGAAAATTCAACATGGTATCAGAGCTACTTTGAAGAGCACATGGATCAAAGTGTGCACAGGAAAGCAGTGTGAGCCAGTGGAGGTTGTGTAGGCTCAGAGGGAGTCTAACTTCAAAGGGAGACTGAAAAGGAACATCAGTTGGCCAATGGAAGTTTGAATCTTTAGGTTCAAGGGAAAGGAGTTTTCAGCCCATGCAAAGATACTCACGAACCATGTGAGGACACTCATCGTGGTGCAAGGAAAAGTCATGTTGCATGCAACAACAATCATGCACCATGCAAGTCAAATATTGATCAAGTACAAAAGAAGACATGGCACATGTGAGGACAGATATGGCCACGCAAGGAAAGTCATGACTCATGTGAGGACAGTCATGGGTATGCAAGGAAAGTCATGGAGCTAGAGATTTCAAGGTGTGAAGGAAATACCTTCCTCACTAAGAGGGAGTGTTGGAAATTGGGTAGCTCTAAAGGTATTTCTGAGTGGTGAAAACACACCAAAAGTTAGTTGGGAAAAGTACCCAAGTTGTTGGAGTTTTGACCCAATGTTGTGGGCTTGAGACCCAAGTTAATTAATTGTTTAATCTAATTTGTTGTTAAGTGGTAAAATAGAGGTTTCTTGATAGACAAGGAAAACCTCCAAGATCACTCACACATAAGAATAAATAAGAGGCCAGAGGGGGGGCTTAGACACACAAGTGGATAAGGACTTTGTTAAATTATGGTATGTTCTATGCTTAAAGCAGTTTACTTCAATTCTTCTTATTAGCCACTGATTAGCAATCACATATACATAAAGTAAAGTGCAGATAGAACATTCAATGATCGATAGAAAACAAGCCAAGACAAGAGACACAAGATGTGGTGGCTAGCCAGGGACAAACCCCAGTGCGGGGAAACCCTTTGATCAAATCTTCTTTTATCTTCAATAGTTCAAAAGAGAGAAATAGTACAAAATCAGAATTATGTAAATTTATATCAGCAGCAGCAAACCCTAAATCAACGAAATCAAACTTAGTCAAACGAGATGAAATTGACCTCCAATATGCTTGGTCGATTTCCCGATCATCTAGTCCTCGAACAAGAAGCAGCCCATAAACAGCCCCAAAAACACAGTCAAACTGTAGTTGACTGGAGTCAACCTGCTGCCCCAAACTAGGGCAGTCAACGCTGGTAAAACCAGAGGTCAAATTGCCTCGATTTGCGTGCCAAAATCTGTGGCCTGCTAAGGAGAGGCAGCCACACCAAAACCACACTCTTCTAAGGTCAGCGCCGGTCAAAGAGACCTTCTGCAGCCCTGGTCAAACTCAGTCAACGCTTTGGCTTATGCAAGGCTGCCAAGGGAAGATCTATGGATATCTTCCACTCATGATGTCCATGTAGTAGGATGAAAGATCCTTACGAAAACATGACATGAAGAAGACAACATGGCATGAAGGAAGGCCACATATGAACTGATGGATCACTTTCCGATGAAAGGAATAATGACATCACTGACTTATGAATGAAAGTGATGGATGGTTTGTGCCCTACGAAGAAGTCCCAAAACATGAAGACTCCTAAATAAAGTAAAGAAGCTCATGACATCGTAAGGTTGGTTGTCCCATCATCTCCACCAGAGGAGTTGTTGTAGGTCCCTAATTAAGAGGGAGCCTGGAAACAAGTTTCTTACTTGGTAGAAACTTGGAAACAAAATTCCTAAGCCAAGAGGGAGCTTAGGTACATTCCTTCCGTCAAAATGAGTACATTCGTTCTTTGGAATAGGTATGTCCTCCCTAATTAAGAGGAGAGATAAACACATCATTCTTGTCTTCACTTGGGAAGACAGAATGGAGGATTGGGTAACCATTTAGCATTCGATGCTCTTTGAGGCTGAGTTAGGGCATCCAAGGCAAGAGTAGTCGTAGAGGATCGATATTCTTTGAGGACTGGGAATCCAAGATAAAAATAGTCATGGTGGAACACACCCTGAAAACCCAGGTGGGGTATGTTCCGAGAGAGACAACGATGAGGGTGTCTATACATCATTAGTCTTGCCAGCATTGAGCTCAGATCTTGCGGAGAGATAGAGATGTTAGTCAAGGCCTTGCTATGTGACAATGTTGGTTGATATGATGTTATACAGATGGGTTACCAATCTGACTCGTCTTATGAGAATTCTTCATATTGAGAATCTCCAAGTACCTTGTATAGATTATGAATACCTCTCTAGTTAAGAGGGAGTATTGAAAAGTGTAACTAGGTATGACATGTTGTGATTTTATGTAATTGATAAAAAGAAGAAAAACGAAATTATTATTGTAATGCTTGTCTCATGGGTTTCATGAGCAAGGAATTTTATTTTTAGGTAAGGCTCCCATTGTGAGCCTTTAGAATTGGTCATAAAGTCAAATTGAGTGTCATGTATGAAGGACCCTTATTGGGCATGTTACAACTTTGTATGAGTCATTAAAAGAATAAAAAGGCCCTCCAAGACCAAGCTCAAACACCTCCATCAAGTCGGCTTCAAGATGGAGTAAAGGATCCAAATCAAAGGAAATGTCGGCTCACTTACAACTCATGTCGGCATATTTTCATGGGCAACCACTATAAATAGGCAGTGCGACCTCATTTCAGAAGCAAGAATTTCGGTCAAGGTCTGAAGTGAGAAAAGAAGTGTGAAGTTCACAAGGAAAGCAACCCTATAACCAACGAGAAGAAGGAAGATCGAGTTGTTTGTCATCGTCTTTGGGCTAATGTCTTCACACGTGTGGCAGAAAACTAGGGTTTCCACAATAGTATATTAGTCCAAGAAAAAGTCACCAAAAGGGTCTCCTCATCAGCCCCACTGCTAGTCGAATTCACCTAGAAGAGTCCTCAAGAATAGCTAAGGAAGGAAGGCATCTCCAAGTTCGTTCTCACCCCTCACATGCGTGAAACTACAGAAGTACGAACTGCAGATCTGTGGAAAGATATTGAAATTTCAGAAGTGCAGACAGTTTGACTTGCATTGACCAAAGAAGGAGGAAAAAGCAATAAGTTTGCTTCAAGAAGGATCTCATCAAGGAAGGTTTGTGACTTGGTCTTGGAGAGGCAAATAGGTCAAGGGTCTTGGTCTTGGTATCCGTCAATTGAAGTCTCTATAAGAAGAAGAATCCGATTGGGTTTTCCTCTCAAATAGGAGAGGCTTTGACTATGGCTAACTGCCTACATTTTGTGTCTCTTGTCTCTTTATGATTTTTGAATTGGTAGTTGTTTGATGAAGAAGAACGCTATAATAATCTAACAAAAGAAAAGATCCTAATCTATTGAAGTAAAAAGCATTCACAAGCAGTTAACATTTATAGAGAAATCACCTAATCTTGCCTTGTATTTCTCAACAATGAGGAGCATATATAATTTTTTCAAGGCATAATATGTGAGGAGCATACATATAGAATGGTTGGTATGTCATATGAAAGTGTGTTGAAATATGATATGTGATGGTATGAAAGTATGATGGTATGTATGGTATGCCATATGAATATATATATGATGGAGGTACATTAATGAATTTTTGAAGACATGGCCACTCAATTTTATTACAAATACATCAACCTTTTGTTGCAACCATTGTAATTATTTTGAGGCCAAATCAGATCATATGATGCATTCACTCATATCCATAGTGGGAGTAGTTCTCTCTGGCAAAGAGAACTACCATGAGTGGTCCAAGAAGATAAAACACACTCTCATTTTCAATGAGCTTTGGAAAGGAATTTGTGAAGGAGAAGGAGATAATGCACTTGAAAAACCTACTTCAAATAAGGAGCTTGCCATCTGGGAAAACAAGAACAGTAAGGCTTATGCTTTGATTGCAGCGTCAGTAAATGAAGAGGTGAGTCCACATATTTCGCCATTATCAAATGCCTTTACAGCAACCTTAAAGAAGTTGAAGGAATTATATGACTCACACTCTGAACTTGAAGTTGTTCAATTGATGATCAAGATGTTCAGTCTTGAGTTGAAAAATGATGACCCTCTTGCCTTAGCATCAGAAATAACATCCATTATGCATGACATAAAGGCCACCAGATGTTCCTCTAACAGACTATGTCAAGGCACTATATCCCACCTGTTCACATTATCTTGAGTCATTGCAAGCAAGTGGCAAACTTAAGGAGATTTCCTTTGACTCCCTTGAGAAGAAGTTTGTTGAAAGAGAGAAAGCTTTTGGGAAGAAGACAATTCCTCAGTCTGCTGAAGAAAATGTGTGCTTTACACAAAAGGAGAAGAATCACGCACAAGATTCTTCTAGAGGAAAAGTTGGCCGAAGAGGAAGAGGAAGGAAGAATTTTAGAGGCAAGGGGCACAGAGATTTCCAAGGAGAAAGGTTTGATCTTCATTGCATATGATACAATAGAGCTGGATGTGAAAATTCCTAATCCTCAAGGAACCCCTACTAAAGCAAATCTGAATCTACTTCACCTACTTGACATTATCAAGTTATTTTCTGAATACTGAAGCAAATTACTTCTGTAGCCTACACTAATTTAATATTTTATTACATGAAACAGAGAATTGAGCAAAGAACAAGATACATAAGACAACTATTTTTGGACAACATAGTCCCCAGAAAAACCCAATGCGGGAAAACCAGTGCAGCAGCTTTGAGGTTTTTATATTATTAAGCAGTAGTTATGAATACAATGTTGGTTGCCCTCCCGGCAAACCAGTGACAAAGAAAATATAATCGCGGAAAACTGAATGAGTTTTACCTCACTTCACCCGGCAAATTCCCGTTGATCCGACAGCAAAACTGGCTAACCCCTGCTATCTCTACGTTGGCCCTGCGTCAACCCTGCCCCAGAAATTTCTCGGCTTCCTAGCCCCAGAAATTGAACTCCAAATCAATTTGTTCTCTCCGTGTGTTTCTAAATGAACCCCAAGCCTCCTCCTTATACTTTTCTCGTTGAGACTTCAACGACCGAAATTAAGTCTCTAATCAATGGCTAAGATTAAAACTTGACTTGATCCGCCTTCTAGATATTCTCACCCATATTTTGATTAATACCCATTAATACTTTAATTTTCCTAAGTTTAGACTTAGGAAACCCATTAAAAATATTAATTATTTTAATAAAATACAATCCAAATGGAATTTCACCAAACGGTTTCTGGGTTCTTTAGAACTCATGTGTCTTAGCCTCTCCACCGATGTTCATGGCTAGAGCACATCCGATGCTACCAAAAACTAACACTCCCTCTTAGCAAGGAATGTGATCTAACAAAAACGTCCAACTGCATGTTGCTTTGATTCAGAAGCATCTCCTTTCCGCATTGTTGCTACCACCAACACTGTGTTGTTGCTGCTACTTTATTGCTACCCATGACACTGCCATTGCCACTACTGCATCTGTACTACAGCTCCCTCTCAAATGTTGCATCTGCCATGCTGCTAGCACTGCCACTATTGCATCTGTACTACAGCTCCCTCTCAAATGTTGCATCTACTATGCTGCTAGCGCTGCCACTGCTAACACTACATTCGTACTGCAACTCAATTGCTGAGATAAGTAACTAAAAAACATCCAAAATTACTGAACTTAACTGTGTTTCGCATAATACCATGAATGTTGGAATCTGATTGCTACTAGTCTCTGACCCTCTGAATCTTCTGCATTGTGCCACTGCATTGCTGCCAACCTTGCTCTGCGCTGATCAATCTCTGGTCTCAAGTTTTTGCACTATCTTTCCAAACAATCCACTACATCATCTGACACTGAGTCCATCTCGCTATTGTTGATTCTTGGGCTCCCATAGCAAGGAATTGATCCAAGAGGTGGACTCCTCAAGGATCCTGCCCACATGTAGTCCTCCCGACTACAACTCAATATCGCCCCATTTCCAGCCTGGAGATGCATGGGCACTTTGGCAAACTCCTCTTCGTCAATCTTTGCTGGAGCAACCTTAGGATCATGTTTCTCATCCTTATCCTTTTGCTTCAAAAGACATTGGGATACAAAGTGGCCCATCTGGCCACATCTAAAACAATTCACCTTCGAAATGTCCTTTCACTTCTGCTTTTGTTGTCCCTTTGATGCTAGAGCTGCATTCTCCTCCTCCTCCTTGGTATTCGTGCCACTCCCACTGCTGCCATTGAGGTTGACCTTTACTAGGTCCCTCCTTAATTCCTCCTGTTGAAGGGTTGCCCACATCTCCTCCCATGAAGGTAGTCTTTCCCTGCCCAATATACTTTGGACAAAGACTTGCCATTCATCTGAGACTCCATTCAGGGTCATCCTTACCATTGCAGTAGACTGAGGAGTAGACCCCACTACAGCAAGTTGGTCTATGGTGTCCTAAAGACGTTGAAGATAGGAGTTAACTCCTTCTCCCTTCTGCATCAATGTCCGCTGCAACTTTTATTCTAGGTACATCTTTCGTAAATACCCTAAGGTTTCTCCACTGCTTGGTTTGCTTGTGTCACTCCTTCACTGAGATTTTTAGACTCTGCTTGGTAGAATCTCTCTCGTGGTTTGAGGCTTCTTCTATTTTGTTGTTTGTCATCCTCTTGATTAGTGCATGTGCTTGGTCACCGAACTTCCTTGTCTTGTCCGTTCAGTCTCCTTCTTTTGCTTGGCATAAATCGCTTTGCTTCCTAGTCAATGGGACAGTTTTCTAGTTTTGTGAAAAAGGATTATTTCTTTGATTTTGAGTCTTTGATTCATTTGTGCATGTAGTTGCTTATCATTTATTCAAGAAAATCAAAAATGCATTCATCTTCTATTAAGGTTTGAAAAATGAATTTTTTGCATTAGTAGATTCTTGCGATTAAGATATTGAAAAGCAAAAAGTGTGTTTCTCATTCTTTCTTAGATTACTTGCAAGTTTGAGTAGATGGTAGAAGTGTTCCTTTTTCTTGGATTGGTTTGCTTATTTGCCATTCAGTTGTTATGCATTGAACCTCTCACTCTTCCTTAGCCAGTTATTCATCCAACGGAAATGGTCTCTTTGCTCATCTAGGTGCATTCTAGGAGTGTTAAAGATACATTCGATAGGGCCTTGAAATCGAGACTTAATTCAAGATTAACTGTTAAAATTTATTGAATGAACTTAAAAACGCATTGGAACCTAAAGCTCACATATCTAGAGGTCTAGGCTAGAGACGTGTTCCGGCATCGTTAAACCTAGTTCCTGTTGTTTTCACTAAGGTTAGGTGATTCCTCCTTTTGTAATTGAATAGCTGCTAGTACGGATTTGTGCTCCCTGTATCGTCGAGTATATGTTGGGAGACCCCACTAGGTTATCATCCTATTATCCATAGGAAGTCGTGTCTACCACCTTACAAATCGTAACGCACCGAACACAGCATTCGGGAAGATTGATTGTCGTACGGGAAATCCTTGGTCATTTCTCTTTCATTTTATTACCAAGGTGTATATGCAGTTTTACAATTTGTCGGGTAAACCTTTTGCCTAGAATTCCAGAGCAGTCACTTTCGTTCCTTTTCGACTCTTTAAAAGTAAAAGGATCATCTGAGCACTTGTCCTTTCAGGCTCATTAAACTTCGAAGGCGACTAGAGTCATCTTTTGTCCTTTTTCTCGACTCTTTAAACATGAAAAGGCAAAGTTTTGTTTCAATGCTCTAAAATTAACTTCTCACGAAACATTTCTGGTAACAGTTGATTTCCTTAGTGATTCTTTAGCGTCAATTCCAATGGCAACATTCCCGTAGTCTACCAGTGAAGGGTTCCCCTTGGAAGGGAATCGTGGTCCTTTTCCTTCCTTCGGAAACGTTGGTGCTCCTTATATTGCAACATTGTCCCTCCTTGGGTTAACTATTGGTTTACCTGTCTGGTTATTTTCAACCTCAAAAATCCCAAGTGTCTCAACTCCGGCCCCGCCATCTCCTTCGTTCGAATCACAGCATGATGATTCTAGAGTTGACCCCTCGCCTTCTTCCCCTGTTTCTTTCCCTTCCTCTTCTACTTCGCCTGATGAAAGTTTCAAATCTAGTAACCAAGAGGCTAAGAAGAAGAAGAAGAAGACGAAGAAAAAGAAGTCAGCTAAGCGAGGGGCCGAGTGTGCAGAGGTTACTCCAAATGCACCTCTTATCGGCAAACCTTCTGATCATCCACGAAAGGTCAAATTCAGTTGCAAGATGTGTAAAGGTGACCATCTCCTCCGAGACTGCCCTGGCATTCCCAGAGTCTTGGAGGTATGGTCTCAAAATCTGGATCGACCATCCTCATCGACCTTTGGAGATCATGTCGATGCTACTCTCTTAGCTAGCAATGGTAAGAAGAAAGGGAAGATTAGATTTCCCTGTAGGTTATGTGAAGGAGAACATCTTCTTCACCTTTGTCCTCTTATGGATACAGCCTCCAAGATTTTGGAAAACCTTACGGCTTCTCACCCCCAACTCCCTGTTGGTTATCAGAGGCTTTCTTCTGACCCCCCCCGGTTTGTAAAGAGATTGAATGGACCCACCCTGCTCTTCCTGAGCCTGACTCTCTGGTGTCTGTTCCCGACCAACCATTGGCCAGAGCGAGTGTCGACCTGGTTTCACCACCGGTTGCTCACTCTGTTCCGAAAGATCATAATGATCATACTGCTCATGTTCTTCTCGTCTCCTCAGATTCTCATGAATCGAAGAGTAACCCTCCCATCCCGATGGTTCAGGAGAGTCCTTCTTCTATTCCTACAAAGTAGGGGGGAAATCATACGATACCCCTACCAAGTAGTTGAGTTGTTTCTTTCGACTGGAATCACTTCACTGCTTTCTACGTCCCATCTTATGTGCCTTTCCAAATCACAGTACACGCCTATAATATGGCAATACCTGGCACTTTATTAGATGAAGGTGCGCCTATTAGCATCATGTCTTCTACTACTTGGCAAGCTTTGGGTTCCCCACAGCTTGTACCTGTCACCTAGAATCTGTTGGCTTTCGATGGAGGAACCAGTGAACCCTTAGGGATCCTTCTGAAGTTCCCTATTACTTTGGGAGACAAGACCGTCTATATAGACGTGATGGTCATCCAAGGTTCGTTAGATTTCAATCTTCTCCTTGAACGTGACTTTGTTTATGTCATGGGAGCTCTTGTTTCTTCGCTTTTCCGTGTGGTTTGTTTTCCACACTACAAAAGAATTGTGACTATTGATCAATTGTCATTCTTTGGTCACTAGGCGCCTCCTTTGCAACCATCGTCCCCTATCGGCTCTTGTTTGAACACAGTACCTTCCCCGCCACAGGTCAATTATGTGGCTACCTGTTCCGTCTTCGCATCTGTTGATGATCACGCAGATGGTCTCGTACATCATGTACTGGGGCATTGGAACCCAATCTATCGTTGGTACCCAATGACATGTGTTCCTCCAGGAGCATGGTCCTTCCGTCTAGTGAAGACCTCTTGGTAGCCATGTTCTCATATGGTCCATGAACAGGAATGATGAGGATGATTCCTAGTCTTGTGTCAACCTCGTTAAAAAATGAAACAAGGGTTGACGGAGCAAAGTTCATTGTCTTGTGTCAAGCTCATTAAAAAAAGAAACAAGGGTCCTGAGGATAGTTCTTTTACTATGTCAACCTCATTAAAAAAAAGAAACAACTCCCTTTTCCAAATCGAGTCTTTGATTAAGATCTCGTAAAATCCTAGTCGAGTATTTCCAAGATCTTGAAAGTGAACCTTCATTCCATCCACCTAGTTGAATGAAATGAAGCTTGGGGGGCATGTACCTCGATTTGAGTCATTATGATGGGGGCATGCGAACTTATAGCAAGCATAGTTTTTCGTTTCAAGCTTGTTTAAACATAAAACCGAATCCAAGTAGAGTTCTTCGTGGTTCAAGCTTGTGTAAAGATGAAACCACACCCGATTTACATGTCGTGATTGTCGTTTTTATCAACTAATTTCTGCTAGATGAGCCTTGGTTGTTTCATTCCATCCTCACCATCTCTTTGGTCGATCATATGCTTTCACTTGGTTGTTTTTCCTTTCCTGAGGGACCGCAGTGATGAGTGGTTTTATCAGCTAGCCTCTTGACCATTATGTGTTTTGAGCAGTTCCTCCAGGATGAGCCACGCTCTTTTCTAACTCGTAAAATATGAAAAGCTTACCGAGTATTTTTTCCCTTTTTGACTCACTAAAGAGAATAAAATGAGAGGTCTGCTTTCAACTCTTTTCCGACCTTTTAAAACTGAAAAGATTATCGAGCTCTTGTCACTTTGAACTCGTTGAAGGCTATGAAGCATCATCTACCTAGTATAAGTTTACCCCTTTTACGGACTGGGATAGATTATTTATGAAAAAGGTATACGTTGATCTTTCATGGTCAATAGGTTCCCTTGGATATTATTTTCTACCTTTTCAAGTTCGAGAGACAAATTTACGAAAAGGGACCTTTGGAGTTTTCTTTTCCGTGTCTTTTTCAAACTCTCTATACATGAAAAGGACTCCGAGTTTTACATCTATCGGACTCGTTAAACCCTAACGACATAGGACTTGTCCTCATGACGAGATCGAGCTTCTCCTTCCTAAGGCTCGTTAAACCTCACTAGGTCGAATTCATCCGAAGGATGAACTTACATTGCAAGCATATGATATCCCCTTCAAGCTTGTGTTTCAAAATAATTGGGTTACTCGCCAGAAATGGTGGGGGAAAATTTGGAAACATTCTGTTGATTGCGTTAGTTATTGCGGCAGCTTGTCGCTCTTGGACATCGACACTCTTTTGCTTCGTGTCGGGTTGGGATATCCTCATTTTATCATTAACTCTTCTGGGTCTTGGGTTATTCATTTTGCCTCATTCCATCTGATCCCTGCTGCATCGTCATGAACTTTGATCCCTTGGTACCAAAATGCTACCAAATTCTGGAGTTGTGTCGCCGATATGTCCAAAGAGCTTAATCCTTCTGCAGTTTGTAGCCTTACACACCTTCCTTAGATTCTCTATCTCATTCACAATCATCTCATTATGGCCCTCCTTCGATCAGTCGCTTCCTGTCAACTTCAGCTCATTATCCAGGAAGTTGACCTAGAGACTTCTTTTTGGTACCTTGGAGCTTGCATGCCTCAATGTCAAGTTCTTCGCACTCGATGACTGGCTTCCATCATTGGTCTTCGATCGGGTGATTTCACGAGTGTTCGACTCCAGATCATTTTTTCACACTTTGTGGATTTTACTAGCAGTACCTTGAGAACCATTGACATTACTGGTGGTCTCTCTCGCCCTTGTTAACTATTCACATCATTGGCCGGTAATCAAGTGATTTTCTAGTGTGCTCGACTTCAACACATCTACTCGCATATTAGAGATTGTACGATGGACAGGTCGGGATTCAAGACCCTGAGCTCAGATTACACAGGTCCAGGTTGCGTGGATTGATTTATACATTACTCTTTTGATTGGATGGTTGCGACCATACCTGAGTCGTTTTTATGGTCTTTCTGATTGGATGGCTACGTCCATGCCATAGACCATTTATGTTTATCTTCTGAATGGCTGCGCCCATGCCTTATGCATATGTATTTCCTTTCACTATGTACTCATGTATCAGAGATATCAGTTGTACTTGCGTCTCCAGGTTCTGTGCGAGGTTGTTCTGTTTTAGTTATGGATTTGTAAAGTATTTCACCCCTCCCGCTCTCTCGACCTTCATGCTTTAGGGAGCATCTATTACACAATAATTTGTCACCGACTATGCATTCCCTGATCCCGGATACTGCCAGTCCGTGTTACTGACATCTGTGCCGTGTCATGTTGCCAACTGTGTGTCATTACCTTCCTTGCAATCTCAAGAAGAGTGTCTCATTTCATTATCCCTGAAGAAAACCCTTTTTACCTAAGTTTCTGGGTTAGTGCGAATCAGAAGTTATCCTCCTCGCGAAGGTTGACAAGTTAACACTGGCCCTAGCGAAGTCTTCGCTCTGTCCCTATGTTGCCCCCGCGATGAGCCAGATTTGGCAAGTTTTTCAACAACTCGTCGAAACTTCTAGATGAAATTGCTTCATGGGCAGTCCTAGGGCTGGTTGTTGGGTCAGTTGAGCTCATCTTTCTCCTCTGGGATAGTTGTTCCACCTTTTGTGCAACCTCCCTAAGAGATAAGCTCCTCCTTCCTTCTCTTATGGGACCTCTCTCTCCTATAAATATCTCCTCCATGAATAACATCAGTTAGGTTGGATGTAATGGAATGATAGCTAGATGTAACTTGATAGTTTCAAGTTTCCAAGAGAGGAGTAGAGGTAGAGAGTGTTATTGACGTGTGGAAGTAGCCTCATTTGTGTTGTGATCTGAGAGATGCTTGAGTAGAGTTGGCTTGAGAGCTTTCTAGTGTCAACCCTTTTGGACAGAAGAGAGTGTCATATGTTCCCTTGGGAGACGGTTCACAAGTAAATGCTTACGGAGACATACGGACAGGACCCTTCAAGGAGGCTTATGACGTCAAGGCCCGGTTGCAAGTTTACTTTGATTTATATTAATACAAATCAACAGCTTGTTTCCTAAATCATGCGTTAAATTACATGTCGATAGCTTGAGGTTCCTTGACTCTTCAAGTAGATTGTTTGGTTGTTTTCTATTTACGTTTGTGGTGTTTCTCTACATGTTGATTTCAGGTATGAACGACTAGAAGAATGAAGAGTTGGAGCAACACGATGAGGACTTCATCAAACGTCGGATTGAAGGTAGGTCTTCATAACACCAACTTTCTAAGGAAGTTTGCTTTGATATTGTCTATGCAGTGACTAGACCCACTCTAGGGCTAGAGGGGTTGCCTCTGTCTGCAGAGGGAACTTACCTGTGTCACAAGGTGGAATTTCACCAAACGGTTTCTGGGTTCTTTAGAACTCATGTGCCTTAACCTCTCCACCAATGTTCATGGCTAGAGCACATCCGATGCTACCAAAAACTAACAATGGACATGATGCTTCCACATGTAAGCTGCCTTGGGACAAAATTGAGCAGGAAAGAAATGAAGAAAAGGGTAAAACACTTGGTAAAGGGAAAGAAAAAGCACCTGAGTTCGCTCATTATGTTGTGGCACATTGCAACATTGGAGTAACTGAAGACTAATTCAATGCTTCACTTGCTTCAAGGAAAGTTGCTTGGTTGCTTGATTCAAGAGCAACTTGCCACATGACTTTCAAAAGAAGTTTCTTTGAGGAATTCACTACTAATGTTGATGGAGCAGTATACTTTGCAGACAAGTCAAAACTCAAGCCATAAGGGCTTGGCACCATCAGGCTCAAACTGCCTAGACATCCAGACTTTCTTCTACATGATGTTCTATACCTCCTGGAGTTGAGGAGAATATTGTTGTCTTTGGTCCACATCCGCCAGCAAGGACACTCCATTCACATATTTGATGGCAAGGTTGAGGTCAGAAAAGCATCAGACCACTCACTTTTCATGACTGAGATAGAAGAAGAAAGACTTCTGAAGCTACAAGGAACCTCTGCTCGTGCACAGAACTTTTCATACAGTTCTCACTATGATGAAGGTACACTTCCATTAAGTCTTTTATGGCATGCTAGATTTGGACATCTAGATTCTAAACTATGACAGCTTTCGTTTGTTGAAGAAAAATGGTGTTACTAGTTTGCCTACTATTCCTAGGAAACTTAAGCAATGTGAAGCTTGTATCTTAGGAAAGCACAACAAACAATCTTTTCATGATTCCCATTCCAGAGCACATAGAAAACTTGAACTCATTCATTCTGATTTATGTCGCCCAATGGATGTTCCTTCTGCAAATGGTAATAAATATATGATGACATTTATTGATGACTACACCAGAATATGTTGGGTTTATTTATTGAAGAACAGATCTGAAGCATTTGAAACATTGAAGAACATTCATACATGGATTGAAAATATTGCACAATCTCATATTGGCTCTATTCGTATTGATAATGGAAAAGAATGCACTTCAAATGAATTTTAAAACTATCTTATCCAGCAAGGGATCTATTAATTTTAGTTAACAATGGTATGTTCTATGCTTAGCACAATTACTTCAATGTACTTTAAGCAGCCCAATGACAATTTCCAAATTAGTTTCTAATAGCAATCACATCAACCATAATTCACATTGACAGTAATTGTAGATAGAACATAAAATAAAACGCAGAAGACGAGCCAAGACAAGAGGACACCAGATTTGGCGGATGCCAAGGAAAAACCCCAATGTGGGGAAACCCTTTGTTCAATTCTTCTTATTATTATATCAAATGTTTAGTAAAGAGATAGAGAGTACAAAAAGTCAAAATTTACTTGTCAAATCAAAGTCAAAACAACCTTGTCAAATCTACAGTGAAACTCAACCCCAACCAGAAAGTCAAAGATGGTCAACGCAACAGTCAAACTTCTTCTTTGAAGATCGATTGAAGGCAGTCAAACTCTACCTCCAACAGCAGTCAAGGTCAACCCAAACAGTGATAAAATCTATGGTCAAACTTGGTCAACTTGAAGTCAACCCTGCAATCAAACAGGCTTGCAGTCAACGCAAGTCAAACATCCCAGAATTTCTCATTTTTTGTGCCAATTAATGCGACCTGGTCAAACAGAGTCAAACCCACAAAATTGCAGTCAAATTTGGTCAAACAGCCCCTAGTCAACACTGGTCAAACCCCTGCAATAGTCCTAAAATTTGGCCATGCAATCTACCCAGAAAATGTGTCCTCCTTGCCACACGTTAGAGAAAGAGAATGCCCAATAATTGTACAAACCAATGAGAGGAGGGAGAAGAATGTGTGAGTAATGATGATGCCGAACGAGGTGAGAGGTCACATGTATTTGTACAAGTCATTGAGGGTGAAGTGACGCATCCATTGGGCTTCATGAGCCTACATGATGATGTGGCTGACCTGAACAATTTGCACATGTGTGGGCATAAATTCAAAAGCACACTTCCTCTTGTCCAAATTAAATGATCTTTATATAAATTTTGGTCCTCTCGAAAAGAGGAATTTAATGCAATCATCATCTCCATCAAATGAGTTGTCCCAAGGTGGAATTCGCCCCTAGTTGCCAATTTTAACACTCCCTTTCAACTAGGAAGAATTCCACCTGCCAATCCATCCATCATCATCGATCATCATGCCATCCTGTCGACATGTACCATCTTTGTATCTCATCTCATCTCTGCTCTACTGAACACTAATATGAATAATGAAGAAGAATTGATCGAGAGTGACAAAACCTTACCACTCTCCACTGATAAAAGTTAGTCCAGAGGTAGAACCTCAATCAAACTTGATCCCAGATCAAGTTGTTGAACAACATGCATCTTAGCCATAAGGGGTACAGTAGTACACGATGCATCCATCTATAATGTTATGGTCCCTATCCACTTTTCTCAACCCATTGGCCAGATGAAAGGTACTTCCCATGAGTCCCAGACTACATGGGTAGGATGTATGATGGGGCATCAGCAGGAGAAGGTGAGCCACTCAGCCTGCTCATATGTCATAGGAGAAGGTGAACCACTCAACGTGCTCATATGGCAACCACTCATCCAATGCATATGTCAAACGTAGGGGAAGGTGAACCACTCACCCTACACGTGTCATCAATTATAGGGGAAGGTGAACCACTCACCCTACACATGTCATCAATTGTAGGGGAAGGTGAACCACTCACCCTATGGTTGTTCATAGCTCCAAAAAGTACCCCAAGCCCCCAGGAGTTCCCAGAGCTCAATGTCCAACTCAAACGGAACCCTCATGGGAGGATCTTTCCATGACTCCAAGTCTCTCTTGGAACACAAAGAATTTGACCTTCCCTAAGGGCTTCGTGAGGATGTCTTTGACCTCCTCATCAATCTTGATGTGTTGGAGCCTTATTGCTCCCCATTGTACCATATCTTGGATAAAGTGTTACATGATATCAATGTGCTTGGAGCGATCGTGGAACACTGGATTCTCTTAAAGGCAAATCCCACTCTGGTTGTCGCAAAAGATCACAATGGTACCCAGCACATGCTAGAATAGCTCACTAAAGAGATTCCTCAACCAAACAGCGTCACAACAGGCCATACTAGATGCAATGTATTCGGCCTCAGCAGTGCTTCAAGCAATCGATTTCTGCTTTCTGCTCATCCACAAAATCGAAGCAGGCCCCAATGAGAAGCAGCATCCTGATGTGCTCTTTCGATCCACCACACTGCCAACCCAATCAGCATCAATATATCCATGTAGCTTCAAATTCTTGGCAGTGTATCTCAGTCCATAGTTGATTGTGCCACGGAGATATCTCAAGAGATTCTTGGCAGCAATCCAATGTATGTGATGAGGCAAGACCATAAATTGACTCAACATTTTCATAGCGATGTATATGTCCGGACAGGAGTTTAACAGGAACATTAGGGCCCCCATAAGTTGTCTATATTCAGAAGGGTTTGCTAATTCAGGCCCAACAACACTTCCACATAGCTTCTTGAAGTTGAGTTCCATCAAAGTAGACACAGACTTTCAATCCACCATCCCACATCTCTCGAGCAGTTTCACAACGTATTTTCCTTGAGAAAGGAAAATCTCACCTGGCTTTTGCCAGACCTACAGGCCTAGGAAGTAGTGCATCAGTCCTAGGTCCTTCATCTGAAACTCGGAAGCCAACTCCCTCTTGCATTAATAAATGAGAGGGTCTACACCCGTCAGAAAGAGATCATCTACATAAAGAACCTTGAAGTATAGGTTAGGATCAGCATCGCTCCTCATAAATCCCAGCTTCATAAGATAGCTATAAATCCTTACATACCAAGCCTTAGGGGCTTGCTTCAACCCATAGAGGGCTTTCTTCAACCTACATACATGTGTCCTTCGATCTTGTACTTCGAACCCCTGAGGTTGTTCCAAGTAGACTTCCTCCTTAAGCAAGCCATGCAAGAAAGCAATCTTAACATCCATTTGATGTAGGCTCCATCCTTGAGTGGCAACAAGAGCAATAATAGATCGGATAGTGGTATATCGGGCAACCAGTGCAAATATCTCGTCATAGTCCACTCCTTCCTTTTGAGAGAAGCCTCAAGCAATGAACCTGGCCTTGTATTTCTCAGCACTCCCATTTGCTCCATGTTTGATTTTGTATAGCCATTTTGAGGTGACTACGGACTTGTCCTTCGGTCTAGGCACCACATCCCAAACATCATTTTTCATGATAGATTCATACTCTTCATTCATCACATCCTTCCAGACTTGGTGCTTTACGGCTTCTTCGAACAAACATGGCTCAGTTTGAACAATAGTACTCATAGCAGCTAAGTACCCTCGATACATGTTCGACTTCTTACTTTCACAAAATGTCCCTCTTGGAGCAATATGTCATTCATCATCTTCGAGAGTATTTTTGAGCCACAAAGGTCTTTTCCTTAAGGTAGAGAGATCACCAGGAGGTGGATCAATGGGATCCATTAGGCATAGGTTCATCCTATTTTCCTGCAGCATCATCATTATCCTTCCTTGGAATGGGGAGGTCTTTGGCTTTCCCAAGGGCAATGTCTTCATCGAAGGTGACATCATGGCTTACTTCCATGTCTCTTTGACCAGGCACATAGATTCAATATGCCTCTGAATTTTCACTATAGCCCACAAATATACCTTTCTTCCCAGATGCTTCCAACTTGTTTCTTTTCTCTTTAGGCACATGAAAATATACAGAACAACCAAAAATTCTAAAATGAGAAACATCAGCTTTCTTACCAGAGAAGACCTCCTCAGGAGTCTTGAAATCTAGTGCTTGATGAGGGCTCCTATTTTGAACATACACAGCAGTGTTGGCAACGTCTCCCCGTAAGAATTTCGGTAGACTGAGATCATGGAGCATGGCATGAGTGGCTTCCATAGTTGTTCGGTTCTTTCTTTCAACAACTCCATTTTGCTCAGGAGTGTATGGAAAGATTGTCTCCCTCTTAATGTCAGCCTCTCTACAAAAGTCATTGAATTCATTTGATTCATATTCGATTCCATTGTCGGTCCTCAATATTTTGATCTTCTTCCCTGTTTGATTCTCCACCAAAGCTTTGAAAGAACAGAACCATTTGAACACTTCATCCTTCTTCTTTTAGAAATAGATCCATGTTTTGCAAGATAAGTCATCCACAAAAATTGCATAGTACAAGTATCCTCTCAATGATGTTACGGGCAACATACCAGATAGGTCAAAATGGACCAATTGAAGAATATCGGTAGTTTGGCTTTCACTTGAAGGGAATGGTCCCCTTGTAAGTTTCCCAATTGTGCAACCCTGACAAACTTCTTCATGATTCATGTTGAAATCAAGCATACCTGTGACCATCTTCCTTACCCTCAGTAAGGCTTTGTAATGTAAGTGGGCAAACCTTCGGTGCCATAGCTCAGATTGACGTGAAGCATCGCAAGTCAAGGCTCCCAAAGGACTTCCTCCAACTTGATAGAGACCATCAACCCTAAATACAAGTGTAAATGCATCTTTAGGGTTTTTTTTGCCAAATACGTACCTTTCCATCAATGAATGCTACCTTGAAGCCTTTATCTTCCATCGCAGAAAGGGACACCAAGTTCTTCTTTAAATCGGGTACATACAATGCTTCTTGTGAATGAATGGTTTGACCTTGATTCAAGTGAAGATGAAAGTGCCTATCCCTTTTACGAGGTAGGTGGCATTGTCTCCAAGTATGATCTCCAAATTAGTCTTCTTTTGAATCAAATTTTGTTAAAAATGGCAACTAGAGCCAAACTCCATGTGGGTCATCTTATTTATGGCAACTGATATTTTTCTTGGATCCCTCTCATCGAGAGGTGTAGGATTGATCTAAAGATCATCCGATTCCGATAAGTATTCATGGAATTACAAATTTATTTGCATTATAAGACAATTCATCAAGGTCGGCCAGCAACCAAATAAACGCCACATGTGCTCAACGTTTTAGTATAAATAGAGGTGGCCTTCAAGTCATTTCAACACTTTTGGGATCTTTTCCTCTGTCTACTTGTCTTTGGGTTTTAGTAGGAGGAGAGATCCTAAGGAATAATGTTGCCCTGATGCAGAGGGTAGGGTAGAAAGCCGGAATTGCCAAAAAAGCCAGAAAAGCCGAAACTACCGGAAAAGTCGAATTGTCGGAAAAGCTGGAAATGCGAAAAAGTCGAAACTGCAAGAAAAGTCGAAGAAGTCGGAACTATCGAAAAAGCCGGAACTGTCGGGACTACCGAGAACAACTGGAACTACCGGGAACAGCCGGACCTGCCAGAACTGTAGGGACCTGCTGAAACAGTCGGAGCATCTGTCTCCGAAGGAGAGTAGCATGCAAGGGACAGCTAACTAACATTGGGACAGTTGTATGGTACTTAGCAGCGAATAAACCAAGCATGCAATGTTACAGCTAGCATGCAACAACAAGCATGCTAAGGACAACAAGCATGCTAGGGACAACAAGCAAGCAAGGTGCAACCAACACATAGGTCAAGATGGCAACATGGTGCAGCAATGGCACATAATGCAGTACAATGATGTGTACAGTCATGATTAATGAAGCGTGATGAGATGCAGCATAGTGATGATGGGTGCAGCATGGTGCAGCACGGTGAGGTGCAGCATGATGACGAAATGCAGCACAACAATAGGTGAAGAAGTCACCTTGGAGAATTAGTTGAAGCAGCATGTCTTCAACTGATCTCATGTATCATCTTCTTAGAGATGATCTATGCTCTTATCTAGATAAGTCAAACCGTTGACTTATGTTGTAAACGTACTATCTCTCTCTCTCTGCTGAACTATTGAAGAACATATAAGAAGAATTGATCAAGGGTTTCCCCACATTGGGGTTTGTCCCTGGCTAGTGCCACATCTTGTGTCCTCTTGTCTTGGCTTGTCTTCTGCGATTTATGTTTATGTTCTATCTGCAATTTACTTTAATGTTGATGTGATTGCTAATCTGGAAAATATATGGAGCCAACTGTGAAAATTGAAATAAATTACTCTAAGCATAGAACATACCTAAAATTAACATGGTATCAAAGTTGAGGTGAAGACAATGCGCAAGCAAGAGTGAAAGAGCAATCACCAAAGACAGTTGGGAAAGGACAAAAGGATCAGTGAATTCCTCATCCCTCTTCAAATTCACCAAGGGTGAAGTCGAAGTAGAGAATATTATCAGAATGGCGCAGCGGAATATGGCCTACCTAGAGATCACTTCATTAGAAGACCGGATCTCAAAGTGGAAGGAAAGGCAAACAACTAGTTCGGCCATTATGCGAAGGAGTGTCCGAATGGCAAGGACACATCACTTGATGATGATAACAATCATTCCAGGGACATCTTCAATGATCAAAGGAATGACAGGTAATGCAAGTCATCAAGGAAATGGTCGACTCTTCATAGAAAGCAAGGAACCCCAGGTATGAAGAATCAAATGTTGTTTCTAATAAGATCAAGAAGCGTTATCTTGTATTGGCCCTCTCCTTCAGATTCTTTGGGAATCTGGCTTATAGATTGTAGTGCTTCAAGGCACTTCATCGGATAGATGGGTGCAATCTCTAATTTGGTAGAGATGGAAACAATCGTGGGATTATACTTGGAGCCGATGCCACGTATCCCGGAAAGGGTGTAGGGAATGTTAACTCTCAATTGAATAAGGGTAACTTGATTCATTTACAGAATCTCTTTTATGTACCTGATCGCAAGAAGAACCTGGTCTCCATCTCGGAAATGGAAGTCAAAGGTTTCAGGGTGGCATTCATCGATGGAAAGGTATGTGTTAAAAAATATAATTTTCAAAGATGCTTTTTCTCATGGGTCCAGGGTTGGCAATTTGTATCAAGTTGCAAGATGGTCCATTGGGGATCATGTCAATTGACATATCGCATCTATAACACCGGAGGTCTACCTATGGGGCGCTACCTGATGTGAGTCAAATGGTGATAGGGATGTCTGAATTCAAGTAGAGCATGAAGGTACATGTTTGAGAAGTACCGAAGGAAAATCTTATAAGGGTACCATTCCCCTCATGCAGCAAGTCCACAGGTTTGGAACAACCCAAGGAGTTTGAGATTCATGATCAGGGATCTCATGTATACAGGTGGAAGAAAGCCCTCTATGGCTTGAAGCAAAACACCCTGGGCGTAGTATGAGAGGATTGATAGTTGTCTGATGAAGCTGAGATTCACCAAGAGTGAAACCGATCCAAACAATTACCTGAAGGTTGTGGATGATAGACCTCTCATACCGGCACCTTATGAGGACGACCTATTTCTGACAGGTGCAGACCTTCTCATTTGCAGAAGTAAGAGAGAGTTGGATTCCGGATGTGGAATGATAAACTGCAAGCATGTGACTACCTCGAGGATCTTAACTTTCAAAAGTTATATGGTAGTGATGACGAACCAAATTTGGGAAATGCCTCTGAGTTTCATAAACTCATTCGCATTGATGTTCTTGGTGAACTTCTATCTGGACATATGTTTTGCAGTTAGCATGGTGAGCTCA
This sequence comes from Pinus tabuliformis, assembly GCA_031772625.1. Classification (NCBI taxonomy): domain Eukaryota; kingdom Viridiplantae; phylum Streptophyta; class Pinopsida; order Pinales; family Pinaceae; genus Pinus; species Pinus tabuliformis. Next base: position 474,705,224 of record CM062812.1, read on the forward strand.
TATTTGGTTGAGCCTCACTGGATTGGTGCCAAGAATCTTCTGAGATATCTTCAGGGCACAATCTCTCATGGATTGAGATACACTGCCGGAAATATGAAACTGCATGATTCTTCGAATGCTCACTGGCCAAGCAGTGTGGAGGATCACTAGAGCACTTCCCAGTGCTGGTTCTCTTTGGATTCTGCTTTGATATCATGGATGAGCAAGAAGCAGAAGTCAGTTGCTATAAGCACCTCCGAGACCGAATACATAGCTACGAGTATGATCTCGTGTGAAGCTGCATGGTTGCAAAAGCTCTTAAGTGAGTTGTTTGTACACATGATGAATACCACTGTGATTCTCTGTGACAACCAGAGGAGGGATTTGATTATTGAGGAATCCCGTATTCGATGATTGCTCCAGTAGTTAGACATCAGATACTTCCTTATCTGCGATATGGTAATTCGATGAGCGAGGAGGCTCCATCGCATTGAGACTGATGTACAAGTCGCAGACATTTTGTCAAAGCCCCGGGGAAAGGTCAAATCTGTGACTTTCCCGAACGACTTGGAGTCGTTGAGAGACCTTCTTATAAGGGTCCTGCATGTTGCATGCATTGAGCTCTGGGAGTTCTGGGGGCTTGGGGTACTTACTGGAGCAACATACGACCACAGGGCAACTCACCCTCCCTTGGTGGTGCCCTATGAACATGATGATTAGTTCTGTTGTGGGCCGAGATGATTAGTTCTCCCGTGGCTACTGTGGAACAAGATGATTAGTTCTCCTATGGGTCGGGATGATTAGTTCTCCTGTGGGCCAGGATGATTTGTTCTCTGTGGCAACTATGGAACAAGATGATTAATTCTCCTGTGGGCTAGGATGATTTGTTCACTGTGGCGACTATGGAATAGGATGATTAGTTCTCCTGTGGGCCAGGATGATTAGTTCTCCATGGCATCCACTGACAGGGTGATTCGTTCTCCTATGGACAGGGTGATTAGTTCTCCTATCGAGGCATCCTACCCATGCAGTCTGGTAATCATGGGAAGTACCTCTCATCTGATCAATGAGCCGGGAAATGAGGATAGGGACCATAGTAGTACTATCGATGGACGCATCGCTGTATCTACCGTACTCCCTATATGCTAGGATGACCTCCATTGATCCAGGATCAATGTAACTGACCTAGGATCAGTATGAGTGGTTTGAGACACTCTCTTGTGACATTGATCTGGGATCAATGACACTGATCTAGGATCAGTATGATCTGGGATCAATGTAACTGACATGGGATCAGTATGAGTGGTTTGAGACACTCTCTTGTGACATTGATCTAAGATCAATGACACTGATCTAGGATCAGTATGATCTGGGATCAATGTAACTGACTTGGGATCAGTATGAGTGGTTTGAGACACTCTCTTGTGACATTGATCTGGGATCAATGACACTAATCTAGGATCAATATGAGTGGTTTGAGACACTCTCTTGTGACATTGATCTAGGATCAATATGAGTGGTTTGAGACACTCTCTTGTGATATTGATCTAGGATCAATAAAACTAACTTCGAGTCAGTAAGAGTGATGCGACACACTCTCTTCAGATGAAACTGACTTCGGGTCAGTGGAGAATGGTATGAGACATTCTCGATCAATTCTTCTTCTTCATGGTTCATCAAAGCAGAGCAGAGCTCAGCATATCAAAGCAGAGCAGAGCAGTGCAGGGCACTTGTGGCAGAGATAGTACATTCGAACATATGGATCAACGGATGGAGTTCTCCCTAGTTGAGAGGGAGTGTTAAAATTGGCAACTAGGGCCAAACTCCATGTGGGCATCATATTTATGGCAGCTGATATTTTTCTTGGATTCCTCTCATCGAGAGGTGTAGGATTGATCTAAAGATCATCTGATTCTAATATTCATGGAGTTATGAATTTATTTGCGTTATAAGACAATTCGTCAAGGTCGGCCAGCAACCAAATAAACCCCACATGTGCTCAACATTTTAGTATAAATAGAGGTGGCCTTCAAGTCATTTCAACACACTTGGGATCTCTCCCTCTCTCTACTTGTCTTTTGGTTTTAATAGGAGGAGAGATCCTAAGGAATAACGCTTCCCTGATCCAGAAGGCAGAAAGCCGGAACTATCGGAAAAGCCAGAACTACCGGAAAAGTTGGAACTGTCGGAAAACCTAGAACTACCGGAAAAGCCAGAACTGCCGGAAAAGCCGAAAAAGTCGAAACTGTTGGGAACAACCAGAACTGCCGGGAACAGCCGGACCTACCAAAACATATTGAAGAATTGATCAAGGGTTTCCCCACATTGGGGTTTGTCGCTGGCTAGCGCCACATCTTGTGTCTCTTGTCTTGGCTTGTATTCTACGATTTATGTTTATGTTCTATCAGCAGTTTACTTTAATGCTGATGTGATTGCTAATCTGGAAAGAATATGGAGCTAACTGTGAAAATTGAAATAAATTACTCTAAGCATAGAACATACCTAAAATTAACAAATTTGAAAGGGCCTCTTTGTACCCAGTGAAGTGCCTTGAGGCTCCACGATCAGTTAACCAATGATCTAAAGTATCCAGAGGAGAGGCAATAGATAGAGTGGAAATAAGATAAAATTCCTTTTTGTTTTTCTACAACATTACTTTCCTCATACTTGGAGTTTCTCGATCTTTTGGGAGTTCGACCATTTCCATAAAGCGGAGGGAGCATTCATTTTTCCTTTTTTGTTGAACATGTTGTTCCTTTGATTGCCATTGCCTTTGTTGTTGTTATTGTCATCATCCCTTGGAGAATTCTTCTTGTAAGGACACTCTCTAGCATAGTGGTCAAACCTGTTACAATTGAAGCACCTTCATTTTCTTCCTTCTTTGAATCCCTGCTTGAACCCTTGACCCTGTCTCCTTGGACCAGCGTTATTTTTCTTCTTTGCATGAGCGGAGAAAGCAGTAGGTTCATTTCCATTTGAAGGCTTGTCTCTCTCCATCATCCTCGTCTCCTCTTGAGTGCATCTAGCCAATAATTTATCAAAACTAGGAATCCTGTCATTGTTGAGAATGGTGGTGTTAAACACATCCCATGCTCTTGAAAGACCCCCAAGTGCAATGAGAGTGAGCTCCCTGTCAACAATAACTTCTCCAATAGATAGAAGGTCATTCTTGATTTGTGTGATCCTCATGAAGTAGGATTGGATAGACTCCCCTTTATCCATCTTAATGTCCTTCAACTTGTTTTTGAAAAAGAGGATTTGATTTGCATTGTTCACTTTGAACATCCCAACAAGCTTATCATATATCTCCTTAGAAGTTCCCAAATCAGAAATATATGCAACCAAATGCTTTTGAATAGAGTCAACCAAAATTTTCTTTACTTTGACCTCACCTTTTCTATACTTTGTCTTAGCAACAGTTGGTGCATTTGAAGGAGGCTCCACCACTTTTCCATGCACATAGTCCAATACTTCATGCTCCTCCAAAGACAGGTCCAAAGTCATCTTCCATGCATGATAGTCAGATTTGTCATTGGGCTTATCCTCAGTCTTGAAGTAAGATGAAGAAGCCATTGAAACTTGTACCATAAATCTTTCTTGGAGATTGCTTCTCTCTCTCTTTCTTGGGCTTTGTCTTCACCTAGGCTCTGATACCGTGTTAATTTTAGTTAACAATGGTATGTTCGATGCTTAGCACAATTACTTCAATGTACTTTAAGCAGCCCAATGACAATTTCGAAATTAGTTTCCAATAGCAATCACATCAACCATAATTCAAATTGACAGTAAATGTAGATAGAACATAAAATAAAATGCAAAAGACAAGCCAAGACAAGAGGACACCAAATTTCGCAAATGCCAGGGAAAAACCGCAATGTGTGGAAAATCCTTTGATCAATTCTTCTTATTATTATATCAAATGTTCAGCGGAGAGAGAGAGTACAAAAAGTCAAAATTGACTTGTCAAATCAAAGTCAAAACAACCCTGTCAAATCTGCAGTCAACTGCAGTCACACTCAACCCTAACCAGAAAGTCAAAGATGGTCAACACAATAGTCAAACTTCTCCTTTGAAGCTCGGTCAAAGGCAGTCAAACTCAACCTCCAACATCAGTCAAAGTCAGCCCAAACAGTGATAAAATTTGTGGTCAAACTTAGTCAACTTTGCAGTCAATGCAGGTCAAACATCCCAAAGTTGCTCAATTTTTGTGCCAATTAATGCGACCTGGTCACACAGAAGCAAAGCCTCCAAAATCGCAGTCAAACTTGGTCAAACAACCCCTAGTCAATGCTTATCAAACCCCTGCAACAATTCTGAAATTCGGCCCTGCAATCTGCAAAGAAAATTCGTCCTCCTTCCCACACGTGTTAGAGAAAGAGAATGCCCAATAGCTATACAAACCAATGAGAGAAGGAGAGAGAAGAATTTGAGTGATGATGATGCCAAATGAGGTGAGAGGTCACTTGTATTTATATGTCGTTAAGGGTGAAGTGACATGTCCATTGGACTTCATGAGCCTACATCATGATGTGGCAGATCTAAACAATTTGGACATGTGTGGGAATAAAGTCAAAAACTCACTTCTGCTTGTCCAAATTAGATTATCTTTATATCAATTTTTGTCCTCTCGAAAAAAGGAATTTAATGCAATCATCATCTCCATCAAATGAGTTGTCCCAAGGTGGAATTTGGCCCTAGTTGCCAATTTTGACAGCATCAAACATCAAACTATCGTGCCCTATAATCCCCAACAGAGCAAAGTAGTTGAAAGAATGAACATGACAATCTTAAATATGGTACGTTCCATGATGTCTTTCAAGAATGTTAAACTGATGTTTTGGGCTGATGCAGTGCTATGTGATGTGTATATAGAGAATAGGTGTCCATTTAATGCTATCAAAAACAAGACTCCCTATGAAATGTGGCATGGCCACATTCCTTTGGTAAGGCATCTCAAGGTTTTTGGTACCACCTGTTATGCCTTGATAGTAAATACAAAAGGAACAGAGAAACAAACTCGGGGCAAGGAGTCGCAAATGTATCTTCTTGGGGTACTCAAATACCTCCAAAGCATACCATCTCTATGATGAAGTGAATAAGAAGTTTATAATATCTAGAGATGTGATCTTTCTTGAATCTTCCAACACTTACAATGTTGTTGAATGGCAGCTTGATCGCTTGGATAGATTCGTACATGCAAAGTCTTTTCGAGAGTTTGATCATGAGATTCCACATCTTGAAAGGGGGATCCCTATACTGGATCAATCTATGGAATCTCCTTTTGAAGCACTCTCTCCCCCGCATGAAGTTCCAACTGCTGATGACACTTTGAGTGATGTAATTGACAGAATTGGGAAACTAAATCTTGATTCAGCCCCATCTCAGTCAACTGAGCAGTCTGGGCCATCTCAGAAAGGTCCTCCAAAATGGCTAACAAAGACACTTGAAAGTGCCCATCCTGATGAGGTTGGAAAGACAAGAACAAGAAGCTCAACCAGACAAAATGGGGGTGATGTATACAATCCTGATTCACCTATTGAAATGGATGTTTCTTATGATTGTCAATTGAATTTGTCTATAGATTTCGAACCAACTTCCTTCAAAGAAGTCGCTTCTCATGATGAATGGAAAGCAGTGATACAAAAAGAATATGATGATTTGATAAAGAATGGCACCTAGAAGTTGGTCGTTCCTCCATTGGGGACCAAACCAATAGGCTGCAAAAGGGTCTTCAAGAACAAGTATAAAGCAGATGGCTCACTTGACAAGCACAAAGGCAAGCTTCTGGCAAAAGGTTTTGCACAGAAATAAAGGGTCAACTATGAGGAGACTTTTGCCCCCACAGCAAAACGGGCTACCATCTAGACACCCTTTGCCTAGGCATCTCAGAATGGTTGGAAAGTCCATCAAATGGATGTAAAAACTATTTTCTTGAATGGAGATCTGAAAGAGAATGTTTTTATGTCCCAACCAGAAAGATTTGTTGTAAAGGTCAGGAACACAAAGTATGCAAGCTTGTAAAATCCTTGTATAGCCTTAAGCAAGCATCGCGAGCCTAGTACGAAAAATTAATTGAGCATCTTTTGAAACTCAATTTCAAACACTATGATCTTGATGATACAACTTTGTTTGTCAAGAAAGTTGGCAAAACAGTTGTATATCTTGTGGTGTATGTAGATGATCTTTTGATGACAGGGAACAATGAGAACTACATTGCATCCATAAAGAAAGAATTGAGGAAAGGTTTTGAAATGACAAATTTGGGCTATGTTCACTATTATCTTGGTATTGAAGTAACCCAACATCCAAAGTTTATATTCCTCTCAGAAGAAGTACATTAAAGATTTGTTGAACAGGTTTGGCATGGCTGAGTGCAATCCTTTGACTACTCCAATGGAACAAAATTTAAAGCTCACATCCACTGAAGGAAAAGAATTTGAGGATGCAACAAAGTATAGACAGCTCGTAGGAAGTCTCAACTACCTAACTACTACCAAACCAAACATTTCATTTGTTGTTGGAATCCTCTCCAGGTTTATGCAAAAGCCTTGTGAGAGTCATTTGGTCTACTACAAAAAAAGTTCTAAAGTACTTCAAGGGAACTCAAGACTTTGAACTCAAGTATACACAAATGGGTGACTTCAGCTTGATTGGATACTCTGATTCAAATTTCGATGGAGATAAAGAAACTGGAGTATCTACTTCAGGTTATGTTATGAGTCTTGGATCAAGAGTTGTCTCCTGGTGGTCACGCAAATACTCAGTTCCAGTAGATTCCACAACTGAGGCAAAATATGTGGCAGTAGCTGAAGCAACAAAGGAAATTGTGTGACTCAAGAAAATTCTGGAAGATTTGCAAGAGAAACAAGTACATTCAACGCCTATTTTGATTGACAACACTTATGCAATAAAATTGGCCAAGAACCCAAAGTTCCATGATCGAATGAAGCACATCAATACAAAATACCACCTACTTCAACATCATGTTGAGGCCAAGACAATCCACCTACGGCATTGTTCCACAAATGAGCAGATTGCAGACATCTTTCCCAAAGCGCTTGGAAGTGAAAAGTTTGAAAGATTCAAAATGATGCTTGGACTCACCAACATCCCTTCATATTAAGGGGGGAATGTTGCCACCTAATTTGGGATTAGGAAAATTATGTAAAAATAGTAAATACAAAAATAAGGAAGGTGAAGAGACACTAGAATTTGAATTCCAAGAGTCTCCCTTCAATGTATTTATCAATGATCTTTTAATGCAAATACACAATCACATTTGTGGAGTTACTCCTGGCCTGACAATATTGCCATGCATTTTTGTAATGCACCATATCTAGGGTTTGTAAACCTTACCAAAGACAATTGTTCTAGTGTGGAGAGCTTGTGTGATACAAGCTTGTTATTGAAGCCAAGTTGGACCTGCTAATGTTGATACCTGCTTGTTGGAAATCTTTGGTGGTGACTATTGTTTTCTTGGTTTTCCCTCAGTAGGGTTTTGGAGAGCTCAAACGATTGTACCAGTTTTGTGATAAAGTTGTGGTATGTACATGTACTCCTTATATATATAAAAAGTTTCCAGCTGTCCAATAGTTGTGTGATTGCAAATTTGAATTTCAGCTGTCAGTCTTCCTGATTGGGTAATTTCCAGCACTTATTGTTCATGCTGATTACACATATTTAAGGGCTGAAACTGTGAAGTGGTTTGACAAACATCTTGAAGATAAAAGGGCAGATATACTGCTATAAATCTGCAGTAATTAAGGTGAATTCAGATCTGATTTATGTTTGGAGAAGTGTTGCCCTAAGGGCTGAAACTTGTTGGTACATGTTTGGTATCTTTTCTCTTGGGCTGCCTAGTGTATTGGGTTAAAGTGAGATAAATTACTGTCCACTGTTTGCTACTGTAAAATTAATATTCCAGATCTGGGAAAACTCTGGTGAAAGGTGGTTTTCCATTGCCTGCCATGTCTAGATTGATGCCTATGTGGTCTACTACTAGTGGATCCACATCCAAATCCCTTAATCTATGCGCCCCAGAACTATGACAAGTCAAATCAGTTCGACCCAGAAATTGGACCAGTTCGGTATTGAAACTACCGAGTTGGTGTATGATTCAGCTGGTTCAGTACCATATCAGTCCCTCAAACAATTTTGAAGATAAGTCAGTGCAGCAAGGGGTCAACTCGGTGAGCTTGACTGAGTCCAAGTCCAAGTCAACCAAGTTTTAAAACACAGTTGTGACGTCTATTTTCTTGAACTTACCTATACATAGTGGCAAACGGATTTTAAGTATTTGAAGGTTGTTATTGAATATTTCAGTTCAGCCCTAAGATTGAAAGTTCTGAGTAGATTTGTGACCTCAATAAAGTGAGGTCAAATTTCTGAATTAGGTGAAGTGCATATACTTGGTTGAGATTACTTAAATTCACGAAATTTCTACATGACATAAGCTTTGAAACTGTCTCCACAACACTGAAATGACACCTCCATCATGACATCTTCCCATACCTACTCTACTGGAACAACGAGAAACTTGTAAAGACAACCATCTCAAATTCCTCTATATAAAACTTGACTAGGTTTGGGGTTGTGCTTTCTAATGATTACTTACTGGCCATCAAAATCAAACATACATTGTAGATTTTTCATGCAAGAAACTGAAAGAAGACTCTTCATTAAACCAAAAGCATACAAGACATATCTAGCTCAAGAACATTGCCTGAAGGCATGTAAACATAGAACCCAATCCTGTAACTAGACAAGTGACATCATTTTACCCAACTCAACCTATATACCATCTTACTATTCTTGAAGTCTACTATATGCCTTCTTGTTGAAGCTCATGTATCCAAATGCTCCAATGTACACATACCATCTTATCCGTGAGACAGTGTTGATGGAGAGGCACAATACCATGGAGAAACCTGTCTCAAGTTTGGATGCTAACTTATCCATTCCAACTTAAGTTTCTACACTCCATACTATTACAAACCCCTATTGTTGTTGCTTAGCTTTCTTCTTCTCAAGACAGTAAGATGTATAGTAGCCCATCAGTTCACTTGACACACTTCACATCACTCAAGTCTTTCTTCCCCTGATACGAAGAATTGATTCTTCTTCCTTGCCTTTCTGACCCTTCCCATAGCCTTCCTTACCACCTTTCTTCATCTTCCCAATGAGGGCTATGTTCTGACTCCTCTCCACAATAGCTAAAACAGTCTACAGCCTGGACTCCTCCTTGATGAAATTATCCCAAAGCTTCTCAAATGTTGGAAGCTTCTCACAAGCACAGACCTTCAACAAACAATCCTGAGATGAAGGAGACTCCATTTAAAGAAGTGACAACTCCTCATTCTCCATCACTAAAATGCAGTGCGTTGATCTCGAAGTTGCGTGAAAGGACACTGGTCATTGTGTCTATATCACTCATGCATGTGGCAGTGAGCTTGTGCTTCAGTAACATCTTGCAGTTAAAACTTCACATTCACACTGTAATGTTCCCTATTAATTGATTGCCCAAGGGAGGACGAAGTAGCCTATCCAACTCCGTAGACTATAGTCAATGATAAAGGGGGAAACCCATTATCCAATGCTTTTGGGGCAACATTGGTAAAATGGGGTGATTGGGGCAAAACTTATGAAGAAAACCAGAATTGGGGCTAAGTGCAGGGAAACTTGTAACCCCTCAAATTAAAATAAACAGAAGAGTCCCCAAAAAGAGTCTATAAACAAGAGAGAGGAATCATTATTCTCATCACGGATGACTGGATATTATTGTTTTGCGAGCTAAGGCTCTGAGGGTTTTAAGACCCCTTTTTCCTTTGATTGGTTTCAGTGGTGATGATCCCACCCTAGCCAATCCCCTCTATCTCCACTGTTTGGCATAATTTTCTGAGGCATTTTCATCTGGTTTTTGGCAAGCGTGGACAAGTCGGCTTAAAAACGGACATGCTGTGGCATCTTTCCTCTATTCCAAATTCTCTGAGGCTAACAACAAGGGCAGTGAGGCAGCCTGGGGCTTCTGTGGGGCATAAACCAACACCAGTCCTCTATATAGGCCAGCGGAACCTTCAAGTACCTAGCTGAGGTCGTTCCAGGACAGCGGAACCCTCATCCACTCAATAAACTTCCATTCTGTGGCACTGAGACCTAGTCTAAGGCAATTTTGGAGCAGTAAGGACCCCCTCTATGGTTTAATTGTATCGGCACAAGATTCTGTGGCTGCCAAACAGTACCGAGGTTCCTGAGGAACCTTTAAGGGCTGCGGATCAACCTCAGGGGGCAGTGGACCTCCTCCATACTCACACCAGCTCTTCCAAGTAGTGATCTAAGGCAGCATAAGATTGAAGGTAAATTGGACCAGCAGATTCCCTTCTACAGACAGGTGGAGGCCATTCTAGGACTGCAGATCAAGTCCTGAGTGTACACTGATGCAGCAGACCCATTCTACCAGATTCTGTTGAGTCAGTGGCCCTCTCCCTAGTAGTGATCAGTGGCAGCAGGTAGTTCTGGGCAGCAGCAAAGGTTTGTAGCAGCAGGACATGCAGCTGAAGGCAACAGAAAGATAAAAGGGCTGTTAGAGCGTCACTAGCATAATTGTAAAGGTCATTATCCAACTGTCTCCTGAGACAGCAAGTCCTGTAAGTTGGTTGTTGGGTCAGATTTATGGATTTGAGTATGACTGTTGTTGCAATCATATATTAATTGCTAGGGTTATATTGGAGAGACTGTCACTGCTATGGATACAACCAGGCCTACTGATCACATTCTCTAAGACCAACACTGGTCATACCTGCAGCTCCTATAACACACTAAAACCGAATAAAACAGTAGGAAAAGAAATTAGATTCAACACTCCAATCACTAAAGCATTTAGGGCATCACACCCTCTCATGAGTCCAGAACATGGGTGGGACTACTTGCAAATCGATTCCAAACACCAAAACTCCAGAGGCTGGAGTTGGTGATGGGACTTACTTTCATATTGCTTGTATCCTCCTACACTACAGGTATATGGGTGACGCCTCCAGAGATTTGAACACGGTTGATGCCTACAGAGCTTGTCAATCACCAAAGACTCTTGGGCACACACCCACTAAAACCCTCCGAAAGCTCTTTCTTGCAGACAGTTGATCTATCCATACACCTAAAAGATCTCAGAAGCACACAGCTCTCGTAGCATTTTAAATTTACAATTCATTGTAACAAGACCTGCAAACTACAAACCATAGAAAAAAACTGAAACTCAATAAACTCAAAACTACCATTTCTACACTAGAACTACAAACACATTGCTAACTGAAAAAGTATGAACAAGAAGCAGTGGAAATTCACAGCATTCAAAATCACATCTATCTTTCTTCTATTGCCTGGAAGATAGAAGTGTAAAATACAATCACTACAAAACCCATTGTAAAATTCACTCAAATCTCTAAGACAAAAACTAAATGAATACCACCCCCACTCTCTGTTTCTTTATAGACTAAGAAAGGCTTATAGATTACAAAAAATTGACCAATCTGGGGTGCTAAAATAGGAAACCTTATCTCAGCCGTTTTGTCCTAAAACAGTGCACCCTCTCCATGTGATTACTTCTGGCTGGTTTATTTTCCTTGAACCTTCCAACCTAGCTAGTTCTGGACTCTGGAGATACCCTTAACTCTTTATGGACAAAGAAAGGCTTAGGGATTACAAAATAGTAAATACAGACGACCTTTGTGCTAAAATAGGAAACCCTATCTCACTCATGTTCTCCTAAAATAGTGCACCCTCCCCACATCATTAATTCTGCTTGGTTTATTTTCCTTGAACCTCACACTCTAGCTAATTCTGGAGATACCCCTAACTCATGTATCTTTCTAAAATAGGAATGATTCCTAAGCCTGGCACCTTTTGTAAGGCTGGAAAGGACTAAAATAGAACTGCACACTGCTAATTAAAGCAAATAACAAATCTGAAACCATCCAGCAATAGCCAAATACTAAGACTGGAAATAGACCTAACAACTGTACTTTACTACTTCCCCTAAATCTGGAAAGGAAACTAAAATCAGGAACATCACACTAAATCTGGAATCACAGTTAAATCTAGAAAAGAAAAGCATAAGGCTGGTGCATGCAAGTGCCCTCTCTGTCTACATAATAACAGCCTGCCTCCCAATGCTGCACCCTCACCCCCTCTCAGCTTCACACAGGAACCGGGGTACTGCTGCTCCAGAACCTGCCGCAGTGAGGAAAGTAAATGCACCATGATGATGCTGCTCTTGACTGCCCTTTCAACCCAACTGCACATAGAGAGCAAGGCTGCTGTTGGGTAAGTTTCATTGCTGCTGCTGAACCTGCTGTGATAATGAAAATAAGCACAGCATCTCCTGTGTCATGTTGATGCTTCTCTTGACTATGCCTTAAAATTTCAACCTGCCTACACAGACAGCAATGCTGTTGTTGCGTACACTTCTCTAGTGAGGGAAAACTGTAATGTACTGCTGCACCACTGAAATGAAAATCTTCAGAGCAACACAGTAAAACTCTCACAAAAGTCATGGATGGAAGGAATCCACTGTTGAAAATATATACCCTCTTCCTTCATGGGCTGGCCAAAGGTGACCCAAGGAAAGCAGGGAAGGTGGGCCCATCATCAACTTGGGAAGTGTGTATATTGCAGAGTTTCATTGGTGTCTGAGGAAACCACACATAATTTAGAAGACATTTTAGCCCAGCTAAAAGTGATGAATTTGGCTACAGAATTGAAAATCAAAATGCTAAAATGTATTGGGGATTCAAAACTGATAATAGATATTAAGAGATAAGTTAGTAACAAAAATACAGACCTCACTCAAACAATCCAAAACTGTATAGATTTTATCTCTTATTTTAATTAATTTTATTCATACAAATGGCCTGAACTTTTAATAGTGACGCCAACAACTTGACAAATATAGGGCTTTTGTTACATAAAGAACAAATTTTATTAAACCATTATGCCAGACATATATTATAAAAATAAGGATTTAATCTGCTTGGAGCATGCAAGCTCCCATAATAAGATATAGATAATTAGTGGTCATGCAGAGAAGATTACGACCACTGCAATATAGGATGGCCTCCTTTGAAATCGTATTATATTCACCTCAAATGGCAAGATCTCTTCCAGACTCCCTAAATGTAAAAAGAAGTACTCAAAGCTCAACAACTAAGATTACCTCCATTAGCCTTCCTCTTATGTTCTCTCCTGTTAGCCAGCTTTAAGAGATTACACTCATGAATTGTCCAAGCAATGGGTGTATCCTGATTCCAACTTTCGACCTCATTCTTCCCTATTCTTGTCTATTCTCATCCCCCAGAACCACTTCAGGTACATGTATGATATTTTCCTTTGTAGTTAGAAATAGCTTCACTGCTAATGTTCCCCCCATGGTTTCACTCCACACTCATCCATCCTCTAGGAGGAAGTCTAGAACATCAGAAGCAAATTAGACGCCATGTGATGCTTAAGTTGAAACTTCGGAAAGGCGACTCAATGAAAGAAAGGAAGAGATACATTTAATTCGCCAGAGTTGTGCCTGATAGTCATATGACTATCAAAACTCAAGGGGCGAACAACACACAATGGCTCTCAACATTCACCACCAAAGGTTAATAAACTTATAGTCGGACTTGGAGAGGACAACTAAGAGGGTGAAAAGGTCAGAGTAAAATGTGAATGACAAGGCAAGTTGGCAAGAGAGAAAGCTAAGTTGCATGAAACATTGAAACAGTTACTAAGTTCTAGTTTCTGAAATGCGAATGCCTGGAAATGTGACCCACGCTCCCACAACCCCCCCAAACCAAAATGGGTACGTGGGGAAAGGCAGTATACAAAAAATATAAATATACACACACTCTAAAATAACACATTATCTTGCACCCAAATAAACAAAAAAATAAAAGTGATACACATAAATGACATTTAGAAGGAAACCCATGCCTATATTACATGATTACATGATGCAAAATCCCATAGCATTGGCCCTTCATCATCTACTACCTTGCTAGTCATCAACTTAGAAGTAGCCTATGGGATGATGTTGGAGGTAACAAAAAGCAGGAAGTGACCAGGAGCAATGTTGCACGAAGCAGGGATATTATTTGGAAGCGAAGCGTCTAATTAGTTGTAGAATATATGAAAACATACATATTTGTACATAAATCAAGATAGATATGGCATCCATTGTACATCAATGACTAATTATTCGAGCATCAACCATCTAGATTCTAGCAATTACAAACATACATCAAATTTTTAAGCATTAGCGATTTAGCATATCATAAAACATAAAACATTTAGAACATAAAATAATAAAACATTCAAATAACTTATCTAGCAAGTGAGCAACTGTCAACATGAGTCATGTCCAAAATTCAAATAATAAAGTTTACAAAATAGGCCACTTGGCCACCACCAAGTACACACTGAACTAGAAAGAGTAAGACAGAAAAGTTCAAATTCACAACAAGACTACAAGTCTAATCTATGACAAAAGTAGTAAACTGTGAATATATCTACTAGTCTCTCCTCCTTCCACCAAGAACAGTGCGTGAGCCTCCACGTGGTGGCACTGAAGAAGATGGTGGTAGTGCAGAAGATGGTGGCAGTGGAACTAATGAAGATGAAGCCCCTGCTATTGGTGTTGAAGCATGGAACCTGAGAACCATGGGATCGTATGGGGGTGGGCATCTCAACTCGATCATCATCATCCTGGATAAGAGCGTCCTCCAATTGCTCTAATCGCAACACTCCATCCTCCAAATCGGACACCTTTGGATTTTTGTCCCAAAGCTTAAGGTCTTTATTAGTCTTTGCGTCGTCACAGTAATGGGACAACAATCACAAGTTGTAGTGATATAAACCAAGCTCTCTACCCGGTCTAAATTTAACATGTTCCTTTTAACATTGTGGATGAAAGAATAAGAGCTCCAACACCGCAGAAGAATTGTTTACCACCTGTGATAGCACCCGAAATGCCAAAATTTGTAGAAGTGGAGTAGTACCTCCATGCATGTTCCACCACTCAAGAGAAGATAAATTCTCTCAATCTCTAATTGCATGATTGCTTCCAAATGGACCAGTGCCAAGCGTACAGTTGCTCAAATGTTTTTGTATCATGCCAGACTCCTCCCCAACAGGGACTAATTTATACAATGTTTAATATAACCAGATAACACCTTTGGCTCTAGGTATGGTTTTATCCTGCTACCCCCCGAGTGTTGGTGTTGAAAGCCATGATGGATGACAATAATAGGTGTTAGAACATATGCTAAGGGATGCAATGGAATGCTTAGCATTCCCATCGTTTTTCCACCTCTACACGAATATAATTATACAAGGTGATATCTCTAGGCTCAACAATGTCTTTAATCCGCTCCAACATGTTATCCATTTGCTCATACACCTCCCCAGTTATTGGTCGATCTAAATCTGCGAACTTGATCATGTAATAAATTGGTTTGGTGAATTGCAAAACATATTTAATCTGTGACCAAAAGTAGTTGTCAAGAATAGTGTCCTTGACTACATTAGCACCATCTCTATCAGTGTTAATGTCATCCCATGATTCAGAGGTCACCATATTAGTTAAAGCTTGTCTCACCTTCACTAGTTGCCTAAAGGTGAGGTAATAACTTGCAAATCTTGTTTTTGAAAGTTTAAGCAACTGCAACTTGGAGTAAGTGCCATAAAAGTAGTTTACCCTTGTATGCCCTATGATAATTTAATGAGTTGCTTCCCTTTCTTGTAAATCTCACTAATTCATCCACATTTTTTATGCTTCACAATATGATGCATCAAAAGATTCAATGTGTGCACCAAGCACCCAGACCAAAAGATGTGTGGATGAGTACGCTCAATAATTTTTCCTGTTGCCTTACAATTTGTTGCATCATCGGTGATCACTTGAACCACATTATTAGGACCAACATCTTTGATTGATTTCAATAGGAGATCTGTAATGTTTTGGGAAGTTGCACTAATGGAGGAGAAGTCATGACTTGCAAGAAACATTGCACTACTAGCAAAAACACCAAGAACATTTATCAAATGTTGGTTTCTAACATTTTCCCACCCATCTGATACAATGGATACCCCACAATCCACCCACTCATTTGTAAAACGTGTCAAAGCTCTTTGAACCTTTCTTTTTTCTCTTTCTAATAACATAGTTCTACCTTTCCCATAGTTGGGGCTCTTGTATCCTTTTGAGGCTTCATTGATGGCCTTAACCATATCATGTCAATAGGCAGAGTGAAGCACATTGAATGGCACACTGCAAGCACAAAGAAACTGGACCACCGTTCAATCCACATCATCCCTCCCAGCAACATTCAGGAAATCTACTGTTGTTCTTCTACTTTCAGAGCTTGCAGAAGCACCATGAGGAGATGAACTACCAAATCTAGAGGTTGCACTTGATTCAAAATGAGTTTCTTGTTTTTCTATTGTGCAACCTCCTTTATTTCAACATATTTTTTTCTTTGTTCCATTGAAATCTTAGGGCAAATTGCTATCCCCACAGGACCCTTTTTCTCATCACTGTCCATCACCCCACAAAGATGCCTCCTCACACGAGTATATGAACCACTATATGGTTTTCCTCCATGACAACCATGAAGGCACACAAACTTGTAGCTTCCACCACCTTTCCCCCCTCAAGTTTGGTCACATAATTCCACAAGGGTGTCAATGCTTTCCCCTCATGCATTTCAGTGTCCTCTTCAAACCCTTCCTCCTCATCATACATTGGATCACTCATATGGGTACCACTATCCTCTTCTTTTTCTTCCTTTCTATTCCTACTCCCCAACACCATCATGAAAACCAAAAGTGGAATGATACATATAAGCCAAAAGAACACCATTTTGGAATATGAATATAGATGGACAACCTGCAATGAAATGAGCAAGAAAAAAGAATGGGAAAGAGTAGGAGAGGGAAGAGAAAAATTACAAACAACAATGACAAAAAAATGAGGGAGTTTGGGGTTTGCATTTACCTCTTTAGCTCTTGTAGATGGCAGCTCTTCTTTACTCCCCCAAGCTCCTCCTCCTTCACTCCCCCTAGTTGTTCCTCCTTCACTCTCCAAGCTCTCTTCAAGCCTACCTTCTCCAAGCTCTCCAAAGATGCAAGGATGAGGAAGAGACAGGGGGGAATGGCTTTTAACTCCATCTATCTTTTCCCTAACTCACCATAAACCCACCCCCAACCCAGGTTAGAGCCTCAGATTTAAACCAAAAAAAAAAAAAAAATTGCCTCTTCGAAACCGCTTGGGATCCGCCCGGATACGTGCCCAATCCGCCATGGATCCAAGGCGGGTCCCAGTCCAGAACTGCGGATTGGGCCCGCACAATTCCATATTTCCAAGAATAGGCCCAATCTGGTGGAACCACAAATCCAATTTTCAGATCTGCAGTTCCGTCGAAGGATCACCCAAGGATCCATACGGGACACGGTTCCGCCCTCGGATCCTGGGGGGGATCGTGCACTGACCAGGGGAGAAACATGTGCAGGTTCCACTAAAGGACAACTAACAACTTCTCAGTTCCGTCGAAGGATCGCCGAAGGATCCGTACGGGGCACGGTTCCACCCTCGGATCCTTGGGGGGGATCGTGCAACACTGACCAGGAGAGAAACATGTGCAGGTTCCACTAAAGGACAACTAACAACTTCTCCAGAGAAAGTTTAGAGCCCTCCTAGGAAGGCCAGATTAAGTTCAATTTGGATGGCACAGCAATGGGTAACCTAGAGACAGCAAGAAGAAAAGAAGCATTAAGAAATCATGAATGAAATATAATAGCAATACATATGGAGAATATTGAGAAAGATTTGAACCACGTGAAAGTTAAAGCCTTGATAGGAGGAGTACAAATATGTTTAACACTTTGCACAAGGAATATAATAGCAGAGAAAGATTCAGAAGTCATCGTCAACATAATGAATGAAAAGTCTGAAATGGATTGAAAACAAGAAAACCAATTGAATTGAGGCTGCCTTAGAATATGAAATCACTGAATTTCACCATGTCAGGAGATCAGCCAAAACCAAATGGCAGATTGGCTGTCCAACCAAGCTCTTTGGTTGAAAAACTTAGATCTAGTGGTAACAAAAACTCCAAAGAAGAGTCTGACTGAAAAATGATTCTAAATCACCAAGTACAACATAGAACTTTATGAATTGATTGAGGACCCACTTGACAAGTACTTAGCAAAAATAAAGCCAATGGATATATGAAGGAAAATATTCCCCTAATTATACAGAAGGGACAGCAGCACCAACTTACAATGCAGGGCCACAAAATGAGCCAGGAGGAAGGAAATGGGTTGCACAACAGGTTTAAGGATCATTCTTCACATCCTGATTTACTCTGTTTTGGCTCTGGAGTTCTCCTTAGGCTTGATTCTCTCAGAAACCAGTATGGATGAGCCGCAATCCCAGAAAAAATGAATATGCCCAAAGAAGAAACCAACATCAAGCCTATCCAGAAAGTCACCATGCTTGATGTTGGAGTTACACGGAAGAGAGGGCGACAGTATACCTAGCACTTACCACCAGAAGCCCAGCAATGATACAAGAAAACAGTCAATCTGGGTGAGAGCAGCAGAAATGATGAAGGCAGAGAATCAGAGTGGAAGGACCCAAACGATTGACAGGAAAGAAGAAATATTTACCCTGTAGTGCCTGAGTACAAGAAGGAGGTTCACTAAGCACTAGTTGATATTAATTCAAATGGAGGAGGAGAGAAAAGATGATTTGGGAGAAATGAGGAAGATTATAGAACCATGGGGAAAGGAAATAATGCTGGAGGAAACATGTATTGAGGAGGAAAGAGTATACATTACTCCTTATGTGATGTCAACTCAGGCCCAAATGCAGCTTTCAATGGATTTCTTCAAGGCATCAGTGGAAAAGGCTAAACTGGATAATTTTCTGTGGATGAAGCTGTAGGAAGAATTATTTAAGCATCCTCACTTGGATATGCCTCCTACATTCACCACTGGAAAATACGATAGTTCCTCAGATCACAAAAGCAAAGGCAGTTTAAAAAATGACTGACTAAGTCCTCATTTGCTTCTCTCATCATTTACTCAGTAGTCTTTCTGTATATTAAGAACAAGAAATGTTTAAACTCTCGATCTGTATCACAGTCTCGAATTTGGATATTCAGTCTCCCATTTTTTAATGGAAAGGTACTGGGACTATCTGGGGTAACATATTTTTGTTTTATTATTTCTTATTACAAATCTTATTTTTCTAGCAAAAATCAAAAAAGGAGCAAGCACAGGGGACTAGCCTAGGCCATCATAGAGACCTGTACATGCAAAGTCCATAGATACCTGAACACGCAATGTCCAAGAAAGAAAAATGAGCTTTACCATAAAAGACAAAATGCCAACACCATTTCAAACTACCAGGAGAAAAATGCAGGCATTTCAAAACACCAGACTGCTAAATCTATCATGCAAGAAACTGTGAGAAGACTCACAATGTGGTCAAGCTTACATAATAATTAAGTGGAGACAAACTGTAACATTAAAAATTTGGCCGATACTGCTCTAACTTTTCCCTTGATCAAAACTAGATTCAAGCAGAGGGGTCTCAAATGCTAAGTTCTGTATCTTCTCTTTGTTTTAATTGCTTATTAAATGTGTTTTTCCATCTTAGAGGTATCTCTGAGAATTTATAATGAAATGAATGACGACAAATGCTTCAAAGCATCCTAATCCATTACCAGACTTAAAAACACATGCATGATAAAACTCAAAGTTTCAGAAAAATGGTTTATGTTAATTGAACTTCATTCTGCTTCTACAACATTTATCTTACCATAAACTTCACTCAGCTTTCAATGATTGATAGATTCAAATTTCCGGACGGTGCAAATAGAAAAGCAGACCTGCGATGGCATATAAGTCAAGGAAAGAGACTTCCACCTGTTGTAAACTCTGTAAAATTCCCAAACTCAAGTTTCTAGAGGAAAATGGGTTTACGCGAATGGTTTTCCCATTTCGCATAAAACTCTCTTAGACAAATCTATGAAGGATAAAGTAAACTAATTTTAACCAACCCCTACAAAAATCAATGTCCTCCTAAGTAATCGCCATACCTGTTTAGGTACCTTCAAATAATTTATTTAAAAGTATTGTAAGTTATATTGTTTCAATACAACATACCACAATAACTATAATCTCTTCATACATGAAAAATTAATATCTATGTTTATCAAAAATGCTGAAATTTTAAGATTACTAGCATACCTCGAAAGTCTTATTCAGCAAGAGACACACATGCGCCAACACTCCATGGCCTACCAGAAGAAACCTCAGAATGACAGCACATAACATTGCAACGAAGGCCCTCAGGGGGGAGCTTATTAATATCCAAACAAGCAAATACAATTTCATTCTCATTTTTCCGAATCACGCCCAGCTTCTCTTTTACATTGACTAAGAAAGCCTTGTACACCCCGTTTCGCACACGCTTCCCAGTACCTTGCAACGGAAGCCATTGATTATCCTTAAAATCATACCCCCTTATTTTACCTTCAATGTAAGCGAAAAGAATGCCTTTCACTACGATTGTCTTTTGGGTCAGTTTCCTCCAGGTTGCAAAAAGAACTTCGATGCCATTGCAGGGTTTCCCCTCATAAGGATCGCCGCTGCTGATTGTGGTGATGGTTGACAAAATGGGATCAAAAATAAACCCCAAACCCCCATAACACATCCCAAACAGTTTCCCATTCACCACAGCACAGTCCCGACAAAATCCATCATTTAAAAACTCCGATGAAGGAATAGACAAAGAAGTCCACACACCTACGTCGGGATCATAAACCTCTGCCCAGTCTGAAGAATCCACACAACCGCCCATGACATAAATCTTGCCCCCAATACTAGCAACTGCAGGCTCGTACCGTGGAAGCTTGAGGGGTGCAAGGGACTCCCACCTATTCAAGGAGGGGTCATAGGCACACACAGCGTCTGAAGTGGCAGAGTTCACCAATCCCCCAATGGAGAAAAGCTTCCCTCTGCTCACAACGAACTTGGAACATGTCACATTGATGGGGCATATGGGGAGAGGCAAACAAGTCTTGTTCTCTAGGTTCCAGGCATAAAACCTTTCATCCCCAATTGCAGAGAACATTAGGTTTACATAAAGGTAGTCTTTCGGAAGCCCTTCTGATGATGAATTCCAGTTAATAATTTGGGAGGATAAAACAGTTTTCCATACCTTGGAGACTGCTATGAGGTGTTGATGCATTAGTCTTGGAACTTTGGCCAAGCAATCCAACGCAATTTCGTTGGGTAGTCCAGGCAGAATGATGTCTGAAGACTCTCCATCGCTGTCCTTGAATTTTTTTGAGCTCTTCTTCTCTGCCTCCCGCTGCCGCATAGCTCTCTGTAAAATGGGTATATGGCCAGTAAAGCGTTTAACGTTGAGAGTAGATCAGGCTTAATCCATTGCCCTGCTGCTGGAGTTAAACCTTAAATATAACAACCCTTCTCTGATAAAATGTGCCATGTACCTGCTCTCATAATTACATCCTCCTTCACTGAAATACCCCATCCAATTTAGATCCAATCCTTGCCCAAAAGAAATTTGGTGAGTCTTGTCCTTATCCCCAACGACTTGTTAAAAAAATTGGGAGAATGGACAAAATACTGTTCCTATCATAAGAGGCTGGGTCATTTTGAATAAGAATATGACCATTAAATCGATCACATGTAACCTCCCCATCTTCACACTTTATTATAAATGATTCGTCTCTAATAAAGAATCTCTGTGTCCTTGAGTTGAATTGAGCATCTAGATATGATGACTCTGGGACATATAAACCGAGGCACAGTTCTGATCCTTAAAAAAAATCTATGATTAATGCAGATTCTTCCAAAACGGTTATAAATATAAATAATTTTTAATAGTATAACCTGAGATGTTTCATTTATAAATTTCAATTAATTTATAAATTTCAATTAATAATATGTATGAACGTGTATTAATGTTCGTATTCAATCTATTTCACATAATCCTATAAAACTTCTCAAGCATACTTTTTTCTAAATATAAATAAAAGTATAATTCATGATATTTTATAAATCTGGTTTATGTAAATAAATATTTCATGATAACAGAGTTTTGAGTTTATATCGGGAACATTTTTTTTATTTTGATGATGATTTTTTAATAAAAAACTGTAGATTTTTTTTTGGTAAATTATATTGCATTATAAACTAATGTTATGCAGTAGGTAGTTTAGTTTAAATATAGTTAATTGGATTATGAATTGTTGACAAGGTGTTAGATGACCAATTAAAATTTTCATTAAAAAAATAGAAATGAAATGAAATGATATTTTAAGGTTCACCGGACTAAAAATAGTTTATGAGACCATTAGTGTTCTTTGTTTTTCGCTTTTTGCAATTCAATCCTTTTTCGATTCAAAGTGATGATGACTTGGTCCAACCTTCCAACAATCCCCTCGCTAAAAAGACAATGCCAAGTATCTGATGCTAACATGTTCTCATAACTTTCTCTGATGTCTTTGAATGCATCACATTCCAAAATGAGTTGTTTTTCGGATTCCATAGCCCCAAAAGTGCAAAATGTACACACTCGTTCCCAAGCTTCTTTAACATCGAAGTGAAAATGTTATGCCAAAATGTTTATTTTTGGTGAGCAACCTACCTCATTGGTTGTAATGAAGCTTTATAACATTATTTTTTTTGCAATGTTTGGTTCAAATTGATATGGAGAGACTTAGTGGCAACTCCATTCAAGATGTCAATTCCAAGAAAATCATTTTGCACAACCAATTGTCTCCTACAAAATTCCTGGGAATTGAACATGATTGATATAGAGTTAAATGCAATTGTGTTTGTGACAGTGAAGGCATGGGAATATGAAACCAAATTTTTATTGTTATCACTCAAATGACGTCTCTTTCTTTTGCAAAGCAAAATTGACTTGAGATGATTTATAATTTGTGATTTAGTATTAAATTACTTTTTAAATTAAATTGTAAAGACATGTTAATTAATATTAATGAATAATTCATAATAACAATTTTTTTCCTATTAATTTAACAACTAAATTATAACTACGACAGTTATATAAATTAAATTTCTAGTAATTATAGATGGATATCAAAACACTTAGTTTCTCATCAAAATACTTAGTTCCTGAAACATTTCTTATTGTGAAAATAAAAATAATCATTTAAAATTTTTAAATATTAAAATAAATAAAATATATCATTAGCCCTTTTCAAATTTTTTATAAATATTATAGGTTTGTCTATGATTTGTGATTTTGTACTAAATTGATTGAATTTGACAATCACTTTGAATAAAACCAAGAATAAAGTATAATTAGATTAAATAACAAAAATCACATTAATTTTTTGCATGATAACTGAGAACATTTTTTGTGTTTGATTCGAGGAAAGAAGATAGAACAACTTTAACAAACCAATTGAAACAGATGAGAAATTGAAGACCAATAAATGTGGAATGACCTCCACTTTGAATAAAACCACGAATAAAGTTACAGTTGATTAAATAACAAAATTCACACATTAACTTTTTTTATGATAACTAAGAACATTTTTTTGTGTTTGATTGGAGGAAAGAAAATAGAACAACTTTAACAAACCAATTGAAACATATGAGAAATTGAAGACCAATAAATGTGGAACAATCTCTACCTCCTTGAAAAAGAATATGGAACTTCAAAGTAGGATCCTCATAATATTGGATTTCAAATCCTTTGACTTGAGAGAATAATAGACATTAATCATAAGGAATTCAAAAAAAAACTTGAATTCAAGAAAATGAATTTCTTGAATTCATGAATTCAATTTCTTGTTATAAGATCAATTTCTTGAATTTTTTATATACCAAGAAACCGTAAAAAATTATGCTTAAATAAAAGAAATTCAACAAAGTTAGGAAAAAACGGTAACTAGGTCCTAAAAATTAGTAACTATACTCACAAGATTCCAAAAACTAATAACTTATTATCATAATAATTATTAATAATTATAAAAAATATATGTAAACAAGAAAAAAATTATGATTAATGTAATTGGAATTGAAAATAGGGGGGGGGGCGAGAATATATATATGTATGTGTGTGTGTGTCAAATTAAAAAATGAGAAAACTAAAAAACCAATTATTAGGAAATGATTTTTTAATTAATTTTTCCTCTTTAAACTTTGTCATCTTAAAAAAAAACTAAACAAATAATAATAATATAAGTCAAATTAAAAAGCAATAAAACTAAAAAAATGCTGAAATTTTTTTTTTATATTTTTTTTCTCTTTAAAAATTGTCATCTTAAATTTAAAATATGGAGAAAAAACTATAACTCATCAAAATGGAAATAAGAGAACAATGAAAAAAAACAAAAAGTTAAATAAAAAGGAAATAAAACTAGCAATTGCACCACATGTTGCAAAGGAAATGTCATAAGGCGGTAGCATAGGAAAGAGTAGCATAAGTGAAAGAGTAGCGTAAATATGTCTCATCTAGATTCCAAAATCCTCGACTCATTTTCTGAAGAGTCCTCTTATTTTTTTAATTTTGCTACTTGGTCCTAATTAGGCTTTTCAAAATCGTTTCCTTCTAAAGAATCAACTCTTCTTGATAAGTCTCCTTTGGCTTACTTTTTTCTTCCATATCCTTCATACCTAAATGCGTGGCACTTAAGATAGGGTTCTTATGTTTTTAATTTTTCTACTTGGTCCTATTTAGGCTTTTCAGCATCGTTTCCTTCTAAAGAATCAACTCTTCTTGATAAGTCTCCTTTGGCCTACTTTTCTTCTTCCATATCCTTCAGATCTAAATGAATGTCACTTGAGATAGGCTTCTTGACATTTTCGAGGTTCCATGATTTTTCATTGCACTTGTCATGTTTATCATGGAAAATGGATTCCACACATTCAACATTATTCTTTCTCAAGGCCTGTTGTAAGGTTGGAAACTTTTCTTCACCATGTATCCTTTCTTCTGTATGCTTGAATTTGATACAAACAATTGTCACTAGCTCCTTTAATTGTGCAAAATTAATCAATTTTCCCTATTTATGTCATGTTGACTAGAAAAATTAGATTTTGCATATTTAGTTGTATGTCGCCACCACACCTCTTCCATATCTGATGGGTTATGTTTCGTTTGTTTCTTTTCATCCATATCACTAAGCATATGAATTCTTGACAAGGGATCCTTTACATGACTAAAACACAACAAGGTGCAGATTTCATACCGACAAGTCTCAATTGAAAGCCAAAGCCACTCGCGAGCTTATTGGTTTTATTTCGAATATTTTCACCACCAAGAGAGTGCTCCATTTTTCCTTCCTCCATGCCGAGATCCAACGAAATCATTCATGGCGCCCACGTACATTGCCGCAAGAAGCCATAACAACACCCTCAATTCCTCTAAACAAATTAAAACCTGAGACCACCATCCAGAAATATCACCTAGTGACTTAGAGATTTCACAGCAGAGAATAGCGTTGAACGCAGGGTAGGATGGACACCCTCCACCATAAAGAGGAAAAAAGGGGTGCATCGAATAATAGAGTACCACTCATGTCGCATCACATCCCAAAGCAATCAAAATGCAGAATCCGCCAGTGATCTCTCTCACACAAAAATGAACACGAGTCTTCTAAAAGAACACACAAGAACTTGCCCTGTAGTAAATATTGTTGGTTTCCTTGAAGGGTCCATCTCCCAAAAACGATATTTTGTGTTCAACACTGAGAATCCCTATAAGAGAAATTCTCTTTTGGAGAAACCATTAAGAAACCCTTAAGCCATCAAGAAATTGTTTAGCAACAAGCAGCTCTAACTATTAGTTTTTTCTCAATTATTAACTATTAATACGATGGCCTAAAAATCTTCAATATTCTAACATTCCATCCAATTGTGCAGAATAATACACAGTAGCAGCTAGAGGATTTGTTTTCAAAGAGGAAAGCCTTACCGCATAACAAGCTAAGGTGTTAAATGATCATAGCAAGGGAAGGTAGTTGGAACGCGGTGCAACAATTTATAATGATTATCATGGTGCTTGACATACAAATGTTCATTTTTATAACGATTACCATAGTACTTGACAGACAGATGTTCCATTTTATAATTGTCTGCACCTTGTCTTTCTTCGTTTCTCCACTGTAATTGGAATGCATTTAAACAAGTTGCAACATCATTATGGTAACTGTTGGTTGAGTCGCTGACCTCTGGTTGCCTCATGTAAATTTTTATTAATGTTAACCAAGATTTTATTATTCATGCTTGTTCTTTGAACGAGACACTGTTATGTTTTATATGTTGCTTCTTTTCTACATCTCGGTTCTTGGTTCATCTCGCATTAATAAGTGTTAAGAGATTTTTGATACGATTGTTTGTTGTCTTAAATTTGAAAAAATGGGCTGATAAATGGATGCTTATGCCTACTTACTATTTGTATATATCTGTGGAGGTTTGTGCCTTTTTGTATGAGAGAATATTGTTTTGTTCCAACTATTACCATTCTCACCGACTTTTTTTGTTCCAACCAACTTTATAGGGTTGAGGATGCCTAAGTTCAACTGTGATTATACGATCAGTCTGGTGGTTTATTGTGGCTATTCAGTTTGAAGCTTGTTGAGCATGATACTCTATAAATACTAAAGAAGTTGTGGCTTACTCAACAAAATAATTATCTGGACGACCAGAAAATGTGAAAGCTTTTCTAGAGACTGTGTGACATTATAGGTTTATAAACATTTTGTGGACTTATAAGTTTCTAAATCATTTGTGGCTCATATTTCTAACATTCTATTGACAAGTTATCTATTGATTTGAAAATAACAACAACATAAAATATTTCTGAAAAATTCTAATGCTGGGGTTTTAATCAAACTTAATATCTTATTATCCCTTGTGCATGGCTTAATATCACGTTTACCTATGTACTTTTTGCATGAAAACCGAGTTGTAAGATAAATAATCGTAGAGACCAAAAGCTTCTTCACGATGCTCTCGGTCATTCCATCTTAAACCTAAGAAATTAAACCCTCTTTTATCTCTCTTATCCTTTTTAATTTTATTTTAAATATAAAAAATTATAAAATTCAAAGTTATTAAATTTATAATATACTTATAAAATTTTAAAATAATTAAAGATCTTTGCGGCTGCTTGAGCGCGCCCCTACTGCTAGGTTAACCTCGATCACGCCTCGGCTCTCAGTCATGGCCCCTCTGGAGGCTCCACCGGAGGTGGCTGACGCTCAACAGGCCTTCTCAGCTCTGGTTAGATCCTTACCACCTCAGAGGCCTCGCCCAACAATCTCCAAGTTCGTGAAAAAGCTCGATGTTTTGCAGGAAGTTAATCTGCCCCCAACTCTACCTCGCATGGCCGCCCTTGCTCTAGCAGAACGAGGTCTCATCGAGCAATTTACTAGACTCTGGCCATCGCCGAAAACAATGCAAAGATGGGTTGAAAGGAATTGGTCTGACAAAACACAAGGCAAAATCTCCATACGATTTTGTGGAAAAGGGTATTTTACCTTTCATTTTGAGACAAAAGAAGATAAAGATTTGATATTCAAGAATGGGCCCTATTTCATGGATTCAAGAGGTTTATACCTCAACAAATGGACTCCGGACTTCGATCCTGAGTTGGACATTCCGAGTGTTGTACCTGTCTAGGTTCAGCTTCCTCATCTTCCTCTCCACTACTGGGGAGATGAATCAGTTCGAGCTATTGGGAACGCTGTAGGAAAATACATTGATCGCAATGAACCAAAAGACAACATGCAGGCTTGTGCCCGCATATGCGTAGAAGTAGATCTAGGCAAAGGACTTCCAGAGGCCATCAAGCTCAAGGTGGATGATTGGACCCACATTCAGCAATTGGATTACGAACAGATTCCATTCAAGTGCAAGGTATGTCATGAATATGGCCATTTTGCCAATCGCTGTACTAAATTAGTAGATGTAGAAAATACTTCGTAAGAGGAACAATGGGAAACAGTTAAGAAAAAGAAAGCAACCCCCAACCCCAAGCCAAGCTCTGAAGCTGGACCTTCTGCTCGTATTCCACCCATCCCATCCACCTCGTCCCTCTCTAACTCCGCTCTAACCCCGCTGGACCAACCCCACCCCCCACCACCTTCACCATCCTCCAACCCTTTCCATATCCTCACTCCCCTAGAAGATAATCCCCCCCCATAGCCCAAACTGATGCCACAAAATCTCCTCTCCCTCTGATTATCTCCTCCACCCTCCCTCCTGATCCACCCTCAGCCAGAATCACCAGAAGTAACTCAAAGGAGCATGGTGCAACCTTAGACAATCAAAAGAAAAACGGGCTAGGAAGGAAATCGGCTAAACAACAAAGAGATGAAAATGCCCAGAAGGATATAGCCATGGGCATCCAGAATCCCATAGAGTCCTACATCTTGGGACAAATTGACAAAGATTCAGTAAATAAGGAGCAGGGAGGGCGAGCAACTCTCCGCAATCCCCACTTGAAATGATGAAAGTCCTCTCCTGGAATAGTAGGGGACTAGGGCACCCCTCCAAAATAATTGCCTTAAAAGATCTAATAAATCAAGAGAAACCAGAAGTTGTATTAGTCCAAGAAACAAAACAGGGGCAACAAGAAATGAAAAAAATCATTGCACAACATAAACAGTACAAAGGCTGTGTTTGTGAATCAAGAGGAGCCTCTGGGGGAATTGCAATGCTTTGGAACCAAAATACTTGGAGTATTACAGCAGAAACAATCAATCAGCACTGGATAAAGACTGCTCTGGAGAGTACTACAAATAACCAAAGGATAATCATTTACAATGTATATGCACCAAACCATTATAGAGATAAGGAGCAATGTTGGGGCTCTCTCAGCGAAAATATAGTTGAAGAAGAAAATAGTAACATTATTCTGGGGGGAGATTTAAATCTCATTTTGCACTCCAATGAGAAACGAGGAGGTTGTTTCTCCCCAGACCCCTACAGAAACCAGTTGGAGACTATTATGCAGGACTGCGACCTTGTTGATGTAGTCCCTAAAAACCGCAAATTCACCTAGAACAATCGCAGGCTGGGGAAAAATAACATCATGGAAAGACTGGACAGAATCTTAGTGAATGTAACTCTCCTCTCCACCTACTCTGCTGCCTACGCCTTCATTCATCCTTCCACAGCTTCAGATCACTACCCCACATCTCTGGTCCTTGAAACCCACTATCCATTGGGGCCTCTCCCCTTCAAATATAGTCCGTTGTGGAATGAAAACACAGCAACCAAAGAACTTATCCAACGTACTTGGCATCAACACATAGAAGGATCGCCAAGATATATTTGGGAAAGCAAAATTAAATGAGTCAAACACGCTCTAAAAGACTAGGCAAAAAACTGTTACATGGAGCTAAAAAAATAAAAAAGGGAGACCAGAGCCAAGTTAGAAAATCTCCATAGCACAATTGAGGAACATGGATTTCAGCAGGAAGATAAAGATCATGAAGATAAACTCTATGGCCAACTTTACCGCATCAATAGAGAAGAAGAACAGAAATGGAGAATCAAGTCCAGACAGCTATGGCTGAAAGGAGGAGACAAAAATTCAGCCTTTTTCCATAAACAAACTACAATGCGGAAAATTAGGAACAACATTTCCTCTATCATAGATAGCGAAGGCAATCAACAAACCAGCCAAGGCGCTATCAAGCAAGCTGCTTCAGATCATTACAGAGAACTCCTAACAGAAACTGGAGAAGAAGAAGATTACGCAGACCTACTGCAATACCTCCCTAGTGGGATCAGCGCTGAAATCAATGACAATTTGAGCAAGGAGATAGAAGAAGAAGAAATAAGAGGAGCCATCTGGGCTCTCCAACCAGACAAAGCTCCTGGTCCAGATGGCTTTCCAATTAGTTTCTATAGAGCTCACTGGGGAATTATTAAAAAAGATCTCATCAAAATGGTGAAATGGATCCAACGCAAAAGGAAAATTGGAGGCTATACCAACTCCACCCACCTAGCCCTCACCCCCAAAGAGAATCGACCCTCAACCTTCTCTATTTTCCAGCCTATTTCTCTTTGCAACTCCTCTTACAAAATCTTCACCAAAATCTTAGCTACTCGTCTCAAACCTCTTCTTCCTTCGATCATCTCTAAAAACCAAGGTGGGTTTCTGGCCAATAGGAAAATCTCTAATTCAATTCTCCTTGTTCAAGAAGCAATTCATTCCAGCCATTCCAGGAAAGAAAAAGGATTCATCCTTAAGCTGGATTTGGCCAACGCCTTCGATAGGGTAAGGCATTCCTTCCAAATTGTTGTTCTCCAAAAAATGGGCTTTGCTGCGCCGTTTCTTGATCTCATCAAAGTCTGTATCTCGGGGCCTTGGATTTCCCCCTTGTTAATGGTAGGCTTGGACCTCCTTTTCAATCTTCGAGAGGGTTGAGACAAGGTTTCCCTCTCTCCCCTTACATATTTATCTTGATGGTTGAATCTTTCAGCAAGGCCCTAGATCACAAGAGGCAAGCTAGCCTCATTACTAGCATAAAGTTTGAGAATGGAGTTAAAAACATAAATCATTCCCAATTTGTTGATGACACTCTGTTAATAGGAGGGGCGTCTATCACAATAGCCCAACGTTTCAAAGCTCTTCTAGACAAATATATGAGCTATTCAGGAGGCATGATCAACCATTTAAAAAGCTGCATCTATGGTTGGCATGCATCAGCCCAAACTCTCCATAATATAGCTAACATTTTTGGGGTTCCTTGCAAGCTAAATTGGGAATACTTCAATTACCTGGGAATGCCTGTGAGCATTGGACCCTTAAAAGCTGAAATCTGGGATACAATTATTGATAAAATGAAGAGGAAAGTGCAGCAGTGGGGATCTACATGGCTTAATCCGGCAGGTCGCCTTATCCTCCTCAAATCAAGACTCTCATCTCTCCCGCTTTACCAATTCACTCTAATGCAGGCTCCAGTCACCTTCCATAACAAAATGGAAAGCATACTCCGCCATTTTCTCTGGCAAGGGGGGAAAAATGAAAAAAAAAAGTTCAATCTTGTTAGCTGGAAGCAGGTAATCCAAGGTCAGGACTGTGGAGGACTCAGAATTAGATCCCCTAAACTCTCAAACTTGGCTTTTGGAGGTAAGATCGTGTGGAGACTAATTGGTGAACAACCAGCATGGTGGAAAAGAGTGCTAGAAGCCAAATACCTTAGCAGCCCAAGACAACAGCTTTTGGACTGCGAAATACCCACTAGAAACAGTTCAAAATTTTGGAAACTATGCAAAAAAGTCATCCCCTTTTTGGCCCAAAACACCTCCAAAGTCCCCAAGGGCGGCAACAGTGTTAAAATCGGAGCAGACAAGATTATGGGGAACCAGTCTATCAGCAGTCAACCAAGTACGGATCAAATCCTTCTCTTTCTACACAATAAAGGAATACACTTTCTGGACCAAATCTCACAATGGGACATTAACTCGCAAATTTGGAAGGGATGGAATTTCCCTCCCACACCCAAAGATCTCAAGGAGAGCTTCGACAATCCCTAGACTCATCTCCATAGCATTGCCCCAATAATAAAAAATGACATTGACAGTTTTCGATGGGATCCCACAGGTTCTAGTTATACAATTCAAGCTGGCCACCAATATTTGTGCAATAGAGACTATCCTGCTCCTACTTGGACACACTAGAAAATTGTTTGGAAGTCTGAAGCCATCCCCAAAATCAAATTCCTCATCTGGACCCTTTTGAAAGGGAAAATCCTCACCACTGATAATTTACAAAAGAGAGGTATAATTGGGCCTTCTTGATGCCCAAACTATCAAGCAGCAGAAGAAACCATCCAGCATATTTTCATCACATGTCCCTTTGCAATTTCTTGCTGGAGTGGAATTTCCCCTAATGACCATCCCCCATGGAACCCCCAGAATTCCATTGGCGAGGTTTTGAGTCTCTGGAAGAAGAGTTACCCTTGGCAACATAAGAAGAACAATATAGCTAAAAGGGTTTGGGATGCTCTCCCCTATGCCCTTCTGTGGAAAATTTGGCTGGCAAGGAACCGCAAGATCTTCAAAGACAAGGAAACCATCACAAGGCAACTCTGCAGCAAGGCAAAGAGTTTAACGTTAGAAACCATCTCTGCTAAAAACATGAAGAAAATTGATGTTGCCGGCCTCTGTGTCGAAGAAAGAGATTTCATCGGTTGTTTGATAGATAATAGCAGGAGCAATCAGATAGAAAACAATGCCACCATCCAGTCCAACATCCCCAAACACAGTTGGAAAATAAGAATCAAAGAAGAAGATTTCTCAGGATGGCTCCGAAACAACAATTCCCACTACCTCTTCTTCGATGGAGCCTCTAAATCCAATCCTGGAACAACAGGTGCAGGCGGAGTTATTTATAATCCCAGTGGTAGCATCATAGCCACTTTTGAGTGGGGACTAGGTCCCTTATCCAACAACAGGGCAGAAGCTCTTGCCCTCTATCAAGGACTAAATCAACTTCAAAAATTTGGAATTAGTAAAGCAATGATATTTGGAGACTCAGCCATTATCATCAGTCTCATGGTTAGCAATCGAAAGGCATCCAATATCTTCCTTCAACAAACAATAAACAGGTGTCAAGCACTAAACCGTCAAAACATGGAACTTCGATTTTACCATGTGCTCCGCTCTCTCAACAAAGAAGCTGATAGTTGTGCCAGCAGAGCGTATCAGATCCAAAGGCAATCTTCTCTGCAACAATTTAGAGTCCCAACATCACCTCCCTTGACCAAATTCCTCTACATGATCTATGGCAGCACATTTGATCCAGATCTCTGCAACATACTCAAGGGATACTTTGACAAGACTCAGCATCATTCCCCCTCTGCCAAATCTCTGACCGTGATCTCCTCACCTCCCTTCTGTCCTGTCACCCATCCCGCGCTATCTCACTTGTGTCGAACCCCTCTCTCGTGACTCCTTCTTCCTCTCCCTCGTGATTCTGCCCCTCCCCTCCAGTGGTCCTCTTTCTTTAAATTCAATTTCCCTCCCTCATTCTAGCACACAGTCGCTCGGTCCCTCTGTGTCTCTCTACATTTATTCCATGATCCCTTGCTTGGCTGGGATCTTCGCTTTCTCCCCAACTTATTGCGGCTTCCCATTCTACCCTTGCTTTCATTCCCCTTCGCTCCATCCTCCCCCCTCCTCTGCAGCATAAGCTCTTCACGCTCCCTTCCCTTGACCTCGAAGGGCTGCTCCCTCTCTTGTTCTGACCTTCAAGGCATTCTCAGACTCTGTCCATCTCTGTTCTTAGCGGCAAGGCAAATTACTTTACATACAACTGGCCCCTCTCACTCCAATCAGAATAGCAAGACAACATTCAACATCCAAGAAATGGCAAAAAGTGAAGACTGCCTACACTGCGCAGACCTTCAGGCGGAACTGGAGCAAATCCGCGTGCATCAAAGAATCCTGGACGCTAAAATCGATTCCCATGCCAAAATGACCAGTGAGAAATACGAAGCAGACCTCAACCTCTTCCTTCACAGAGTCTCCTCGCTCCAGGAACAGTTTAATGATCTGGCCAACAGATGCAGCCACGCTCAGGAATCAATTGACATCCTGAAATACATGATGGAGAAACGAAATGCGCCCAGCACCAATTCTTCAAGTCTTAGTGATGCTGAAGTTGACAACAAGCCAGATGATTCAACAACACGCCAAATCAGCCATATTAACATAGATTGAGATGTATTGCAGATATTGCTTACTATTGTCTCAGTTTGTTAGAATTTTCACTTGCTCTTGTTTTCCACAAGTCAGAAATGACAAAAGCAAAGGAGAATTTTGTCCTTCTAATCATCTCCTAGCTTCGCCTACGGGCCTTAAAATCTTGTATCTCAGGAGCTCAGTCTCCCAATCTTTTTTGGAATATAAATAGCAACCGACTATGTTAAAAATAAATAAATAAAAATTAAACTTTTTAAATAAAATTGCATGTTTTATAAAATCTATATAAATATTTTATTTTACTTTAGTTTCTTTTACAATATCATTAGCTTATTATAGTTATCTTTCTAGTGTTAAAAATATCTGAAAGTTTATTACCTAAAATATACTCATACTTAACAACCTTGTAAGTATTGAAATGTTGGGTGAAAAGGCAGAAAGTTGAGCGCTAAAATCCTCGGCATGTGGCTAAAGGTGATGAAACTTTTCAGCGTGCAATTGAAAGTGAGGAAACTTGCGAAATCACCTACAAGGCAGCATATCCCTAGTCTGGAATGCAAAATTCTTAGTGAAGATAAGGACTATTGGGGAAAGCTTGTGAAAACACTTCTAAGCCAACTCATTACGAGTATCGAATGGAAAATTCTCAACTCAAGCAAAGATGGTGGCCCACAAAATTGTAGAAAACAAATATGTTGTTTTGCTTTTGAAAATAAAAAGTCAAGGCAATAAAAGTGGCTTAATGGGTATTTATTTGTATTTTGTCTTTATAAAATAAAATTAATAGGTAATATTAAAATAGGTATTATATCATTAATGTCTATGTGAAATAAAGTCATATGTATGTGTATATAATGAAATATATCACTTTGAAAATATAATTCCTACTTCTCTTCTTACTTGTTTTAGGTGTGATGCTTTTTAAGTAAAGAATAGGAGTTGTTTAAATGTAGATGCTTCCTAGATTAGCATGTGTTTGAGGAATTTTCTCGACCAAGTGATTGTGTGTCCAACATAGTCAATCTTGGAACAACATTTCATGTATGTAACATTGTTTGATCAATGATAATGTGTACTTATATAATTTCTTGTGTATATATATATTACACATATATTTACAATATAAGCACATATTGCGTGGTGTTTATAATCTAAGATAAAAATAATTTGGCCACTTACTACTTCAAATATGGGATCTTTGAACACGCTACAAAAAACTTATGTCTATCCTAATTCACACCATGCAGTGCCAAACAATGCACCATGAACCAAAAGGATGAAACTCACATACTCACCCATAGGCCATTTGTATGCTATATTAGAAAAAAAAAACCTATGGAGATAGAGTAATTATATTAAAGATCTTTTTAGCTTTTTAATAAAAATAATAAAGTGACATAACTTCTTTTTGTTTAATTTTGAAGCTTTCAATTCATGTATCTTATATATTATTATTGCTTGAAATATTAAAATCCTCCCATATCCTTGTTTAAAAATAAAAGTGGGTTCAAATTTGTTTTATTACTTAAAAAATACTCTTTCATTCCAAATGATCAAGTTAAAATTTGAGATCAATTGCTTCTCTTCAATATTTTTCCTAAATCATTGATTAATTCCACAATAAAAAACATTATTCAATATAATTATTTTTTAATGTGCGTGTCTATGATTTTATTTGGTTTTATTTGTGTATATAGATTCTTGCATCTTAAAATACTTCAAATTATTCTAATGTATGTGGCCAACTTAAATTCACTATCGTTAGATTCAATATTTGTGTCTTTGAAGTTCACATCTAAAGTTCCCATATGAGAATATTTTAATATGATATATATGTGTGTGTGTGTGATCTGAAATGTAAGTTTTGATTGATTAATGTCTAGTAAAGTTGGTTAAAGCTCAACATAGACTTAGAATTCAATTTAAAGGGAAAGAAAACATGCACCCTCTTCTTTTCTCACGTGAAAAGTACTTCGCATAAATAAAAATTTCAAAGGATTTAAAATACAAGGACGAAAACCTACATGATTTCAAGTTTTATAAATAGGTTCTAAAACCAAAATGTGCCATGACTTTTCAAGAATTAAAAACTACATTATCTAGCTTTTCAACTTAAACTGTGTTTTCAACATTATTTTAGAAAATTCAGAGTCGAATTGAATGAAAAAAAATTTGATCATAAACCACAAGTTTTAAAACAAAAATATCAGATAAACTTTGAAAATCTAAATGAAAACTAACACGGGATTTGAGAACATGGACAACGCGAGCGACAAGTAAATAGTATTAGAGAGAAGCATGTGCATCCACAAACATGAAAGAACCATTGACACAAGAGCATGGGGAGCCACATAAGATCTACACAACACCTTAATTTTCAAAAAGAAAAAACACTTTATATTCTCATGCCGATCAAGATTTTAATTCTTGCAAAATAATAATAAGGTAGCATGTTTGTACTTGTAACAAGTATTCGATTTGATGTGGTCTCAAATGGAACTACAAATATCTTCCTCGTCATTGGACCAAATCATGCCAAGGTAGCCGAAAGACAAATTACAAAAATAACAGTAATTTCGAGTTGGTCGTTGTGTTCAGTAATTTCTAATAGTTGAAAAAAGTAGTACAAGAATGGTGATAAATTCGCTGAACAGAGCTTCGATGATGTGTCACACCTTCACGAATTACCTGTACTTGAGCAAGAATCCGAGCTAGAACCGGAGACTGGCCACAACATTCTAAATTTTTCTTTCTCATCAAACCCCGGTCACCATGGCTTTTCGGGTATGAACATACGACATAGCATAAATTCGACCTCACTGAACCATTCAGATTCAGTTTCATTGGATATCAAAGACTCGCATAAATTTACAAGTGCAAAATATCATGCAGTGAAAAACCGGGTTAAGTCAGACTCATGCAAATCTCTTCTGCGGCGTAAACAAGTAATGAGATTCCCAGTAAAAATTTACATTTTTCCACTGGAGGGTGTCGACGACAGGCATTGTAGTAGGTATGATGGATGAGTAACCGCATGCGAGGCAACTCGTTATAGATGAACAAGTAATCGCATGAGAGGCAGGTCGTTATAGATGAACAAGAAAATTTACAAATGAACAGTTGAACACACTGTTAACTTACATAAACCAAGGAATCAATTCAAATTTTAATAAGTGGATCCAAGGGCGGAAGACATTTCAATCGTCTGATAATTGATCCCATGGTGCAGATTTTGCCAAAGTGACATGGGAGGGGAGATCTTTTGAGAGGAAATGCCTTACGACGTAATTAAAAACAAAAAAATTAGTAACTAATAGAAATGGAAGTTACTAAACAATCACCTTACAAATAAAATAAATTTAAATAATAATAATAAATAACAAAAAATCAATTCCCAATATTAAATTATGGATAAGTGGCATAAATTTTTGGTCAAACACAAACTAATATGCAGTCAAAAGCAAAATTGAATATGTAATACCAAGCGATTTTTTTTCCATTTGGATGATTGGGTTCTAAGCGCGTGGGCGATTAGCTAGGGTTACAAGCTTTTGCAAAGGTTGTTCTCCATGGAAGGACACAAAGGAGGGAGCTCCACTTCGTCCTACAAGCAGGCTGTGGCCAGCAGAGGTAAAAAAACCAATAGAATATGATAGAGGTCCTTCAGAAGGAAGGAAAAGGAACAGTGAAGAGGAGCAAGATGCCACTAAATCAAGGGAGAATAATAGCACTAAAGAAGATGAGGAAGAAGACAAGGAACAAGGGACAAAAGACAAAGCACAAAAGGGACCATGTAAACCCAAAGCTATGATCACACCCAAAGTAGTTTTAAATGATCCTGCTCTGCAGGCGCATAAGGACCACATGCAGACATATGCAATCATTTGTAAATTCATGGGCTTATGGCCCACTAAAAAAGCTTTACAAATGTGCATTAAATACCACTGGAAACCAAAAGGAAGCATAGACCTATATCTTGGGTCAAAAGGATTCTTTATTGTGGTCTTTGCAAATATTGAAGATAAGGACAGAGTGTTTGAAGGAGGGCCCTATTTTTATGCAGCAGCGGTCCTTTATATGCGACCTTGGATTATGAATTTTGTCCCAGAACGTGAGATTTTTACCTTGGTCCCGGTTTGGGTTAGACTCTACTCTCTACCTCTTGATTATTGGCAAATAGAATACTTATCTGCCATAGGAAATAAGTTAGGGTGTTTTTTCAAAGCTTCTAAAGCCACTAGAAGGGGAAATTATACTTCCTTTGCAAGAATATATGTGGAGATGGATCTCTCTGGAGCTCTACCGGATGAGGTAATCTTGGAAGTGTTTGATGAAGAATGGGTGCAAACAGTGGATTATGAACATATTCCATTCAGATGTTGCAAATGCCATGAGCATGGGCACCTATTTAGAGACTGCCCTCTCAATAAAATAGAAAACAAGAGTAAAGCTAACACCATGAAAGATACTAAAAGCTTTCACAAAGTGGCACATAAATTAAAAGGAGGCAAAAGGGGTCGAAGCTACATCAAACAGAAGGGCAACAGGCCAGTCAGAACAGGTTCCAAGTTCTAGAAGAAGAAGAAGAGATAACAAAAGCAAATGAGGCAAAGGGAGGAAGTCCAGTGGAGGAGGAGAACGAAGAAGATGGTGAACAAACGCAAGATATTAATTAATAGAAAGAAACTATGATGAGTGATATAGAACTAGAGATGGACCAGGAAATGACCTAGAGTGACATGGAGATAGAGGACCACGAACTACAAGAGATTTTGGATAAAGAGAACCTAGATCTGGAAGGATTCTTGAAACAAGGAACCAGGGAGGGGGTAGACTCGTTACCTCCAGAGGAGTTCAATAGAGTTCAACAGTTGTTTATATGGAAAACTCAGACCAAAGGGCTGGAGAAGCAAAGAAACAATGAAAGGCAGGGCAGTGAAGGTGTGAAAACTATGAAAACCACACCAGGATTAGCACCCAGAAACCCAGGAAAGAAAAGAGGCAAGAAAAAGCAGAACAAGCTATTGATGGAATGTGGAAAGCTAATGATAGATTCAGGTAAGATGAAAGACCTAACCAGCTACTCCTTTACAAATCTTTAATAATGAAGTTCACTTCTTGGAATATTAGGGGTCTAGGCAGTAAAAGAAAACAAAGATTACTTAGTAATAGAATGAAACAAGCAACACCAGATGTGATCTTCATCCAGGAAACTAAATGTTCCATTCAAAAAATAAAAGAAATTCATAGCAAATGGCTCAACCGATTTGAGTTTCTGGAAGTCAAAGCAGAGAATACAACAAGAGGCATACTCACTCTTTGGAACCCCTAAAAAATTGGCATCATAGATGCTGAGGCATCTAGGGATTATTTATCAGTGGTCACTCAACCTGTGGGAGATAAGGAAACCTACCTAGTCACGAATGTGTATGGCCCCCAAAGAATGGATGGCAAACTCAAGTTTCTAGATTCTCTGGAGGATGTCAGAGATAAACATGCAGGCATACCATGGATCTTGGGGGGTGATTTCAACATGATCAAATCACTTTCAGAGAAAAAAGGGGGAACCAGAATTCTAAGTAAAGACTCTTTGGCATTTCAAACTTTTATAGATAATATGAAGCTAGTGGACATTGTAATGAGTAATGGTATCTTTACTTGGAACAATAAAAGAGGAGGAGAGTCTCAGGTGGCCTCAAAATTAGACAGATTCATAATCTCAGAAGACCTTATGCTCAATGGCAAGGAAATGGTAGCAAGAGTTCTCCCCTTTGGAGGTTCAGATCACTAGCCGGTTCAACTGGAGGTTCAGGGCATTGATACCCCCAGGAATATACCTTTTAGATTTGAGAATATTTGGCTCTCCCACCCAGATTTCATCAGCAACATTGCCAGCTAGTGGTCATAAGATTTGAATATTCAGGGCACAAGAATGTTCCTTCTTCAAAAAAGACAAAAACATATCAAGCTCGGGCTCAAGGATTGGAACAAGAATGTATATGGCAATATTTTTGAAGCAAAAAAATCTATTGAAGGTAAAATGCAGGAACTCAACTAAGCCCTTATCATGGATGGTTTTGATAAAGTCAAAAGTGATCAAGTCACCAAAAATCATCAAGACTAGGAGAATTTATGTAAACAAGAGGAAATATTTTGGAGACAAAAATCTAGAGTTTAATGGCTAAAAGTAGGAGAACATAACACTAGATTTTTCCATAGCTCCACTATGGCGAATAGAGCTCATAACAGGATTTCTTTGATCAAGGACGAGGGAGGTAATCTTCTTAATTCTCATGAAGAAATAGAAGCTGTGCTAGTTCAGCATTTTCGAGGTATAGCAAAGGAAACCTGTTCAGATAGAGAACATTCAATCAGGGACT
Source organism: Pinus tabuliformis (assembly GCA_031772625.1). Taxonomy (NCBI): domain Eukaryota; kingdom Viridiplantae; phylum Streptophyta; class Pinopsida; order Pinales; family Pinaceae; genus Pinus; species Pinus tabuliformis. The sequence continues at coordinate 474,745,351 of CM062812.1, forward strand.
TAACAAGACATATACCTAGGCTAGTGTCTAGAGAGGACAATTTCAACCTTAATAGGCCAGTGACTGAAGAGGAGGTTAGTGAGGTCCTCAAAGAAATGCAAAATGGTAAGGCGCCAGGCCTGGATGGTTTCAATGTAGATTCTTTAAATCTTGCTGGAATATAGTCAAACAGGATATTCTGAATGTAGTAGAAGATTCCAGGATGAATAGAACTATTTTGAAGGCGCTAAATACCTCCTTTATCTCCCTGATCCCTAAACAGGATTTGGCTCAAACTCTTGACAGGTTTAGACCCATAGCTTTGTGCAATGTGGTTTACAAGATAATATCCAAGGTTGTGGCCAATAGACTCAAACCTCTTCTTCCTACCCTAGTTTCTGTGGAACAATCTGGATATGTGGAAGGTAGACAAATTCTCAATAACATCATTCAAGCACATGAGGTGGTGCACTCTCTAAATAGCAATAGGAAGGCTGGAATGATCATGCAATTGGACATAGCCAAAGCTTATGATAAGCTGAATTGGACCTATATCAGGAAAGTTCTTATTGCTTTTGGGTTTGATCACAACTGGGTTAGATGGGTCATGGCCCTGGTTACTTCTTCCAGCTTTTCAATTTTGGTTAATGGTTCTCCCTCGGAGACTTTTATTCCTTCAAGAGGCCTCAGGCAAGGAGACCCACTCTCTCCCTTTCTCTTCATCCTCATGATGGAAGGACTGGGTCGGTCTATCAAGCATGCAAAAGAAGTTGGTAAGATCAAAGGTCTCCAACTTTCTGATAATGGACAAGCCTTGACTCATCAACAATTTGTTGATGATACCATGCTGTAGGGAATCCCCACGGTCAAAGAAGCTCTTGCGTATAAGCAAATCCTGAGTGACTTTGCCATGGCTTCAGGTATGGAAGTTAATCTCTCCAAATCTAAGATTTTTTTCTTTAATACTAATATTGCTATTCAGAGGAATATCTCCAAAATTCTGGGCTTTCAAAGGGAGATCCTCCCATCAAAATATTTGGGAGTTCCTCTAACTGCTAAACCTTTACACAAGAGCATCTGGGAGCCGGTGATTAATAAGTTGCAAGATAAAATCAGGAAATGTACTACTAGATCTTTAAACTTGGCTGGGAGGTTGGTGCTCACAAAGGCTGTCTTTCAATCAATCCCAATCTTCATGCTATCAGCTCTCCCAACACCAAAAGGAGTCCTGCAACAATTCAGAACCATACAAAGAGACTTTCTTTGGGGTAAGGGGGAAGAAAGAAAGAAATGGGCCTTTGTAACCTGGGAAAAAATCTGCAAACCTAAAAACCATGGGGGTCTTGGATTGGATGATACTGAGATTCTAAGCAAGGTTTTAGGGGCAAAATTATGGTGGCGTTGGGTAAAAGACCCAGAGGCTCAGTGGGTTATTATTTGGAAAGAAAAATATGCAAGCACTTGGCAAAGTAATGATCACATAAGGATGTTTGGAAATATAAAGGGCTCACACATTTGGAATAAGGCTTGGGAGAACAGGGGCTTAGTACAAGAAAACAGCTTCTGGGAAATCAGAGAGGGAGACTTAGCTTTATTCTGGGAGGATAAATGGCAACAAGAACCTATACTATTAAAAGAGGACTTGGGGGACCTCAAGGAAGAGACAGATACTAAAGGGTTATCTAAGGTAAAAGATTTTTGGGACCAAACCATCAGTATAGGAAAATGGAGAACTTGGAGGAACTTTGATTTTAGGAATGACAGCCCCCTGAAAGCTAAAGTAGAGACACTAAAGAAAATGTTAGATCAAAGGAAGATTTTAGTGTCAGGGGGCATGACCAACTGAGATGGGGCAACAATAATGAGGGTACCTTTAATCTTAAGGAGGAAAAACTCATACTCCTTGAACTGGATTCCCATGTTCCGGATAGGATTTGGCAAGACCTATGGAGGCATCAAGGCTGGATGAAAATTAAACTCTTCATGTGGCTGGTTCAACATAGGAAAATTTTGACCTAGGATAACATTCAGAAGAGGGGTGTCCTGGGGCCTTCTAGATGCCAGCTCTGTGAAGCCCAAGAGGAAACAATGGAGCACCTTCTCAACAATTGCATTTTTACCTCCAGGTTGTGGGATTATTTTGCCACCATTTTCCAACAGACTGATAGAGACAAAGGGAGTATTATCAACACCCTAAACAACTGAAGAAGAAACTTTTCAGATTATGAAGTTCTTGGCTTAGCATGGGCTCTCACACCAAGATTCATTATATGGAATGTTTGGAAAGAAAGGAACAATAGAATCTTCAAGAATGAAAAGAAGCCATCCCAACGCCTTTATGAGCAGATCTTAAAACAGCTTAAGGAGACGGTTGGCACTATAGTGCAAAATCTCCCTAAGAACCCACCTTCAGTAGCAGAATTGAGGATTCTAAGCAAGATTTCTGGCATCCTCCCCCTACCGGTTTTTTGAAATACAACATTGATGGGGCTTCAAAAGGCAACTCGGGCACTGCCGGTTATGGAGGGGTGTTAAGGGATGAGAATGGAAGCATTCTTTTCATCTTCTATTGCCATTTAGGAAGAGCCACCAACAATATGGCGGAATTAATGGCTATGGAGCAATGTTTAGATTTCCTAGAACAGGATAACTGCCAAAATGTGATTGTTGAAGCTGATTCAGAGTTAATCATTAACTCAATCAAGAGAATCAACTTGGGTATGAAGCTAGAAAAAGCCTCAAGAAACTGGAGGCTGATCGAGGTCTTTCAATGGATTCAGAGTCACCTCCAGTGCCTTCGAACAGTAAGTTTTAAACATGTGCGAAGATCGGCCTTGGCGGATCTTCTGGCCAATCAAGGAGTGATCTGTACATAAAATAGGGTTGCGATGAGTTGGCAAGAGTTGCCTCAGAACAGATTAAAGGCGAATTGTTATGACCAGGCAAATGAAGATAGGATGGTGTTTCGAAACAGAGCCATGGAGGCGGGGTCCAGATGACTCAATTGCTTTATGATTAGCGATTTTTTCACAGTCAGGTCTTTTGTGGGTTGCAGACCATTGTCGGCCTTCGCAACCCGGGTAAGTACATTCATAGAGGCTCCAGGTGGTAGCAGCCCGGGAGGCTCTGTTTCTTGGATAATCGACAAGATGGCAGGAGTTACATCTTTCGTTGGTTCAGGTAGAGTAGATGTGGGAAGAGGCCAGAATCCGAGAATTCCTGGCGACCTCAAAACCCTGGGTTTTCCTTCTTTGAACGGAATACCGTGTTTGGGGTAGTTTTTCGATGATCGCAGGCCTTGCAAGCGGGAAGTGGTTTTTCCGAAATGGGAGTGATTCCATTCAGTGAGCTATACGTGGCATAGGGGTCGGTTAGAATACAACCCTCATCGCACGCTATTGTTCGGTGATGTAGACCTGTGTGATATGATCCTCAGCCATCATATTAAGCAAGGCGGATCTACGGTTGGGATCGATCGAGCATGTTGGTGGGTCCATGTGGGTAAGCGTCGTGCTACTAAGTACCGCGAAATCAGCCACAACTGTTGGATCGAACGAGGATGTTCGATGGTTGAGATTAAAGATGCTAGTCAGGAAGATGGCCGGAGGCGTTAATGCATTTTATTCTTGGTGGGGTGCGAAATGTTCTTGGCGGGTATCGTCGTTTTTGTACATTCTACAGGTTCGCGGGTTTGTGAGTTATTCAGACATGAAATCCGTACAGATTGGTACATTTGTTCCTCTTCGGGTCTGATTCTTTATTCTCGTTAGCCGGCTTCAGCCTTGTTTTTCTTTTGAGAGTTTTTGAGGTTTTGTTTGTAGGGGTCGGGGCTTTTGCCTTTGGCCCATTAACAAATTGAGATTGGTTTTTCCTTGGTCCACAGCGCCTCGTGGAACGTTGTATTTTATGTATTTTATTTACTAATTAATGAAATAGAAGGTCCGACTCTTGCTTCAACAAAAAAAAAATGTGTAATACCAAGAAACACTGAATGCGTAATACCATGCCTGCGACAGGTATAATAAGAATGTACATGAAGATTTTGAAAATTATAGGTTAATTTTTCATTTGGAAAACTAAACTATAGCCAAAAATTATTTTTTTCATAAAGAAGTATAAGATATCAAAGTATTTAGAAAGCCAAAATTAAATATACAAGGAGTGAAATGCAGGCCTCTTCAGCCTTGGAAATAAACAATAGCAACGAGAAACGAGTAAACCAAAGACAATTAGGAAACTAAGTGGGGGGATTATAATTTGTTGCTGCAACCTAGATGGGTTCCTTGTTGTCGCTTAGAATGCCTCCAGTAGGTGGTGGGATGCCAAGGTGTTGCTCTGTGTGTTCCATCATTTGATCCAGATACTTCATGTAATGATGCAAGTGCTCGATAAAGTGGAGGAGATATGTCTGATGCTTGAACCTGTCCAATAGGATTCTACCAAGGAGGAATTTCATATGCCAATATAAATCCACTATGTGCATGTACTAGTTGAAGCGTCCACATGTGTGCCCAATATCTAGTACCCAATCTACCATCTCAGCAAGAACCTTCGTGTCCAAGAGTTTATGTATGCGGGAAGTTCCTTCTCCCTCAACATGGGTGAATTCATCCTGGATGGGTCTCAGGATGAGCTCATGAAACTAGGGAACGGTTTCTTCCAAATCGCAGTGTATATGTGTATTGGCCCAGTTGGGTTGTTCTTAGTAATAGGTTGCCCCCTTGTGGACATAGACATGTTGACAAGGCATGGGGGAGAGGCTAGAAAAGAAAGGAGGAAATAGGGGCAAGAGAGGAGAGGTGCAAACTTCAAAATCTAGAATGAGAGCCACATGTAAGGAAAATGGGAAAGAGAGACAAATATGCAAGGATGGCAACAATCAAGAAAAGAAACAAATGACTACTAGAGAGAAAAGGAGGGAAGCCAACTAAGAATAAAGCAAGATGGGTGATACATGGCTAATAGGCAAGAGAGACAGAGGGAGGAGAAAGGCCCAAAAAATAGAATCGTAGAGAGGTCTCCATTAGCATTGGAAAAGGCCAATAACAAAAGCAAGCGAACCAAGCCAGAGTGAAAAGCAAAGGAGGGTCATAAAGGAACCGTGGAGCAGATGAAGAGGCCCAATGTTGAGATTAGCTACTCGGCTAGGAATAATCCAGATGTGTTGCTACCAAAGGCATTGTCCAATGACAACGAGTTTGCTTACCTTGCATGCAGAAGTACTTGAACACAAAAGTTGCACCACCCCCACCAAACCTATATGTGAAAAGCAGCGGCAGGGCAAGCCCAAGCCTCCGATTCTTTTAATAATTGTCGTCAATACTATAGTTCCAAGTGACAAAGGGAGGACTTTCTATCCTAGAATTGTGGCAGCTCGATGAAGATTTCCAGTCATTGCTTGGCCAAGTTTGGAAAGGATGGGCCGACAGAGGACCCCGAATAGAGTTGACGCAAGTCGAGGCCTATGAGACGGGCATATAGCTATAGCAACCAACATCGATGAAGTTGTGCACATTTTGAACTATAATATGGAGAGCTATAAAAATTGTTATCTCAAGTTGGTACTCCGCACGCGTAAGCTCCTGTCAGACAACTCGATGCACGAATGACAATCAAGACAAGAGTGTGGAATGCACAAAAAAATTATTCAAGAATAAAAACTCATATGTTATATTTAAAGGATTTTTAAATAAAAAGTTTAAAAAATATATTAAATTTGGTTATTTAAATAATATTTTTAATAAAAATAATTATAAATTATATAAAAATAATTCATAACTATACTTTTAAAAACAATATAGGTTAAATTATTTATTTAATATTTGTGTTTATAAAATTATATTCATTTTAATGTTTTAATTAGATATAAATATTTAATTATAATTATAATTAATTATTTAGAATATGTGCATTTTTGTAAGATGTTATAGGTTCAAATCAACTAATTTTAAAACTAATTTTGTCAGGTAAGCCACTGCCGATGTACATAGGTTAAAAATTCAATTTATTTTTTTTGAAATTGTTTCCCTTTTGATAATTAATTTACTTGCTTATTAGATTTTTTTCCTTTTTTCAAATTTGTCAAAAGATACTTAATAAAATTAATTAACTTGTTTATTCAAAAAATGTTTCCCTTTTTGAAATCTGAGTTGTTTGAGTCATTCTACCTTTTTTTTTTCTTTTTCTTTTCTTTCTTCTTTTTTCTTTTGGGAAGTTTTTAATTATAATAATTCATAAATGAGAAATTGACTTTGGAAATATTATTCTTAGTGTCGCCAAACTTGGGACCTCGAACTGCGCAGATGTCGGAACCATGGTGGGAGAAGGTAATGAAGCCAACAACGAGAGTTTACTTGTGAATGAGAGAGCTGTTTATAATGGAGAAGTCGCAGCTGCTAAGAAAGAGCCCTATAATAGTGAAGTTGCAGTTACTGAACAAGAACCTTGTCACAGGGAATATGTGGTTGTTGAGCAAGAGCCCTTGCCCAAAACCCTGGAAGATGTAGCACCTTGCCCGGAGGGTTTAGTGGGGTTTCTGAAGCAGATTGGTGTTGGGGAAGCCAGTGTTGAGAAGGTTAAGCCTATCACCGCTCTTAGGCCTTTTCAAATCTTGAACAAATTGATTTATGGGCATTCGATATTTTTATGGGTCATATTTATGGATCTAGTAAAAGACCTCAAGCTATTGCTGGAACTCAAAACAGGGCTACCATCTAGATTACAATGCCTTTTTTTCAAAGGTAAGCAAATGGAAGATCTCTTTCCTTTATTTGTTTATAACATATGTAGGGATGTCACAGTTTTTTTGGCTCTTCGACTGCTTGGGGGAGCTTTGGGAAATTCTTCCTCTTCCTAAGTCTTCTCTTACAAAGACATGGTCTAAAACCAGCCAGGTAAGGCAGCTCAAAGCCATGTTGCTCTAGGTCCTTTTATAGTAGACAAAGTTAAGGATGTTCCTTCAGTGGAAATCACTCATCCAAATCTGGATGGAATCTACGAGTTGTTGGCAGATAATGGCCTCATCTGTCGTTTCAATGGGCTATGGCCACATACAACAAACCTTTACCAATGGATCCATTCAACTTGGACCAAGGCATGCAGGGTCCTCTTCTATTCCAAGGGTTTCTTCATCATCATTTTGACAATGACGCAGATTATCAAAATGCTCTTTCCAAGGGACCCTAGTTTTGGGGAAAAGTTGGGTTCTTCTTGATGCCTTGGTTCCCAGATTTTAACCCCTCCACAATTGTGATCACAAAGCTACCCATTTGAGTTAGGCTTCCAAATTTGTCAGCCCATTTATGGCATTCTTCAATGTTTCTGGGTATTGGAAACACCTTGGGTCATTTTCTAGTCGCAAATTCCTCACAAGGCCAGTGTGGAGTGTTCACCTATGGCAGGATTTGCATAGAACTTGACATCGGCAGTGGCTTACCTGACAAAATTAGTTTTAAAATAGGTGATTTTCACTAGACCCAATAGTTGGACTACGAGAACATTGCTTTTCAGTGTCGACATTGCCATCAAACAGGTCATCTTAAGAACTCTTGTTCTAAAAAACGAGTCAAATGGAAAGTTCGGATCTAAAGCATGGAAGCCATGCAACCTGCCTCCTCAAGAAGAGGAGGATTCCTCTTCCTTGGATCACGAAGATGATGAGCCTGATGATGACACGCTCCCATTAGATGAGGCCCATAATTTAGATCTCCAAAAGCCTCGTGAAGGGGGTCAGGAGATCCAAGTTTTGTCAGGCAGAAGAGAAGAACTCAGTAACAATGTTTCGATGAGTGCCATGAAGCGCGCCCATGAATCAACCTCCTTAGAATTTGACAAGGATGCCTCCTTAGTGTTGAAAATGCAATAAGAAAATCTTAATTTAATTTTGCCCTAGAATTAAATTAGAAATAAATTGGAATTCCACATCACATGACAACTTGCATTAGTTGGCTAAGTTAATTCGAGTTGAGGATCTAACTTGAGTCATGTAGAGTGTCTCCTACATTATACAAGCCCTGGTTGAGTTTATTTTAAGTTGTAATTAGTCAATTTAGTTTAATTGAGTTAAAGTCAGTTAAACTAGTTCCAACTGTTGGAGGAACTAGTGGGATGTATAGTAATGTGGTGTGCCTCCAGTAATCAACCAATTAACTGATTATTCACTCATAAATAACTCATGCATGTCAGATCTGAGAGTTACCTAGTTGAGATTAGAGTTCAGGGACAATGTACTATCAGTTGTATAATCACTTGAATTGTATAGGTGGTGCATGCAGTTAGACGAAGGCCTATGATGGATTATGCAATTCCTTTGAGGAATTTCCCTAATTAATAGAGGGTTAATTCCCAAGGAAACAACGCAAGGAAATAGGGACTTGGGCAAGCCAAATTGTGGTTAAGTATTGGCCTGGGCCTATCTATGAAGCAGTGAGACAAATATAGATAATGTAGAGGTCCCTCGAGATTGAGCAAAGCATTGTAATCTTCTCATATTTTCTAACTAATGTAATATACATATAGCAGGGGTTTTTAGTTGTGGCTTTCCTCAAGAAATCATTGTGTAATGTGTTGATTGAATTCTTTCTCTTGTATGCTTCGTGATTTCACGATCGTTTAATTGTTTTTGCTGATGAGTAGAGTATATTCAAGTCTATTGTTTTAGTAAATTACAATTAGTAGTTTGAATCTACAAGGAATTTATACATGGTATCAGAGCATAAATAACTCTAGAAGAGGAGAATGAGATTTTGTCTTTTGCAGGTGAAATCGAATTTGTAGCATCATTCTTCAGAGTTAGCAGGATGTCATTCTATGGATTGAGACTCAAATATGCCCTTGAGGGTAGTTTGAAATATATTTCTTGGAAGGACATGAAGGAGGAAGTGTTGGAAGACAACAAGCATAAGGAATTCATAGACAAAGATACTTCCTGTGATTGTTATCATTGTTTCCTGAAGATGAACCACAGTTGAGGGTTTGAAACATCGATAATCTAACTATCATTAATGAGATGGATCCAAAAATTCATTTGAAACATTTTAATTTGTAGATCATAGTATGCTTTGAGCAAAGCTTCATGGGTTGCCAAGTAGTGAGAGCAGGGGCTTCCCGCAGAAAAGGACTTAGAGTCTGAATCCTTGTCCATGAAACCGAGCAGAAGAGAGATCCAAATATGATTAAAAATAAAACAAACACTTTCTAATAACCATTTCAAACCTTTCACTCTTATGGTATAGATGAAATTGCAAATTCTGGCAAGATTTGCGGATGGATTTCCATTCAAAGGAATGATATCATGAGGAACAGGGCAGAGAGTGGAGGCATATACAATATGGAAACCCCTCTGTAAACTCCCCAACTTTTGTAATTTGTTCAAAGAAAAATGCGACCAGGGCGTTGAAAAAACTAGCATAGTCTCAATTCTAAATATAACAAACCAATAAACCACCCCAGGGCCGTAGGGAAGGATAGAAATCCAGAAATTAATCATTCAAATTCAACTTGTTGAATATACCTGTGATACAGTTAAGCAATTCAACCTTTTAGATAGAGGAGGAATGACCTGTTATAGAGTTTTATGAACCCAACGTTTTGGACTACCAAGTGAGTCCATCATTAGGGGATGCGTCAATAGATATTCTAGAGATATTAATGATGTATCCTTGAGCTATATTTTAGGGTATATATATAGGTTATGAAAGAAGTAATCTAAGTAATTAGGTCGGCCCTTATTCAGTTAGTTTGTTAATATTTAGATTTTTTAAAATTAATTAATTAATTATTAATTATTTAATTAATTTGTTTAGTTAATTTGTTTCATTAATTAATTAATTATTCAATTAATTAATTCGTTCGTTTAATTAATTAATTAATTGACTAATTAATTATTTAATTTGTTTAATTAATTAATTAATTTGCTTAGTTGATTAATTAATTGTTTAATTAATTATTGATTTGTTTAATTAATTTCCAAATTAAATCTCTAATTAATTAATTAATTTGTTTGTTTGTTTAATTAATTTGTTTATTTGATTAATTTGTTTGATTATTTCCTTATAATTTTATGTATACTTCCTATTTTTAATTTCTAATTGTTTTAATTTAAGTTATTACGACTAATATGTTATTATAATATTATAATTAATAAATTATGATTTTAGTTTATTTTAATATTATCAAATGTTTGGTTATGAAATAACCAATTATTTATTTATATGTTTATATTTGTTTTGTTTTATGTTTAAGGAGGATGTAGGATAATGTTTCCTTGTTGTTTTGATTTTGATTTTGTTAATTTTTTAATGAGAGAGGAGGGATTAAAATATTAAAAGGGATATGAGTTAATTATTGATTCTTTAAGATTTCAAGTAAAGGTTTCCACGTGTTGCTTAGTTTTAGTTCATCGTCTCGGTTCAAGTTATTCTTCCTTTTTTCTATTTCAATGGCTTCTTTGATTTTCCTTTTAAGACAATGGTCTTCTTTTCTAATTAGTTTGACTTACTCCATGCAAATGTAATGAGAGGAAAAGTGTACATGTTTTGCTAAGGCTGATTTTGAGGTCCTTTCTCTTCTTAGGTCGGCAGTGTGTTCTTTAATTCTAATGTTAAGAGACCTACCTGTTTCACCTATGGATTCCTTTCCGCATGAGCAAGAATAACATAAACGCCTTTTGAAGGTTGGGGTTGATGGGATCCTTGATTGAGTTGAATAATTGTCTGATGGTGTTGGCAGGGGTAAAGGCTACATTAATGTTGTGTTTATTAAGAATTTTAGTGATTCTATCAATGGATAATCTACATGCAAATTCTCATCACCACCCTAAACAAAAGATTGGCATCATTAGGACCTTAACCACTAGGGCGGCCAGAATATCTGATCCTGACCATTTAAATGATGAACTCAACCATCTTCACAAAGTGTTTGAATTAAATGGCTATAATAGGAATACCATTAAGAAAGCCATGCACCTATCCCAAAACAAGAATAATAATGATATCAAAGATAAAAATTTATCAACTCCTAAGGTCTCCCTTCCGTACATAAAAGGCACCATTGATAGAATCACTAAAATTCTTAATAAGCACAACATTAATGTAGCCTTTACCCTGCCAACACCATCAGACAATTATTCAACTCAGTCAAGGATCCCATCAACCCCAGCCTTCAAAAAGGCGTTTATGTTATTCCTTGCTCATGTGGAAATGAATACATAGGTGAAACAGGGAGGTCTCTTAACATTAGAATTAAAGAACACACTGCCGACCTAAGAAGAGAAAGGACCTCAAAATCAACCTTAACAGAACATGTTCACTCTCCCTCTCATTACATTCGCATGGAGGAAGTCAAACTAGTTAGAAAAGAAGACCACTATCTTAAAAGGAAAATAAAAGAAGTCATTGAAATAGAAAAAAGGAAGAATAACTTGAACTGAGACAATGGATCAAAACTAAGCAACACATGGAAACCTTTACTTGAAATCTTAAAGAATCAATAATTAACTCATATCCCTTTTAATATTTTAATCCCTACTCTCTCATTAAAAAATTAACAAAATCAAAATCAAAACAAGAAGGAAACATTATCCTACGTCCTCCTTAAACATAAACCAAAACAAATATAAACATATAAATAAATAATTGGTTATTTCATAACCAATCATTTGATAATATTAAAATAAACTAAAATCATAATTTATTAATTATAATATTATAATAACATATTAGTCGTAATAACTTAAATTAAAACAATTAGAAATTAAAAATAGGAAGTATATATAAAATTATAAGGAATTAATCAAACAAATTAATTAATTAACTAAACAAATTATTTAAACAAACAAACATATTAATTAATTAATTAAACAAATTAATTTAATTAAATAATTAGAGATTTAATTAGGAAATTAATTAAACAAATCAATTAATTAAATTAATTAATTAATTAAACAAATTAACTAAACAAATTAATTAAGTAATAAATAATTTAAAAAAATCTGAATATTAACAAACTAACTCGATAAGGGCCAACCTAATTACTTAGATTATTTCTTTCATAACCTATATATATACCCTAAAATATAACTCAAGGATACATCATTAATATCTCTAGAATATCTATTGACACATCCCTTGATGATGGACTCACTTGGTAGTCCGAAACGTTGGGTTCATAAAACTCTATAATAGGTCATTCCTCCTCTATCTAAAACTATCTTCACCTGTATGGATTCATTATTTAACAATTCAACCTTACTTTTTTTAGACAGAGCATAAATTATACTTAACTTTGAATTATCAGTTTGTCCCTAGCCCGACTTCTCGTCCTTTAAGCCTGTGATCCCAGAGTTCCAGTGAAAATACTCCAACACTACCCGGATGAACAATTGAGACTTGATATGGAAATCTTCACCTGATAAGGACAAATTCGTGGACATCTACCAAACCACCTAGAGCCGATCCAGACCCCAATTCAGGACATCCTGGGAAGAAAAAAAACTTAGGAGGAGGGTCGCTGGCAGAGGGATATTACAAGAAAAATGACCCTCTGAGTTAACATAATAACCCCTGTTATTTCACACGAGCTCCATCCCCTCTGTTATCCATGATAACCCCTAGAAATAATTTTTAGTTTGATTAGTCATTTTAGATAGGGTTTTTATGTTTAGGTTCATGTGAAATCTGTCATATGGTACATTTAGTGTTTGATAGGGTCATCATAAAAGAGGAAAGGTCATGATTCCATTCTTTTTAAGTTGTCGTTTCATAATTGAGTTGTCTGATAGTTTTACAAACTTTCACAACAACTCCAGTTCAGCAAACCAAGAATTCGCTACGAAAGTCCCTGACAGTTCTATAGCAAAACGGTCCATCCTAACACTTGTCTCACTACGAAAGTCTGTTTTTGTGTAACAATATTATTCTAAATGATTGTTAGTGATGTCAGAGTTGTATTGAGTCATAAAATGCCTTAATTCTCGTGTCTTCCACTTCTTTTCATTCACCCTTACCTCTCCTTTTCCACTTTATACCATTTGTTGCTATCAAAAGTTCACAAGTGTTGTTACTGAATAGGGTTTTGCGTTGTCAAAACGAGTCTAGTCGTGGTTTGAGTGTGGTCTAGGTGTTCTCAAATTGGTTTGCAGGTAAAGAGGAAGCAACTCACAAGCAACTCCTGGCATGTTGATAAGCATGGAAACCAGAAAATAGTACAAAGGAGGTGTTGTAGTGCGTTATGAGGCCACATATATGAAATTGCTTGAAGAAGACCCAGCTTTTGTATAGTCATTTTCCAATGTGGTATGTCTATGATTTTTCCAAAAATTGCAGAGTTTGCACGCGCAAATCACTAAAGACTTCACCATCAATTTCACCGGGATTGCCACAAAAGTTGGCATCTTGAGTTTGAATGTCTCTCTTGACACCATTGCCCATGCTACTTAAGTCCCAAGCTCAGGGGAGACATGGTTTAAAGTCCAGAAGTTGCAACTACATAATTGTGATGAATTTTTTAAGGGAGAACATCGAGGGATTGATATGACAGTGAGCATTTCCAGAACCTGCCTTAAGGCGCATTATTCCAAGTTGTTGGTGGTTATTCAAAAACATTTTATATGTGAAGGAAGGTTCCATATGGTCTACTAGTACCACTTCAGATTGCTGCTCCACTTCATAGGTAAACAACCCTTAGATATCCCCTTCTATCTCTTCAGAAGTCTAGGGAAAATGGCTGACAAGGTTCAAGCTAAACCAGACACAAGCAGTACCTCTATTTTTCATCATGGTCTTATCAAATTGTTAGTGGTTGAAGAGTTAAATAGATTGAACAGAGATTGGCTTACCTTTTTGTTCTTAAGTGGATATGAATTAGATGTTGCTACCCCCTCTAGGAAAACTCCAAAATCTAAATCCACAACCCCTAGAAAAGAGCAGCAACCAGTGGCAGAGCAACCTGTAATTGAAGCTTCCACAAGCACTAAAAGGAGGATGACCAGAAGACAGAGTAGAGAACATAGTACAAAGAAGGGCAAGCTGACTGATATTCTAGAAGTTATAGAAATTGAAGAAAGCCTAGTTGAGTAACCTATAGAAGTGACTAAAATTGAAACCAAGAAGAAAAGTAAGAGGGCTAAGAAATTAGACTTTACCCAAGAGGAACATGGTTTCATTTTTAGGCCAAGGAAACCTGTCACAAGATCAATGCAGCAAGTTGAGGAGATACTTGAAGTATCATCAGACAAAACATAACCATCAAAGAAGCTAGCAAAGAAAAAGAAAGGCAAGGAGGTTATTCAAGTAAAAAGTGAAATAGAGGTTCTACAGGAACAGTTAAGGGAAGCTAGACAAGAAGTTATCAAAACCAAACTTGAGTTTGAGGAATACCAAAATGAAGTGTTAAAACAGATAGAATTTTATGATGAAATTGCAGACAAAGCTAAAAAGATGATAAGGAGGACTCTGCCTTTGCACAAAATGTTGGAGCATATGTATAAAAGGAATAGATGGTTACAGGCAGATAGGAAAAGCTTACAGGGACAAGTCACAACACTAGAAACTCAAATTGAAATGATCCAGGTTGAACTCAAAAAGAAAAATCTCAAGATCATTGCTGAAGTAGATGTTACTCCATGATATGGTAAAATTCTCAATTTTGTCTTCACTATACCTAAACCAGTAAACTCAACCTTATATATAGTCAACATGGTATTAGGAGTAATAAGGAGGCATTAAGAATCATGAAAATTAGAAAAACTCAGAATTTTGGAACTTTCATAGCAACTCCCCATAATGAAGCTAAGAATTTGCTACGAAATTGTTGTAGCTTTCCATGGAGGTTGAGGTTGGTCTAAAACTCAAAAAATAAAGTTCTAAAGGCCTATATTTAGCTTAAAACAATCAAAGAAGACCTCAGAACTAGCAGAGAGAGAAAAGAGGTAACATAAGGGAGTTTTTTGAAGTTGATACCAAAGTTTGCTACGAAACTGTTGAAGACTCTGTTTTTTGCTACGAAACTGTTGAAGACTCTGTTTTTTGCTACGAAATCATAGAAACTTTGTTTTCTACCTTTTTTTAAGATTTTGAATATCAAACATCCAAGCTCCAGATGGATTACAAATCATGAAGGGTGTCCACTTCATCATGCAAAACTCCTATTTTTAAAAAATGCCAAGTCAACACATAGCCACACCAGCATAATAGCTAACTCATTAAAGAGGACAATCAACAAAAATAATTTTAATCAATATCAATAGGTCAAATGTGTAATGACACTTCAGCAAATCCAGTAAGCAGTTGAGCTCGTTTATCTTCATCAACAGAAAGTGGTTAGAGTTTTAAAATCTAGTAGAGTCCTAGTTGAATTCCAACTATGTAAAATAGAAAATCCCTATGAGGACTCTATTAGTTAGAAGAAAAATAGGAATAGGTCTCTTAGATAGTGGATCAAATTTGGCCCAGGTGGCAAGTTAATGTAAAGATATATTTTCTCTATAAATAGGTAGCTTTTCGACTTTGAGAAGGGTTGATGGATAATGTGAAGAACTAATCTTATGTAATTTTTTGATCCTATTAATAGAAAAATTGCAGCAACTATGTTTCTGTATCTGAGATTCATGTCATGGATTTCATGTGTTCTTACCATGTTGTTTTATGTTTTGCATAATATCTTGATTACTTGGAAATCTTGTCAACCTGCTCCAATTTCCTTCATTTACTATGTATGATTGTGGATGCTAATTTAATGTTGGTTTTAAAGCCATCGATGCCTTAACTTCCATTAAACATTGTTGTTGGTCATAATTTCTTTTAATTTGACTCCATGCCCAATGGTAGCAGTCATCACATTTTTCTTCACCTGCGAAACCAAAAAAAAATAAATCAAAGTTAGTCATCTGTTGTTTGAGTTATTTCAAGTAAATTTGATAAACATTTGAGAGAGCCCTCTCAGCTTGGAAGGGCTAAATTTCAGTACAAGTGGTCTAAAATAGTTACACTAGGTTAGAGGTTGAGACAACCCAACTCTTTCTAGCCTAGTGATAACACCCTCGACATTAAATTTTCCCTCAACTTGACTGAGAAAATACATCCTTATTCTGATTGTGGAGAAATTCCAGTGCTGCATCAGGTGAGAATTAATCTTTCAAGCATGCAAAGCATAGATAAATACCTTTGCATGATATATCATGTACCTTGACACAATATCAAAAAATATTTTGCCCACCAAGAACATTGAATGAACCAAACCAAAGATTTTATGTTGATAACAATGAAAGGAAAAAGGAGGACGAAGGTGAAATAAGAAGGATGACTTTATAATAAAAATGTGATTTTCCAAATCATATTACAATTCAAGACCAATACAAAGTCGGTCCTTGTGTTCCATACTACAATCTTTATTAAGGGATGGGAAATTTGATTCTTTGATCATTGATAACCAAGTCAGCTTCAGCCAGGGAGCATTCTTGATTGGCCATCATACCCGCTTTTGAGTTATTAATTTTGAGAATGTGATAGGACTTTCGAGAGCTGAAATTTGTCATTAGTATTTTGATCCTGTGAAGAACTCTAGCCAGAGAGTTATCCCTTGGGGAGTTTTCGTTGTTCAGGTATTCAATTGTGATTAATGAGTCTCCCATGATAATTATTTCCTTCACATCTTTTTCTTTGGCAATGATTAATCCTTGAAGAAGACCATACATTTCTACTTGGTTGTTGGATCTTCTCCCAAGTCCCATGAGAACTTTGCTTTCGTTGCTTCATCAGGATTGATGAGAATACCTCTCCTCCTACCACACCTCACATGAGAGAATAATTAAGAAAAAATAATACTTTATTTAAATTCAATATCACAATTATTTAAATTTATTTTAAAAAATCAAAATTAAATTAAACTAAATGTGAATTTAAAACAATTTTCCTCTAAATTAAATATTTTGATAAATATTATGACAAACATTATGTTTTTTTACTTTTAGGATGATGTTGTAATAGAATTAATTAGCTAACTTTCACCTAAATTTTGGTTTAAAAAAAAACACTTAAATATAAGTTCCAAATAATTATTCTTAAAATGTAAATTTATTATTTATTATTTATTATTTATTTTTTTAATGTTAACATTTTAATAAATGTTGTGTTTTTTATTTTATTTTTTGAAATGATGTTGAGAGAGAATTTGAAAGTTAAATATCAATTTTAATTAAAAATTCATGATGGTAATTGTTGAAAAATGTATAGCTAGGTTCAGTGTTCATAAATATGAAATGTACTTTTAATTTTTGTATATTGTAAAATAAAGAGAAAATATTATTATTATTTTTGAAGCATGGGTTTTATGCTCAAGGTCTTTTATTTTAGAGGTCAAACACCCATTGAGTGCTTCTAGGGCTTGTTCTAGGTCAATAAGTCAAAAGAGTCATTGTCATATGTTGAAGACTCCATTGGTCATATTGTAACTTGTAAAAATAATTATTTTTGTATTTAAAAGTGTCAAAATACCCTCCGAGACCAAGTGAGCCTGCTGGTTAAGAACTCGACCTAATTTGAGGTATTTCATCCACCTTTGAAGCCTATATATAGGAGGAAACTCAACCTCCTAGAGACAATTCATTCTCTCATCAAGCAAGTGAAGAAGAACAAGAAAAAAACTAGCGAAGAAAGAAGAAGGATGAAGATCAAGTGCTTGGGTAATTTCTCTCTCTCTCTCTCTTCACACATGCGAAGGAGGGAGACTAGGGTTTTTGCTGTTGGGTTAGGGTTTTGTTGATGCATAATCAAACTTGTAGAAAGTGCAAAAAGAAGGTCAAAGGAAGGCTCGTTAGGTCATCCTCAAGCCCTAGAAGGAGAAATTCAAGAGAAGGTCTCAAGAAGTCTTGGAAGCCCAAAATAAGCTCACACGTGTGGAAGCAACTATTGC
This sequence comes from Pinus tabuliformis, assembly GCA_031772625.1. NCBI lineage: Eukaryota > Viridiplantae > Streptophyta > Pinopsida > Pinales > Pinaceae > Pinus > Pinus tabuliformis. The sequence goes on from CM062812.1 coordinate 474,763,237, forward strand.
TGGGAGGGTCAAAATTTTCAGACCTGCAGTAGAGGCTGAAAATATGTTTTTTGGGATCGAAGTTGTGCTACTAGAAGAGATTTGACTGGGTTTGACTTGGATAAAGGAAGCACATCATCAATAAGGTTGGACTTGGTCTTGGAGAGGTATTGGTCTTGGTCTAGATGTCTTGGAAAATTTCAATTGAAGAATCTATAAGAAGAGAAGATATTTGTGGGTTTTCCTCTCGAGTGGAGAGGTTTTGGCCCTGAATTGTAGCCTATATCCTGTGTTGTTGTGTATAATTGATCTTCTTGTTTTGGTAGATGTTTGATGATAAGAATAACATAATAATACATGAAGAAGCTAATAAGTAAGAAAAACTAAAAAGATATCATAAGCAATTATCAAGCTGAAGAGAAATCATTCTACTCATTACAGTATAGATTTCTCAACAGGGTTTCAGAGCTAAGGTTGGCTAAGGGCATGATGAAGATCACTACTCCCTTGAAGCAGTTTATGAATAAGTGTTCGATGGTAGCAAGTCATCTCAACAAGGGAATCAAGGCATTGTGGAATCTTCTATTTTTCAAGAATGATATGACCAAGACATCTACAAAGGACAAAGGACTATTCTCAGCTCTCACTAGCACATTTGAAGATGAGAACATTTGGGTAATCAACAATGGAGCATCAAGACATATGACTAGTGAGCACAAGCAACTAAAGACCTTATCAAGAGGAAAACATTCTTACTCTGTTGAGCTTGGTGACAAGAAGAGCCATATTGTAAGAGGAATTGGATCAACCTCGTTAGAGCTCGAGAATAGAGGAAGCACTCATCTCAACAACATCCTATTTGTTTTAGGTTTGCAAAAGAATCTACTTTTTATTCATGTCTATAAGATAAGGGATATAGATTCGATTTTATAGATGGAAAGGTTGTAATATGTGATAAAAATTTTAACATCGAAAATGAAAAGATGATTTGGATTTGAGAAGGAAGAATCTACAACTTATTGACTCCTCTATCTCAAACTTTGGTTCACACTAAAGTAAGCCCATGTGAACTTTGGCATAGAAGGTTTGGTCACATTCACTACAAAATATTACCTACTCTATAATCAATGGTGAATGCCATCCCCAAACTCAAGAAGGAAAATGAAAGAGTATGCAAGGGATGTGAATTAGGAAAAAATGTCAAGAAACCATTTGGAAGCAGTGCTTGAAGGTCAAAAGAAATCACAGATCTCATTCATTCCAATCTTTGTTGTCTTATGTCTACAAAGTCTCTTGGAGGTCACCTAAATTATGTGACATTCGTTGATGACCATTCAAGAAAAACTTGGGTTTATTTACTGAAATCCAAGGATGAAGTATTCATCAAATTTCAAGAATTCAAAGTTGAAGTGGAGAACCTTACAAAAGGAGAATAAAGATTCTAAGGTTCGATAATGGAGGATAATATACTTCAAAGTTAATCATAGCTTTCTGTAAGGAGTTTGAGATTAAGAGGGAGATGATAGTCCCATATAATCCCAAACAAAATGGAGTTGCAGAATGAAATAACCGATCTATTAAAGAAAGTGTAAGAGCCATGTTACATGATCAAGGCCTGCCAAAATTTCTATGGGGTGAAGCAACAAAGACTATTGTATATATTCAAAATCGAAGTCCTCGCATATCACTAGACAACATGACTGCTAAAGAAGCATTTGGTGGGAAGAAACCAAGCTTGGACCATCTCTGAATATTTGGTTGTTCTGTCAATATTCACAGACCAAAGGACAAGAGAAATAAGTTGGATCCAGCAAGCATGAAGGGAACATTTGATGGCTATAGAAATACTTCAAAGGCATATAGGATCTATATAAACGAAACACATTGAATAGAAGTTAGTCGAGATGTGATATTTGATGAAAGTAATGCATTTAAGAAATCAAAAGACCTCTTGATGGACTCTGATAACGAAGAACTTCCTATATTTGAAGAGGAAGGTACCAAGGAGAAAGAAGATTCAAATCATGAAGATGAAGGTCCTAGTGAACATGTTGTCATCCATAAAAGTAAAAAGAGACCTAATTGGTTGAAATATACTCTTTTAGATGCAGAGGGACATGAGCAGCCAAAGGCACATTCAGGGAAAGTAAGAAGCCCAAAAGATATTCATGGTATGCAGCCTACATGACGAGGTTAATAGAAGCTGAATCATCCACATTTGAAGAGGTTGTCAAACATCAAGAATGGAAAGCTGCCATGAATGAAGAATATAAATCCATAATGAAAAATGGATTTTGGGACGTTCATATTAAGATTAAACCAAGTGGCTCTATAGGATTAAACACGTAGCAGATGGAAGTATTGGTAAGTATAAGGCAATATTTGTGGCTAGGGCCTTCTCTCAATAGGAAGGCATCAACTATGAAGAGACATTTGCACCTACATCAAGGTATACAACTATACATTTGTTGGTCTATTTGCCAACATCGATTGGATGGAACATCCATTAAATGGATGTCAAGATTGTATTCTTGAATGACACTATTAATGAAGAAGTATATATAGAGAAACCCTTGGGATTTGAAGTCAAATATATAGATACTTATGTTTTCAGGTTGAATAAGGCATTATATGGCCTGAATAAAGCACCAAGGGCATGGTATGCAAGGATGGGTGCATACGTACAAATATTGGGCTTCTCGAAGAGTTTTACTTATCCAAATCTCTACATCAAGGTTGTGAAGGATGAGTTTGTAATGATTCTTCTATATGTGGATGATCTTATCATGACATGTGTGGAAAGTCATATCCAAGAGTGCAAGAAGTAACTAGCAGCAAAATTCAACATGAGGGATCTAGGGCTAATGCATCATTATTTGGGACTCGAAGTTTGGCAAGGACCTGATGAGATTTATCTAGGTCAAGGAAAGTATGTGATTGATACGTTGAAGAGGTTTGACATGATCAAGTATATACAATTTATTAGCTCACTGATGTACCTAGTGAATACTCGACTAAACATATGTTTTGCAGTGAATGTTCTCAGTCAGTTCTAGGTAGAGCCCAAGCATAATCATTGAATAATAGCCAAGCATATACTGAGATATATGCAAGGAACAATCCACTAATGCATAAATTATGATAAGAGGAATGATGTCCACTTGATTGGATATATAGATTCCAACTGGGGAGGCAGTAAGCAGGATGGAAGAAAAGCTATTGGAGGATGTTTTAGTTTGAGATCATCCATGGTCTCCTAAATGAGTAGAAAGCAAGAATAAATTGCTTTGAGTAGTGATAAGGCTTAATATATTACAACCTATGAAGTAAGAAGAGAAACTGTTTGGTTGAGGAAGTTGTTGTTTGATTTTTTTGAAGGACCAATGAACCATACAGTGATACATTGTGATAACCCCAGTTGTATAAGGTTGTCTGAAGACCCAACTTTTGATGGAAAGAAAAAGCACATAAATAACAAGTATCACTACATTCAAAAGTTGTTGCATACAAGGTGGAGTGTTGCAGCTATGGTATATATCTACTGATGAACAAGTAGATGACATGTTGACAAAATATCTTCCTAATAAGAAGCTTGTACATTTTAGAGACAAACTTGGATTGGTTGATATATTGTCCTTAGTTGAGAGGGAGAGATAGACACATCATTCTTTTCTTCACTTTGGGAGGAAATAATGGAGGATTGAGTAAGCATCTTGTAGAAATTAATGTGTAGATTCAAAACTGCTCATGAAATTTGCTAAATCGCAAGACTTGAAGCTACTCTACTGATCTGCAGAAGTTAATTGACCATCTAGAACAAGAATCATATACAACCAAAAGGAAACATCACACATGCACAAAGATTTATCTAGGGGAAAGAAACCATTGAAAACCACTTACTATATTTATTACATTAATCAGAGAATAGAGATGAAATACATATGCTTTCTCAAGCTTGATCACACCCTGCAAGTGTATAGCCTATCCCTTTGCTTGACTGACTGACTCTGTCCAACACTTAGCCAATTTTCAATCCCTCCAAGATCTTATTTCCTTACGTTATTCCTTGAGGAATTAATCCCCTATTGATTAGGAAATCCCCTCATATGGATTACGCAATTCCTTTAGGTCCTTCCTTTGATTGCATGCACCACTTGTACACTTCGGAATTGTCTACAAATGATAGTACATTGCTTTGAAATCTCCATCTCAACTGGGTAACTTGAATTCTTATCATGCAAGAGCTAATTTAGCCTGATTGATTAGATATTTGGATGATCACTGAGTGTGGTTGAAGTTCCACTTCCACAACTTGACCTTCCACTAGTTCATCCAACAACTAGAACTAGTTTAACTAACCATAACTCAATTTAACTGAATTAAATTGCTACCACTGAAATTAACTCAACCTAGGCTCCTAAAATCTAGGAATCCACTGCACACAACTGAACTTTATGCTCCTGACTTGAATTAACTAAGTTAGACTCCTATTTTTTAGGAATAAACTCAAGCAAACTGAACTTCAACTCATTAACTCGAATTGAGTGTTCTTAACTGAGTGATAAGAGCCACGTCACCTCAATTAACTTCTCTAAGCTGTCTTCTGATGTGGAATTTCGAATTTCCTCAATTTGATTAAGGAAAAATCAAAATTGAGACTTTCTTGCTGCATTTTCATCACTCCCTCTCAATAAGAAAGGGATTATCAACCGCCCTTATCCCGCACCTGTGGAATGTACTTCATGCAACACCTCTCGCTATTGTTGTTGATACTGCAACATTTGAAACTGAGAAGCATCCAAAAAACCAATCTGAGTCAACTGTGTTTGCAACTATCTACTGGGAAAACTGTGTTGTTGATGACTTTGCTACTGAGCCTCCTACTTTACCGTCAACACTCCTCTGCACTCCTTAGTATCTGACTAACATTGATCCTCCTGATATTGAATATTATGGACCCTCGTAGCAAGGTAAATCCACGAGGAGAACACCTCAATGGATCCAACCCAAATTTCTGCAACTCTTGGACTAAGGATCTACATTACTCCACCTCACTCCTGGAGGTATAGCTACATGTGGTTCCTTTGCCCACTTGGCTTGAACTGTCCCCTTAATGGAGGTATTTTCTTTAGTGGATGTCTCCACTCTGCCTCCTATCTTCTTCTCCATTTGTGGCCACTCCACAACTTCTCGAGGCTTCTCCTAAGGCTGCATGTTGAGAGTTCTAACATGCTCCCTCTCAACCACCATATCTCTAGTCTATACCTTGCTCCTCAAGGCTTTGCATGCATCTTGTACCTCAAGTGCATACAAGTTCTTGACTCGAACCTCGACTTGCTTCACCTATCATGTGGCTATGTGTCTTAGGAAAGACTTTCCTTTGTTGTTGAAGGTCACATCATAACCACAGTCTTCCAAAACTGCAACGGAGACAAGATTCTTATTTAGACCCGAAACATACATTACATCCTTAAGTTTGAGAGGGGAGCCCAACTCCCTCTGAAAGGTGAATGTACTAATCCTGATCGCACTGTACCTTTTGTCATCTCCAAACTCAATGTGCATCTGCAGATCTTTCTCCTCCAAGTCATCAAAAAAATATCTATTCCCTGTCATGTGGAATGAGGCACCACTATCCAAGTACCACATGCTCACCATCATTGTGCTCACCATGCATGCAATGAGAGTTAAGTCAAGCTTGAACTATGAAGCCAAATATTCACCTGTTGCTGCTATTGCATGCTCCTTCTTGCTTTCCTTCCTATGTGGAGTGGCACAGTGCCCGAATTCATGATAGTGAAAGCACTTGATTTTGAAAAATATTTCTTTTTTCCCTCTTGGTTGGAATTAGCCTCACTTTGGGACTTCTCCCTCTTGGCCTTCCTTCCTTTGCTGACTAATGAAAAGTCCTCTTTCTCTTCTTTGGATGAGGTGTCATCTCTGGTATTCTGCCTTATTTCCTCCTGCACCAAGTCAGACCATAGACACTCTTAATTTTGTAGTTTCTCCCTCTGATTCACTAAACATTGGTAGTTGTGCCAACTCTTGGGAAGGCCTAAAAGGGCTAGGCTTAGTAAATCATCGTCTGATACCATAACACCAACTTGACCAAGTTCATCATGACATTATGTGAACCTGCTTAGCTACTGCGAAATAGTCTCGTTCTTATGCATCTTGATATTTCGATGTTTTCCCTTGAGTGCCAACTTCATATGGTCACTACTGTTCTGGAGCAAATCTGTTAGTGCTTGCCACATTGCATATAAAGTCTTTTTTCCATGGATATTTGAGACAATATCGTCTCATAGTCCCTCCAATATGATCCTCCTTGCCTTGGCTACACACTTATTCCATTCTCTTAGATCCTTAGCATCAAATGTTGTCATTTCAGAATATCATTATCAATGAATTGCTTCAACCCATTATCCTCCAATACTGCCTCCATGCGGTCCTTTCATGCAACATAATTCGATCTTCCCTTAAGGGCATACTCAAGCCTTAGTCCATTGAAAGCCATCTTCTCAGTCCTAGAGAAACTTGCAACATTGATCTGCAGATTTGAACCTCCAACAATGACAACTTCAAAATATTTTCTCTATAGTGATTCCAGCGCTGATACCATGTAGAAATTAATGTGTATATTCAAAATTGCTCATGAAATTTGGTAAATCATAAGACTTGAAGCTACTTTATTGATCTTTGGAAGTTAACTCACCATCTAGAAAAATAATCATAGACATGAAAAAGGAAACATCACACATGCATAGATATTTATCTAGGGGAAAGCAGCTGCTCAAAACCCCTTACTATCTTTATTACATTAATTAGAGAATAGAGATGAAATACATATGCTTTCTCAAGCCTCAGCACACACTACAAGTGTATAGTCTATCCCTTTGCCTAACTGACTAACTCTGGCCAACACTTAGCCAATTTTCAAGCCCTCCAAGCTCCTATTTCCTTGCGTTGTTCCTTGAGGAATTAAGTGCCTATTAATTAGGAAATTCCCTCATCTGGATTGTGCAATTCCTGTAGGTCCTTCCTTTGACTGCATGCACCACCTATACACTTTAGAATAGTCTACAGCTGATAATACACTGCCTTGAAATCTCCATCTCAACTGGGTAACTCGAATTCTTTGTATGCATGAGCTAATTTAGGCTAATTGATTAGTTATCTAGATGATCGATGAGTGTTGCTGAAGTTCAACTTCCACAACTTGACCTTCCACTAGTTCCTCCAACAATTAGAGCTAGTTTTACTGACCATAAATCAATTCAACTCAATTAAATTGCTACAACTGAAATTAACTCAACTTAGGTTCCCAAAATTTAGGAACGCACTGCACACAACTGAACTTCATGCCCCTAACTTGAATTAACTGAGATAGACTCCTATTTTTTAGGAATCAAATCAAGCAAACTGAACTTCAACTCATTAACTCAAATTGAGTGTTTTTGACTGAGTGACAAAAGCCATGTCACTCCAATTAACTCCTCCAAGTTGTCTATTGATGTAGAATTGTGAATTTCCTCAATTTGATTAAGGCAAAATCAAAATTGAGACTTTCTTGCTGCATTTTCAACACATCTGGCATTTGATACTCTTTGAGGATGAGGTAGGGAATATAAGATAAGAGTAGTCATATAGGACCAATATTCTTTGAAGACTGGGAATCAAAGATAAGAATAGTCATGGAAGGACATGCTCTATGAACACCTAGGTGGGGTATGTGCCTTGAGAGACATTGATGACGGTGTTTATAAGTCATTGGTCCTGCCAGCATTGTGATATGATCTTGGAGAGAAAGAGTTGTTAGTCAAGGCCTTGATATGTGACAATGTTGGATGATATGATGCTAAATAGATGGGTTTCCAATCTGACTCTTCTTGTGAGATCTCTTTAGATTGAGAATGTTCATGTACCATTTGTGAATACCTCCCTAGTGAAGAGGGAGTGTTGAAAAATGTTTAAATAGGTTCGGTCTTCATAAATATGAAATGCACTTTTAATTCTTGTACACTGTAACATGAAAGAAAAATTATTATTGTTATTTTTTAAGCATAGGTTTCATGCTCAAGTTTTTTTTTTAGAGGTCAAACACCCATTGAGTCCTTCTAGGGTTTGTCTTAGGTCAAGAAGTCAAAAGAGTCTTTGTCATATGTGAAGATCCCATCAGGCACATTGTAGCTTGTAAAAAAGAAATATTTTTGTATTTTAAAGTGTCAAAATACCCTCCAAGACCAAGTCAACCTAATTTGAGGTATTTCGTCCACCTTGGAAGCCTATATATAGGAGGGAACTCAAAATCCTAGAGACACAATTCATTCTCTCATGAAGTAAGAGAAGAAGAAGAAGAAAGAGGCTAGCGAAGGAAGAAGAAGGACAAAGATCAAGTGCTTGGGTAATTTCTCTCTCTCTCTCTCTTCACATGTGCAAAGGAAGGAGACTAGGGTTTTTGTTGTTGGGTTAAGGTTTTGCTATTGCAGAATTGAACTTGGAGAAAGTGCAGAAAGAAGGTGAAAGGAAGACTCATTAGGTTATCCCCAAGCCCTAAAAGAAGGAGAAAGTCAAGCGAATGTATCGAGAAGTCTTGGAAGCCCAAAATAAGCTCACACGTGTGGAAGCAGTTGTTGTTGGGAGGGCCGAAAATTTCATACTTGTAGTAGAGGCCAAAAATCTGTTGCTAGGGGTCGAAGTTGTGCTACTGGAAGAGATTTGACTGGGTTTGAATTGGATAAAGGAAGCACATCATCAAGAAGGTTGGACTTGGTCTTGGGGAGGTATTGGTATTGGTCTAGAGGTCTTGTAATTTGTAAATTGAAGAATCTATAAGAAGAGAAGAAATTTGTGGGTTTTCATCTCAAGTGGAGAGAGTTTGGCCCTGCCTTGCAATTTATATCCTGTGTTCTTGTGTATTGTTGATCTTCTTGTTTTGGTAGTTGTTTGATGATAAGAATAACATAATAATACAAGAAGAAACTAATAGTAAGAAAAAGTTAAAAGACATCACAAGTAGTTATCAAGCTGAAGAGAAATCATTCAATTCATTTCCCTATAGATTTTTCAACAACAATTATGGAAAATTTATTGATATAATTAAAAAAATAAGATTAAGAAATTAAAGTTAGTAAATTAAATTTGAATATGAACCATTGGAGAAAGTTAGAAAAAAATAAATATAAAGATTAGTAATGAATTCAACCAAAAAATCTATGAGATAATATAAGAAGAGATGACTTTCTTAGAATTTGAGTTCAAGATGAAGTGACGAGCATGTTGTCATGAATTTATCCTTTAAGCAAAGCATGTGTTTGGGATTATGAATGGAATTTGATGTGAAGTGTTCTTTGAAAGAAAAATGATAAATTTTTTTCTCTTAAATACTACAAATTCTTTCCTTATACTTTTAAGTGTTGAGCATTAGTTGTCTTTCTAGAGGTGGGTGTTTCCATACACTCTATCAAGGCATGTGATCACATACCCTAACCTAATAACTATGACAATTTTCATTGAAGAGTTCCCCTCTTATAGGGTGCATTGACTCATTTACTAGTAAAATGATCAAATTATGCAAGAGGATTTGAACTTCGATGGGGGTTTTAATAATGCCCTAGCTTCAACGACCTAGCTTGCCTCTTGTGGTTGGATGCTCCTTTGAAAGTTGACATAAACCATATGTATCCTTCCATTTGTTCGAATAATGGGATACTAAGACAAGATGGCCAAGTGAGATTAAGTCTAGGCATATGTGGCAACTTCTTCTAGAACTTATTAAACTCTATAATGAAAAGAGAAACATTCCACTCCTCTTGATAATAAACTCAAGATCTTCAAATAGTGAATAATATCTAATTACAAATATCACAGTAGTTCGAGTAGCAAAAAATGAACTATTCTTTCGATTTAAGCTTCCAATTGTATATCTTTCATATATTATGGTCATGAGGTATGCCATGGTTGATCTCAACCCTTCATTGGTGAGAATGAATCCTAAATTTCACAAGATGATAGCACATGTCATGAGAGTTGGTCTTTGGAGATAGTTTTTGAATGATGGTAAAATTATTCTCAATTTATAGGTAAGTATGATAATGACAATGAAGTTAGGAAGATAACCATTTTTAGTGAAATCCAATTGTACAAAATATTTGATATGCAAATCTCATCTACAATTGTTTTACGGATATCTCTTTTAGATACTTATAATAAAATATAAAGATATTGGATGGTGAAAATTGCCTATACCTAAACTAAAAGAGAGAAGAAGAATGGTAACCTTTGCAAACTAGGAGTGTATATAGTTATACTTGATTAGATGAACGGAACATCTAAACACAAAACTACTAATATTGACTAAAACTACAATTGATTATGGAAAAAAATGAATTAGAAAAATAATATTGTAAAACAATATCATTATTATAACAAAATAAACTACAAAATTTACAAAAATATATATATATATATATATATATATATATATATATATATATATATATTAATTTAGCTGGAATACATGCCAAAACTCTTACAATCAAACACAATTCTTCTTCAGCTGAAGACCAATGTATATCCCTGTAAACTTTATGACCACCTGGCCTTTTACATACAAAATACCTTACAACATGTATTCTATATATCCGTTAGAAGACACCACAAAACTTAGCAAAACAACATGTCATTCAGGAAATTTTAATATGTTGGGCTACTCACTTCGAATCCTTCATGGTTGCTAGGTGCATGCTCTATCACCGTCGCGCCAGCTGCTGTTGTGAAGGGTGTCCACTAGATGTGCCTAAGAACTTCTAGGGAGCCTCTATTAGAAACACCTGCAGGAGTGGGGTTCGAGAGGCCAAATAATTCCTTCAAAACACCCACAGTCGCATTCTCCACTATGACCTTAATACTTTCAACCTTAAGGTGCAAATTGTCCACTTTCTTTGCCAGAGTTTCCATGGCAAGCTGAGAGCACTCAAACTCTTTCCTCAAATCGACCAGCTGTTGAGTGAGTAGGGTAAAATGTGACCTTGCCTCCGTGGTAATTTTCTCTCCAATCTTGGACATCGTGGCCACTATTGCCTCCATCATCGACAACAGAAGAGAATGGCCTTTGTTAACACTTCTAGCTTGACCAGTGTTATATAATGCCAAAGGTTGTCCTCCCACCCGCTTGCCTCCATTGCTTCACAGTTAATGCCTCCAACTAGCCTCTACACCAACATTATTCTATATCTCAGCTCAAAGTCCTTCATCACATTTCCCGTTACGATTGTGCTGAATCGTATTGAAGATGCAGACTCTTTGGCTCAATTATACCTCCGCCTTGATTTAATGGCTATTGTCGCCACCTTCCAACTATCACATAGCATGACGTTCCTTCACATGCCTTCCCACTTGGACGATTATTCCCTACTTGGAGTTTCACGTGCGACCTAATTCGCCTATCGTGTTGACGATCCGGGATTTGGAATTTTTATGATTGTGCTGATGACCTTAGCAGTTCGCCTGATACGATTTTTAATGAGCCTTAGTATGTATATTAACAACAACATAATTATCATGGGATAGGGGTTGTCAAGGTATCACAATCATCTCGAACAAGGGCCCCGTCCCCAAGCCCCACTCCCTTACTGGCCTGCTCATCAGCTAATGAGTTGTTGTCCCTTTTAACATGATAAAGAGCAACAACATAATTTTTTTTTATCAACAAACACAACCTTGCAAATAATGGAGGTTGCATAATCCCTAGGTGACTTTTAGAATTATGGAAATTTTGAATTGTTATCACGAAGTCCCGAAAATAATGATTTGATGTATCCCTTTGTCCATGACAATCCTTAGCCCTTGCCACAGTGCTAAAGCTTCAACTTGATTATTTGTTGTCCTACCTATTCCCCATGCAAATTTCAACACTACTTTTCCTTTGGGGTTGTAAATGACCCCTCCCGCTCCAACCTCCCCCATATAATATAATAAATTTTAATATATATATATATATATATATATATAAAATTTAATTAATTTAATTCATTGAAAATAACCACTCTCTCCATGCATTATACCAAATACAACCTTGTTAAAAATGTTATTTTTAAATTAAACAATTGAAAATTAAAAATAAAAACACAATCTCTTCAAAATAGATAAAGCTGATTGAAATTTAAAATTGAACCAAACTTATATATATATATTAGAATTTGATGGAAATTACAACTACTTAAGATTTCAAACTGAAAAATAAGAGACACAAATTCTACTCTACTGATCCACGGAATGGATATCACAATTTAGAACAAAATGCATAGACATGCAACAAGCAAAACCGCAAGTACACAATGATTTCTAGGGGAACCAAAATGAGAAAAAACCTTCAAGCTTCTTTGCAATAATCAGCTGAATATAGAAACTATTACAATTGCTTGCTCTAGCTCTGAGCACAACTTGCGAAAGAATAATTGTTCTCTCTGCTGAATGAGAGCCCCTAGCCAACACTTAGCCAAATTTTGGCTCATCTAACCTCTGATTTCATTGTACAATCCCGAGAAAATTCAAGCTCCTAAACATTATGGAAGTCTCTATTTCCTTACGCAATTCCCAAGGAATTGATCTCTTGACTGCATGCAACAACTATACACTCAGCTAGTATACACTGACTATTATACTAGCCTTTGTCTCCTCCACCTTAACTGAACAATTTGAATTCCATGCATGCGTGAGCTATTTTGGGTTGATTAATAAGTTAACTGATAGATCTTTGAGTTAAATTGTTGTCCCACTGCACAATTTTTTTTTCCTCGGCAATTGCTAATTCTATTAACTGTAAAACAAAGTAAAAATACAAGGGGGCGAGGCCTCGGGAATCATCCCCCAAAGACACTCAGAACAACATAAACTATCCCTTGTGAGGGAAGAACCAGATACAAAAGCGAGAGAACAGATAATGCCACCAGGAATTGACCAAGGAAACATGAAGAGGAGGAGAAAACCGTCTGTCGGGAGCATGTGACCAGAGCATGATATCATTACATTGCTCAAAATTCCAGAGACCATTACAATGCTCAAAAAACCAGAAGAGTTTTACATTACTAAGCAACACAGAGAGAATTGAGTCTGCCTTTCTGAAGATAGCGGACCCGAGCCGTGTCCAAAACCGCTTGAGCTTGATCATTTTAGTAATTCAAAAAAACAAAAAAAGGGGAGGGCCCAGATGGCCTTAAAATGCATCGTCCTCATGCTGAGGTTCCTCCACCACCGGACATACGTTATCCTTCCATGCATCCTCATGTCCAGCATCTTCCTCACCTGGGTGCCTCATCAAGGGGCGCGTGTCACTATCCATCTCTTCCTGAATCCTCGAGACAACAGTTTCCGGAGGCCGAGAGGCACTGGGAGCCTCGCTCCTTTCAGGTCTCTCCCCCTGATCTTTCTCCAGACTTTCCCCTGCATTGTCCTGTCTATTGCTTTGACTGCTGACTCCTTGGCAAGCTTCTGGAGAAGGCTCAGACATCAGGCGCACCCGAATTGGGGGCGGAGCTTCTTCTTCAGAGAAGAGAATGGTGATATTGGCAGTAATTACAGGTCTATGCAAATTGCTCTGAAAAGTGAAATGAGTTGTTTGGAACCCATGATACGGAATTGGATTGTGAACAGGATCCACAGAGCTGGTAGCCGACTGCTTTCCATGCCCTCCCCAACTTCCCCCAGAATGACTCCTCTTGCTGTGGCGCACCATGCTGAGGGGAGTCCACAGAGGCCGAGACCGGAGGGTGGTAAAACAATCCAAGAAACCGAAAGCAGAGCCCAGAGATAGGTTACACAGCACAGGAAACAAATTAAGACACTGGCGGTCAGACTGTAATTGTAGGGAGAGCGACTTAGGAGAAGTAGCAGGGGAAATCGAAAGCTTGCCAAAGTTTCCAAAGACCAGACCGCTAACTAAACGCCACACTTTCCCAAGCCAGAGATGAACAAGAAACGAAATACACAGAGGAAACTCACCTTTGTTTGCAAGGAACAGCCAACCTTCGAAACCCACTTCCGGCTTTAACCAGAGACACGAAGGCAGGGTGCTTACAATGGTAATGAAATCCCTGGACGCCATGGATAAAATAACCAAAGCCATACCTTGAACAGAACAAGCAGTAAATGCAGAGAGCGTGCCAAATCCTCTGCTCTGCAAATGATCCTTTAGGAACCGAGCGAACCACCTGAACATCACTCCCATCAACTGAATTAGCTCCTGGATAATCGCGCAGGTCTGCGTCTGGCAGTACCTAGCACCTCCACCTGTCCTTTGAACCATAATTACACATTAATTTCACCCGCATCCGGGTGGTCCCACTGCACAATTGACCTTCAATTGGCTCTATCAATAGTTAGAGGTCAATTAACTGAATATAACTGAAAATAACTGGACTAGATTGCTAGCAATCAACACATGCATGACTGAACTCCAAGCCCCTACCTTGAATTTATTGAGCTAATTGAGTGACAAGATCCATGTCACACTAGTTAACTGCATCCAAGTTGTCCTGCTGATGTGGAATCTTGATTTACTCAATTTGACTAAGACTAACGTCAAATTGATCCTTTCTTGAGACTAGATGATTGCATCTTCATCTAACACATTTGCAGGGTCATCTCTACTGCAAGGGAAATACATCAGGCCCCGTTGGAACCAGTTCACAAGATCCAAAACCAATGACCTCGTGAGACTCCTAGTCCTCTCTCGTGCTTTATCTTGATCTCTTGCTAGTAGATTCTAATATGTTTATGGCTGGGATAGTTATAGTCCTTTTTGGACCTCTTGTTGGTTGTTTTGAGGATGACATTATATTCTAGCTTTCTTTGTGTAGGCTTGAAGCCAAAGTCCGAGTTTTGTGGGCAAGCTGTGAATCTTGATGTATGTAGGATGTAATTTTGAAAATTGCAGGTAATAGAAATTTAACTTACAAAAAATAATTATTGTTTATGTAGTGATCGAATGTGTGGTTGCATCAAGAGCACTTTGTGCAATAGTAGTAGTCAATCTTTCGAATAACCAATTCTCAAGAAATTTGTACATATTTGCATGGTAAGAGGCCAATTCTGACTACTACCACTATAACCTCTAAGTAATTTGAGAGATTTGAACCTCAAATCTCATGACACATTACACTTCATTATCTCAATAATTGCTAATTTAATTGATCCTTAAAGACTATATTAATTATAATTTTTGAATAAAAAAATCAATCTAATTAATCAATAAATATTTTTTCCTTTCAAATGAAATAATCATTGTAATATAATTAACTTATCAATACAATATATTTTTAAAAATGATAAAAAGTATAAAAACTTATTTGTATAATGACTTTTAAATGATAACAAACTCCATTAAATAAAAATATAAATAACTATAATTACATATATCTCATTCATAAATTTAAAATAATAATAATAATAATTATATCTCATTCATAAACTTAAAATAATAATAATAATCATATTTTAATGGGTTATTTTATATATATATATATATAAATAATTATTTTGCACTTATAATTACTATTTATGTGATGGTATGCATTATGTTTTTTTTTTTTTTTTTTTCTTTTTTTTTTTTTTTCCGAAGGTGGTAAAACCTATCAACTCAGGTGTCAAACCAACAGTGAGGACAGCCATCTCTGGCTGCTATCCGCGAATGCTGGGTTTGGCTCATCACTGTTAAATAGGAAAACCACGCCACCTGGCATAACCCTGCTGGTGGTCCGTAATCGGGAGCAGGCTCTCACTCCTGCGAGATGGTATGCATTATGTTATTATGGCATTTGAAATTTTATTTTCATTAATTAGTTTTTATATAATTAGAATTTTATATTTATATTATAAAAATGTTAATATATTTTAGATTTTTTTTCCTTTATTTAATTTTCCCTCCATACAATTTTTTAATTATAATAATTTATTTTCTCCACAAACTTTAAAATATTTTTGCCATTCTATTTTAAAATATATATTAAATAATTAGTAAAATATGACAATTTTATAAATTATCTTTTGATAAGTGGCCAATATTCACATACATAATATGAAGTTATTAGTACGGCGTAACGGATCTAACAATAATCTAAAAAAATTACTCAAATCTATATAGAATATTATATTCAAATTCCATGGATTTTTATCTATTATAAAACTAACAAACTATATCACTAAATTTATAAAAACAGATGAGAATTTATAAAAATATAATATTCAAATTCTATGAGTTGTTGTATATTATAAAATTAGCAAACGGTATGTACTACTTAAATTTATGAAAACACACCAGGTAAAGATGGGAAATTTATAAAAATACTACATAAATATAAAATTATATATGTTTCTCAATGGGGGTGATCATTTGGGGCCAGTTGGTGATGCCTTAGATCTTGGAGCCAGAGGGGCATTCATGCGTCACACGTATGCAATGAATAGCCCTTGGAACCTGTACCCCACTCCCCGCGAGCTGTGTTTAATACCACACAGGGACATGCAAGAGGTCTTTTGCAAGCGTTGAGCGGTGAGGAGGGAATGTCAAGAGAGAACAAGGTGTGGTTTGTTTGTGTCTCGGCTTAGGTTGTGGCTTGGGGCAGCGAAACAAGACAAGATCATCAAATGCTGCTGGGAGGGGAATTGGCACCTGCATCAGGTATGGCTATGGGATCCGGTGGAAGATTTCTCTACCCGACGTGACAAATTATTTGGTTTCGGGACTGGATTGCGTGGGTCGGGAGCAGACACAGAGTTTTCCTTAGTCCGACTCTATCTTTGGTTCGAGGAAGCTTCACTGGATCATCAGTTTGCCAGGTAGAGTGACTTTAGGTGCCATCTTTGGGGATGTATGAGCTCTGTGGACCCTGGGACTTGTGGCGTGCCTTCCTACTTATTTGATGCCCGTGGTTATGGTGTTGGTGCTCGGGACTTTGGGCTCTTTCCTATCTAGATAAAATTGGCCAACGACTCTGGTACAGTAAGTGGAGTTTTATTTCGGTATTGTCATTTTGGTATTTCGTGGTGTGTTTCTCTGGTCAGGCAGTATGCTTCCCGTGGCGATGCGGTTAGTGGTTGTATGCCTCGAAAACAAGGGCGTGCCCGCAGGGGGGTTTTGACCCACGTATGGATGAACGCCAACACCCTGGAGAGCCTAGCTTGGACTATGAGTCGATTGAGAGCCGCCACTCAGCTCCAGATATGGCCTTGTCTCCAACCCGCTCCCCAGGCCAAGTAGAAGCTTCGGTCACCTTAGAGCCCGTCGTGACCCAACTGAATAACATACAGCTCAACATTGATACACTGAGGGAGTAGAGGTACAAAGAGAGGAACGAATTGGTTGCTCATATCAATGACCTTCAACGTATGCAGAATGAGACCGTAGACTCTGTGGAAGGTCTTCGGCGTCAACTCTGACGCACAAATGACCATCTCTGTTCCCTGGAGATGAGGGTGGAACACATCAATTACCATATTCATGAACGTGCTACTCTCTTTGCTGCACCTCCCGTGTTTCCTCCCAATCCCCATCCTCAACGTGTAATATAGAGACATGTAATTTTTCTCTTTTTGTGCCGGCAATAACCAAAAACATCGACTGTCTTGGCTTCTCTTCAAGCTTCTTATTGTTTAGAGCAAGGCTTGTGCCATCTCTTAAGCATGTGATATTGTATTTTGTTGACGCTTATGCTATGATAATATAATAAGCGTTTTTGACCGACAAAAAAAATTATATATATTTTGATAATAAAAAAATGTAACAATATGTATAAATAATTTTGAAACAAATATATTATAATTTAAGATTTAAGAGTACTTTAATAATTGATTACCATTAAACTATTAAATTTAATAGAGTACAAAATTTTATTTTTAACCCAACATAACATAAATTTAAATTTAAATTTCCAATTATATATAATTTTAAACTTAAATATAATTATAATTTTTATAACAAAATTTAAATATTAAATAAACTTACCATCCAATACAATTAAAACTTAAAATTTTAAACTCTATAAAATTATATTAAAAAACTTAAAATTTTAAATATAAAGCACATCTCATCAAAATTCAAAAAAATAACAGAAAAAATATACCTTACTTAAAATTTCTCATAAATGAATTCAAAACAAGAAACTTGAATGCATATAATAATACAGTAAACTTACCATGGGAAGCAAATGTGACCTTGCTGTCATTAAACTTAATTGAAGAATCTTTAGTACCAACTCAGTGTTATTATATGCAATCTTGATTTTGATTTCATTGTATTAGTATTAGATAACATATTCAAACCCATATTAACTTTAAAAAAATAAATAGAAATTGAAAACTAATATGTATATATAGAGTTTTTTTTGAAATTTAACGTATTATTATGAGAATAAATAGTTAAAATATTACGATTTTTTTTTGGTTGATGAGTAGGTGAATCTTGAAAATCACTCTTACCTTGTGGCTAAGAGGCTACAACTCAGAGGTGTTTAAGCCGTCAAAGTCACTCGGGGATCGCACCCGACCTCAGCCACACCAGCGGAAACTATGCTGGATTTTTGGTATCGGTGAGACTAGAACTGGTGACCTTTGCTTATGGAGCGCCTTAACAGCTCGCTCCTTCACCGACTATTCTAAATCTCTTTGATTATTACGAAATCATTATTATTATGAGAATAAATAATTAAAATATTGGGGAATAGTTTAGAACCACTGCTTGAGAATTCAAGGTCTAGATATTTCTCATAAATCGATATCCTCATGAATTTAAGAACCACGATTTTCAATATCTAAAATTGTAAGTGAAACTTGGAAGTGCTCAAATGAGAATATTATATATCGTTTAATAATAGATGGTGACATAAGAAACCATAATAGTTGGTCGGTAACAAATTCTTTCACAATGGCCCACCTTTGGTTTCCAATTCACCACGCCACATATTCTCACGCCTAAGTAACATATTTGTATGGATGGACGATCCAGCTTAGCAGTAGATCATATTAGTATGGATGGTCGATCGAGTATTGCTTTCTAAGCATTATCTTAAAAACTTAATTGTATTTCATGAAATTAATAATAGTATTCATTTTCTAGGTGCATGTTGGCCATGCGTTTAAACGCCTACCTGATATTCATGCAGTTATTGCATGCCACCAACTTGTCATGTACCCTTTGCCATTTAAAGCATGTCTGCATGGCTCTTTGTCTGGTTTGGAATGGACAATCCCACATAGAGACAATGGTGAAGGTGAGAGCAGGAAAGGTAAGAGCAGAGTGCCTAGTTACAGTTTACCTGGTTGAAGCATCACTAGAAGCATATGCGGTTTGCTGAGTAACAGCTTCAGTTGATCGACTTGAACCAACAGATTCACCAACTTATGTTCCAGTACCTACAACCACCCTTGTTTTTGGACCTTCATATGTATCTGCGCCCGCCTCTCCTACCTTTTCTCTAGGTGCTCTTACCCTTGCTTCTGCATCTAGTGCTAGTGAATTAGAAGAAACTGCAATGTAGTAAAACTGCAGGGCACAAATCCAAAAGTACCTGGTTTACCCACCGGGTTTTCTATTTTTCTTTTCATTTGTTGGGCAATCTCAGTGCGAATTCATCAAAAAATGATTTCAGATCGTCATAGAACGCTTTAATTTATTGGTGTCAGTATCTTGAATGATTCCAATCAGCTCACTATCCGCTATTTCAGGGCAAAAAACAAGTAAATTTCTAAACATTTCTCTTTTTTTGATGTGAACTATCGTTTTAAATTTCCTTTTTCCCATTTATTTTAGTAATGGGTTGTCAAGAATGGATGTCAACTTCTTTTTACTTCGAAACAGAAAAAGTTCATGTTTGGTAATCCATGACGAAGTTGATTTTTAAGTGTTTGATTTGGGAATTGTTGGGTTTTGGGTTGGTAAGAGAGGGTTCAAGTTCAATGATTTAACATTCTTATTTATGGCTTCATTGTTCTCATAGTAATAATTGACTTCATAGTCTCCGTACAAATAGTATATTATTGGGCATCTAAGCAAGCATCAGAAAAGATTACAGGATAAGAGGAAGCATTCGAGCAAGTAGGGACAAAGCCAACAAAATAAATAACAGTAAAGGCAAAGCCAGGAGCATATCCAAAGCGAGCAATTAACAGTAAAGGCAAAGACAGGAGCAGATCCAAAGCGAGTAGTTTCTGTTGATTCTGTTCGAGCAGACCCAACTGCAGTGAAACTACTGCTTATGCTGGTACTGCCTCTTCGACTTACGTTGCTGCTGATGGTGGCTCTACTGATGGTTTGACTGATGGTAGGTCTAATGCTGTTGGGTTTACTACCTATGCCTTTTCCTATGCTCCTACTCCTATCTTTGTTGTTGTTTATTCAGTCTTAGTTACTAGTGCTAGATATATTGTTCCTGGGTATTTTGTACAGGTTACCATTGAAATGGCCCTAGATATTTATATTTATCTTGGTTAAATGCCCCATGTCGTATGCATTTATTATCGAAGTTCCCCAAGATGCATCTAGTGTCCGAGCTTAAATGCTCCATGCAAAAAAATACATTGGACGGTTTGTGTTCCGACATTATGTTCAATTCCGGGCAATTTATTCCAGGGAAAAATGAAATAAGAATAAAGATAATAATCAGTTGAAGAACCAGTTTAAGCATCACTAGTAGCAGTACCAAGAGCGCAGGAGTGCAACCAGTTTAACCAGTTCGAACCACACACTATCAACGAAGTTCAAAAGGATAAGGTCAGTTTAGTTTCCAAGTATTTATTTTCATAGATTTATAAGCCTTCTTCAGGCCAACTAATTTTACCTTTCATGCATTTGTCCTATGCGAGTGGTCCTGCCATGTTAAAATCTTGAAATAAGATCAGCTTGGGACAAATGATTAAAATGTGAATATAATTTTCACCTTTATTTTTATGATATTTGAAATTCATAGATAAAACATATGATATTTGAAATTCATAGTTAAAACATTTGATGTAGTACCTTGTTTTGGTAGATGATGACGTGAGGCACAAAGTCCTACAACTGCAACAAAAATTATTGTTTTCAGTAGTAGGCTAACAAAAAATTATTGTTTTCAGTAATAAGCTAATTGAAGTTTATAAAATCTCCATATTTATGATTCCTTCTAATAAAGTCCTCCAACGAAAACAAAGGCATTGACAGGTATATTACCTGTGAATCCAGCCAGCACCTCGCCTAGCAAAGGCATAGATGGGAGCAGGTTCTGATGTCTCTACTTCAGTATCGGGGGTCTCTTGTTTTCGTAGAAACTAGTTAAAAGGAAAGAGCCTCAAGGGCAGGTGAAAAGACAGTTATGTGTATCTATCTGCCTAAAGATGGAAGGCTCTATATAAATGAGAGAAGACATCAGTGCGACATAAGCGGCTCTGGGTGACTAGGTTGCTAGGTCAAAAATGAAACAATGCAGTGGTCGACAACAATGACAATGCAGGCAGGCACTGGCATGGCACCTAGATTGAAGCGGTGGCAAGTGGCAGGCGCACTAGACATGTAGACAACGACGTTCCAAAGTATCCTAATCTTCAGGGATTAGGCCAAGTCTCTCACCTTAATTTAATTCAATTGTTATAACATTTAATGTTTTAAACTAATGCTCGCATTAGTTTACTCTGCTAAGCAAAATTTCCAAATGCCAAGGGAAAAAATGAATATAACTTATGTTTTTAGCCTCCTGCCTCGGGAAGAGGCTAAATAAGATGATCAAAGTGATTGGTCTTAAAAAGTTTGGTTATTCATAATAGTAACTTGTCATTTGTCATAGTAAGTAGGATTAATAAATGTTAAAGTCCATCTTTTCGATTACTATAGTCCCATGCCATTTCCAGATGGCAGGGACTAATAACTAGAGAATTAGAAAAAGGGAAAATAAAGGCATACTAAGGGCTAAATATTTTTAAGATGCGGTCATTATACTTTAGGAATTTTAAATTTGAAGGATGCTTATAAAATCCATTTTGGTATTATAGGACATAATGCCCAAAGCAAATGGAAGAAGCTTTGAAAACTTAAACTAGGTTGAACTTTGTTTCTCTAGTATGTTTA
The DNA here is from genome assembly GCA_031772625.1 of Pinus tabuliformis. Classification (NCBI taxonomy): domain Eukaryota; kingdom Viridiplantae; phylum Streptophyta; class Pinopsida; order Pinales; family Pinaceae; genus Pinus; species Pinus tabuliformis. Next base: position 474,785,309 of record CM062812.1, read on the forward strand.
ACAAAAAAAATAATGTGAGTAAGATTAAGAAAAGGGTTTTTATGGACCCTTTATATGCTACTTGTGCCAACCATGAGATTGCTAACCATATGTTGAACAATTGTGAATTTCCTTATGAGCTATGGGATCACATGACTATTATTTTAACAGTAAGATTGAAACAAAAGAAACATGTTATCAACCACAGAGGAATCGAGATCTACCCCTTTCTTCAATCGAATACTAAATAAAGTTTAACAACTCTTTCTGGGATTTATCTTATGGGAAATTTGGAAATAAAGGAAATGGAGAATATTTTAAAATAAAATAATTCCCATGGATTTCATCTAGCATTCTATCCTAAATTTGATCAGAGAAAGTATTTTGTTAATCCCATGAACCTCACAAGATTAGGACTGCAATCATTAGAAAAAGCACATTATTTCTATACTAAATCTCCATCAATCTTTCACTTGTCCTCAAGCTCCTTTGTATCTACCAAGCGCTTCAAGTCCGAACTATTGATCTTCTCCCTCGACTAGTTTTCTAAACTAAACTTTGATGGGGTCTTAGAAGGTAGTCCAAGACGAGCCAATTTTGGGGGTGTTTTCAGAACAAGTCTAGGTCACATAATTCATATTGACTTACAAAATCTCACAATAGACAGTAACAATGCTATTGAATTATATGCTTTGGTTACTCATCATGAGAAGAAGCAACTTAAAAAAAATAATAATGTAAGGGGACTCAAAAACAATAATTCAAATGATTAGAAAACTCCAATATGATTCACACTCATCTAAAGTATTGAGTAGTTAGAGACTTCATAGTAGCTTAACAAAGGTAGCAAATATTTTTGAAGGAATTGTGGCTCCCATTCTATACCATGTTAGGAGAAATGGAAACAGACATGTAAATAAATCAATTAATGAAGGGCACAACATTAAAATCAATACCTTTGAGTGAAGCTGGACTCAAGATATTCCCGACCCTCTAAGAAGTATTAGTCAAGAGATTGCAAATCAAGATGTTATCCTCCATGGCGGGTGCCCACATGTGTGGGATCTGTGTTAGATTTTGAAGAAACTAGATAAGTTGGATGAAAAAAGTTTCAGTCTTGGCCAGGAATATGGTAGGCATCACCTTCACTCTATTTAAGGAAGATAAGAACTCATAACCACCAATCCAGGTTGAATCTCTTTCGAGATAATATGATTAGGCAAGCCTACATTTATATTATGGTTTTTTATAGTGACAATGGTGTAATTCGAACTATTAATATCTAACAATACGTTTTTATTAGTTATTTTATTTTGGATGATAAACTTATAGTTTTCGCAATATACAATGTTAAAATTTTGAGACTTTGCTAGTGGTTTATTTTCTCATGTGGCATACGTGTAGCTTTTGGACATCTATTATGTATCTTTTCTTCTACAAATTAATATAAAGTGACTACCTAACCTTACAAAAATGATCAAGTGCTCAAGTTTATGCTTAAAAATCAAAGTGTCCAAATTTTGTTAAACTCAACTTCAAATCGAAGAGCTCCTCATTCTGATTCCAATGGTGCGAACGACACTCAAATCTGAGCTCGTATGTAGAAGTTAGAGCAAGTCAAAGTTCAGGTTTGACTTAGGCACATGGCAAGCCCTTCAACGAATGAGGAGGTGCCAAGTGGCATGCCACCATTGCCCCCCGCATATCCAAATTTCAAGTCCCAGGTCGATCGTGTTAAAGAATTGGCCGCGAGCAGGGAAGGGTTGTTATGCGATAAATCATAATCGCACATCAGCGAAGGGAGTGAAGTACGACTGAGTTGGCCATAGATGAGATCAGGGTTGTGATGCAATATCGCAAATCGCAATATTGTGCAGTCCTGCATATCCAAGACCATTGGTTTTCTGCTGATCGCAATATCCCGGATGCGATAAGGTTACAAGCTCTAATTAATACTATCGTCGGGTTTGCGCACATCGCAATTGCACATCGTTGCTGTGTTCACAGACCTTAAGCCCACTGGTCCTTGTTGATTATGATTTGTGATTCAGCCGACAGATTATGGCTCGCCAATCCTTGCCGATTGCGATTTGCAATTCGACCGATAGGTTATGGCCCACTACGCAGTGAAATTTCCACCTAGTTAGCGGTTTTGGGGGCTAATTTGTAGGATCATGCCGGATGTGGAGCAAATTGTGGAACAAATAGTGGGAAAACTAGGAGAGGTCATAACTTCTTCAGTTCTTACCCAAACTAGGTGCCAAAAGAGTCAATTCTAGAAGTTTTGGCTATTCTGAACTCATTGAGACAGGTTTCAAAGGCATTTGAGCATTGTAAACACACTTTTGTTGTAATTTTAAGTGTAATAGAGAGGCCCAAGCATTGGAAGTTGAACCAAGGAGATGTAGCTCAAGAGGGGTGATCTCCTCATCAAATCTCTGTGTTGCGTGTTGTATTTTGATGTTATTTGCTATTATTTTTCTGTTGTTCAACATGTGCTTTATGTTAAATTGTTTATAACATTTACATAAGAAACTCTCATGGGAATCAGTGAATTAAGCAAAAATAGTGAATCCTTAAACACTTGATAAACAAATGATAAGCATCTTGGGTTTTATTCTGAATGGGGAATTAGCACAACATTACTAATATGCTCCATTTCAGATCAATTTGGTATCAAAGCACTGGGTTTTTCTTACTAGATTTTCTTGTGCAAAGAAGGAGTATTGTTTGATAGTTTTGTGTCATGATAACAAGGTTAAAACTCAAAAGAGGAGAATGGAAGATGGTTGAAAGACGTGTAGTTGGATCAAGTGGAAGAAGAGCAAGGTTGCCAAAGTCTTCTACACCATTACATCATCAAGTTGTAGTTCATACTCTAGAGATCATGTCTCGTGAAGGAGAACCTACAAACATGATAGAAGATGAGAAGACCTTCAGAAAGGCTTTATTTTATATGACATAGATGGTGAAGGTCCTCTATGAAGAGAAGAATAGAAAGTTGCAAGGAGAAAGTTCCAAACCTCCCAAAGGAGAAGGCTCTTCAGGAGGAGGTAATGGAAAAGCAGGTAATGGGAATGGAGACAAATCCCCACCATCTCCACCATCTTCTTCATCTTCTTCTTCACAAGCATCTTCACACTCTTCCACTAATACAACCATTACTCATACTCATCATCATTCTTCAAAAGGAACTCGTAAATCACCGTTTTTAAAACTTGATGTTAAATTCGAGTTTCCCATGTATAATGGTGAAGTGAATGCAGAGAAGCTTAATAATTGGATCCGTCAGTTGGAGGTATATTGTAGAATTCAAAACCTTCAAGAGGATGATATCAAAATTTAGTTGCCTTCGTTGAGAATGGAGGGTGCAACACTCATTTGGTGGGAAGCAAGGACTCAAGACGAGATCAAAAAACATGGTAAAATATCTATTACTTGGTTTGATTTCATTACTAATATAAAAAGACAATTCTACCCTTTAGCTCATATGCAAAAAACTATCATGAATTGGAAAAATTTCAGACAGTTAAAAGTTCAAAATGTGCAAGAGTATACTTAGGAGTTTAGGAGAAGAGCTCTTATGCTAGGAGTAGAGTTACGGTCACAAGATACTTTGCTGAAATACATATGAGGTTTGCATAGCTATCTTTGACACACTATTCTTATGTTTAATCCCACGAATCTTGATGAGGTATGTGTTCAAACTACACACCTCGAAGGAAGAGGGGAAAATGTACAAGAAGAAGGTAAGAAGAAGCCATTCCAGAGTGGTGAAAAAGGAAAGAAATCTAAACGAAAGCAGAAGAAAAATGCTTCTGTTAAGAAAGAAGGGGAGAAACCCATGTGCAAGAATTGTTCCAAAGAGGGCCATGATGAAGCACATTGCTGGAAGCTTCATCCTACATTAAGACCAAAGAAATTTAACAATAAAGGGAAACATAAGACAAACACTATTGTACAACAATACTTGGGTTCTGACTTAGGTGATGAAATAAAGATTGCAACCAAAACAATCACTAAAGGAAAAGCCATGGCAAAAACAAGCAAAGAGGAAGTCGTGGCAAGCACCAATGCAGCAAATGACTCCAACAACGCTTCAAATGAAGAAAACAAAATTGAGTTGTTCCATATCAGAGTTATTTCCAAACACACCAAGATTGATACATTGTTTGACAATGGATCCTAGGCAAATTTATTTTCTACAGACCTGATCAAGAAGTTGAATTTGGAAACCGTATCTCATCATAAACCGTATCCGTTGGGTTGGATAACCAAGGATGCAAATCTCCAGCTCACAAGAAAATGCGTTTTCAGGTTTTCTGTTACTGCCAATTTCGTTGATGAAGTCAAATTAGAGGTAGTGCCACTGGATATTTTTGGAATTGTGTTGGGAAGCCCGTATTTGTATGATTGGAAAGCCGTTTTCCATAGATTTGAGAACATATATCATTTGTTAAAAGATGGAGTGGAGTATATTGTGAGACTCCACCATAGAAAGCTTAATATGTCTTTAGCAAGCGTAGGGAAAATGAAGCGACTAGTCAATTCCAGCAAGAATCTCGTGCTCCTTATGATCAAGCAGAAGAATGACATGGAGCATGAATCCTTTGTAGGTTGTGACGTGAAGCTGAAAGCCAAATTGGTTGATGTGGTCAATCAATATGGAGATGTGTTTCAAGAACCAAAGGGATTGCCACCAAAAAGGGGAATTCAACACGAAATTCAGCTACAACAAGACTGTCCACTCCCAAATATCAGTATGTATTGAATGTCAATTCTGGAAATTAAGAAACAAGTCCATGAAATGTTAGATAAAGGTGTAATTTGTCCCTCTACTTCGCCATGTGGTTCACCAATTGCTTTGGTACCCAAGAAAGATGGAACTTGGAGCACGTGTGTAGATTATCGAGCTTTTAATAAAATTACCATAAGGAATTGATACCCACTACCTAGAATAGATGATTTGCTAGATCAGTTGAAGAATGAAAAATATTTCACTAAATTAGATTTGAGAAGTGGATATCATCAATTTAGAATAGCTGAGGAGGATATTTGGAAGACTGCGTTTAAAACCAATCAGGGATTGTTTGAGTGGTTGGTTATGCCTTTCGGTCTTTGCAACGCTCCAGCTACATTCATGAGAGTTATGAATGAGGATTTAAGATCCTTTTTTGATGAGTTTGTAATTGTCTATTTAGATGATATTTTGATATTCAACAAATCACGAGAAGAGCATGTCAAGAATGTGAGAATAGTGTTGGATGTCTTGAAAAAAGAACAGTTATTTATGAAGATGTTTAAATGTGAATTCAGGAAAACTTCCTTGGTGTATTTGGGCCACATAGTTGGAGGAGGTGAGTTGAAGATTGATTCCTCTAAAGTTTTAGTCATTGTGAATTGGCCAATACCCAAATCAGTCACAGAAGTAAGGAGTTTTCTGGGAGCAACACAATACTGGAGGAAGTTCATTGCCAAATTCTCTTCCATAGCATCTCCACTACATGCTTTGACCAACGTGAAGGTTGTCTTCCAGTGGGGAGGCAAACAACAAAAAACATTTGATGCTTTAAAATGAAAGATCAATTCAGACCCAGTTTTAGCATTGCCAGATTTGAAACAACCATTTGAAATACAAATGGATGCAAGTGACTACGCCATGGGTGTAGTTATTTTACAACATGGTTAACCCATTTCATTTCATTATGAGATTTTTAATGGTGTTGTTATTAACTATCCTACATATGATAAAGAGCTTTATGCATTGGTTCAAAGTGTGAAGAAATGGAAGCATTACTTAATGGAAAAAGAAACCATTATTGAAACTGATCATTAACCTTTGCAATATCTGCAATCTCAAACAAAATTGCAGTAATCAAGGCACTTTCGTTGCATGGGATTCTTACAGAAATTCCACTTGGTAATCAGGTACAAGAAAGGTATTTATAACAGAGTTGTTGATATGCTTTCTAGACCAATTGTTAATGTAGCCATTTTACTCAAGAATCATTCTGTTTTGCCTGAAAAGTACGTTGAACAATACGCACGTGATCCTGACTTTCAAGAGGAATATTCAAACTTGATTCAATGCCACCAAGTTGAGGAATTAGACTACCATGTACATGATAATATGTTGTATAATTTGGGAAAAATTTGTGTTCCACAAGGAGAGAGAGTAAATGTCACAAGGGAAGCGGACGCTTCTCTTATTGCTGGACATTTCAGTGTAAGTAAAATAGTGGCAAACCTTCAGAGGTATTTTTACTGGCCTCGTATGCTTGAAAGTGTGTCATGTTTTATCAGAGGTTGTTCATTGTGTGTAGTCAGTAAGCCTAGTAATAGGAAACTTGGATTGTACACACCACTTCCAGTGCCTTCACATCCATGGGAGAGTGTTTCTATGGATTTTGTAGGAGGTCTTCCTTTACCAAGAAAAGGTCATGATTATTTGTACGTAGTTGTGGGTAGGTTCAACAAGATGTGCATATTAATGTCTTGTAAAAAACAAATTACAGTTGAACAAACAACTCAACTTTTCTTTCAAAATGTATGGGTTCATTTTGGATTATCTACTTCTATTGTAAGTGACTGTGATTCCCAATTTCTTGGGAATTTTTTGTCAAAGTTATGGAACTTGATGGACACCAAGTTGAAGAAAAGTACAACCTTCCATCTGCAAATAGATGGTCAAGCTGAAGTGGCTAATAGGACAATTATTCATTTGCTAAGAGGATATTGCAGCAAACATCCTAAGTTGTGGGATGAATAGTTTCATTATATTCAACATGCTTACAACTGAGCAAAACAATCTTCTACTCTAACTTCACCTTTTGAGGCATGTCTTGGTTATTTGTGTAAATCGCCTCTGGATTTCATCTTTGAGAAAGATGTAGCTATAGATGGACATAGCGACATAGACAGAGCAAAGAAATTCATTGAGAAAATTCAATTGATTCACCAAACAGTTCAAGGACAACTAGAAAAGAGTCAAGGCAAGTATAAGGTAAGGCATGATAAGCATCGTGGATCATAAATTTCAAGTAGGTGATGAAGTTTGGATTTACATTAGCAAGGAAAGGCTTCAAGGTGAAGGTAAAAAGTTGAAACCAATCCGTTATGGTCCATTTAAAATTCTGGAAAAGTTTGGTAATAATGCTTTCAAGCTAGATTTACCTTCATATATGCAAATTTATTCCGTTGTTAATGTTGAAAATTTGAGATTGTATGAGCCTCCTTTGATTGAAGATAAAGGAGAAAGTGTACAGATTCCATCAATTGAAGATTTTTCTCAAGAATTTAGTGATGAGCTTCAGCAAGACACCATACTTGACAGAAGAATGAGGTCATCAAAGAGGAGAAATGTTGATTATCTTCGAGTGGGTATCAAAGGTACAAATCCATCAAAGGCCAAATGGATTGAAGAGGGAAAGGTGAGGGAACAATACCCTCATTTATTCAATAACTGAATATAATCTTTTGGGGTCCAAAAGCTTCTAGTGGGGAGGAGTGATTAGGTGCTCAGGTTTATGCTCAAAAATCAAAGTGTCAAAATTTTGTTAAACTTAGCTTCAGATCGAAGATCTCGTTATTCTTATTCCAATGGTGCGACCGACATTCAAATCCGAGCTCGTATGCAGAAGTTAGAGCAAGTCAAAGTTCAGGTTTGACCTAGATGACCCTTCAACGAATGAGGAGGCGCCAAGTGGCAGGCTGCCATTGGCCCCCGCATATCGCAATCGCAAGTTGTAGGTGGATCATGTTAAAGAATCAGGCCTGAGCAGGAAGGGTTGCGATGCGATTAATCATAATCGCACATCGACGAAGGGAGTGAAGTACGACATAATCAACCCCCGGAGAGATCAGGGTTGCAATGCGATATCGCAATCGCAAATCGAAATACTGCACAACCTCGCATATCCAAGACCATTGGTTTTTTGCTGATCGTGATATCTCAGATGCGATAAGGTTATAGGCTCCAGTTAATACTCTCGTCAGGTCCGCACACATCATAATCGCACATCGCTGCCATGTTCACAGACCTTAAGCCCGCTGGTCCTTGTCGATTGTGATTTGTGATTCGATTGATAGATTATGGGCCAACGTGTGGCGAAATTTTCACCCAATTAATGGTTTTTGGGGCTAATTTGTAGGATCATGCCGGATGTGGAGCAAATTGTGGAATGAATAGTGGGAAAACTAGGAGAGGTCATAACTTTTTCAGTTCTTATCCAAATTAGGTGCAAAAAGATTCAATTCTAGCAGTTTTGGATATTTTGAACTCATTGAGACAAGTTTCAGTGGCGTTTGAGCATTGTAAACACACTTTTTTTGTAATTTTTAGCATAATATAGAGGCTCAAGCATTGGACGCTGGACCAAGGAGACATAGCCCAAGAGGGGTGAACTCCTCATCAAATCTCTCTGTTGTGCATTGTATTTTGATGTTCTTTGTTGTTGTTCAACATATGTTTTATGTTAAATTGTTTATAACATTTACATAAGAAACTCTCATGGGAATCAATTAATTAAGCAAAAATGGTGAATCCTAAAGCACTTGATAAGCAAATGATAAGCATCTTGGGTTTTATTCTGAATGGGGAATTAACACAACATTACTAATCTGCTACATTTTAGATCAAACGTGATCCATATTCAATTTGAACACCATATTATAGTTTTTTCATTCCTTTTTTATAAATATTTGGTTCACATAAAGCTTACCACTAATTATATCAATGACAATGCAAATATATAGATTTGAATAAAATATTTTGAGATTTTTAATTATTGTTTTATTATTAATTCAACTATGTTATTAATTTGAAGTTTTTTTATTATTGAAATTAGGGTAATCAATATCACCCCAATATAATGATATGAAATATTTAAATGAGATGAAATAATTTAAGCTTTATAATAATATTTATATTAAATGTTTATATGAATGGCCCACGGGACTTTAGATTGTGTTAGGTCCCTATAATACTAGTGTATTCCCTTATTATTGTCGTTATAGCCACTTATTGTTATTGTTGTGCCCATGTTGTCCCCATATTGTTATTATTGTGCCCCATATAAGCCCACTATTGTTATTGTTGTGCCCTTACATTATTATTGTTATGTTGGCTCTCACTATATTGTGACTCCCTAGAGTCCTATATATAGAAAGGAGGTTTTGTCATTTGAATCATCCAAGAATTGTTTATTTTTGTTTAGTAAAGGAGGTTTCTCCCTCGAATAGGCTGATTTTGAAGTCGTTGATCTCCATTTTCTTCTATTTTGTAAGCTGGTTGCATAACATTTGGTATCAGAGCTTTGGATTCTAGGGTTTCGCTGCTTCAAACAAGCCATCGTGGCATTTTCACTATAACTATATTTATACAAAGTTTGAGAAGCTAAAACTAAAACCCATTTGAGCCAACATATTGGTGAAACTCAGGTCTGAATTTCAGATCTTGTCTCGCTATATTTTCAGAGATATGATCCAATGAAGTTAGAGTTTTTGCAGGCTCCCGAATTACATCTCAAACATGTGGCCATGAGAAATTTGTCATAAATTTCTCTATGAGCATCGGATTTAAATTTTGTAAACAATTATAGAAAGAAAACAAACTTTAGTTTTCTTTGTATCATTTTCAGGTCCGAAGGTAAAAATAATGACACGTGGTACTTCATACAAGTTCGCTCTACTGAACTAGTCTATAATCAGGTCATCGTGGGAGATTTGAAATAACTCTTTCTTGGAGAATCCAGTATTGATCAAACTTGTGGGGTTGGAAAGAGGACACAAAGGGATATCACAGGGCGAAATTTTAGACCTTGGAGATTTGAAATTACAAAGATACAACAGATTCAATATCGAGCTCCTACAAAGCGAAAAAAAAAATGTGTGTAGTCCTTTAAAAGTTTGCATAAGTTTGGTTTTAAAAATTAGTTTGAAGTGATTCAAAGGGAACAATGAAGAACAATTATCATTAATTGATGCCTCGAATAAAGAAAATGGAAACACCTAGTAAGAACCCTGAAAGATCTAGCATGAATCATGAAGAAGAGGAAGAAAAGAAACATGATATATCAAAATTATGAGACTAAGCGCAAGAAATTTCACTCTCATGAAAAGTAATAGAAGCTAAGATGGTTGGTTAAAGAAAGGCATGGAAGCTAACATGAATGGCATAGAAGCTAAGATGGATGGCATGGAAGCTATGATGGATGGTTTAGAAGTAAACATTGAAGATTTGAAGAAAGACATGGAAGGTTTGAAAGGAGGTTTGGCAAAGTTGCTACAATAAATGCTTCGTAATGGCGAAAAGGTAGTAAAGGAAACTCATGATGAGAAAAAAAGAAATTTTAATCATGATTTCATAGAATATAATGTTGGATTGAAGACCCACCATGTTCCAAAGATTGATATGAGCAAGTTTGATGACAAGGATCCCGTAACATGGATACTACAGATGGAGCAATATTTCAATCCCCATAATGTCCAAAACACACAAAAGGTACGCATTACAACTTTACATTTAGAACCCAATTAGTTTGTATGGTGCCGATGGATTTGATCTCGTAAACAAATTGTCACTTGGTCAATTTTTATGGAGGAAATGTTAGCACATTATGAGGATACAAAAAACAACACCTTCTTTAGCCAAATGATCAATCTCAAACAAAAGGGTACAATAGTGGAGCACATTGAGGACTTCCAAAAATTGAATATAAGGGTAAAACATATTCCAAAGGAGCATAGGATTGATGTGTTCATAGAGAATTTAAAGGATAACATCCAAGATGAGGTTCACCTTTGGGAACCTAATTCATTGGAGAAGGCATTCAGGTTGGCAATAAAAATTGAAAGCAACATTATGGCAACAAGGAAGCCTACCACTCAAAACTAGATGGAAGCATTACTACCCCTAGCCTTCCACAACCTACAAGTTTGACACCTCAACAATTGAAAGAAAAAAGAGCAAAAGGGCTTTGTTACAGTTGTGATAGAAAATACACTAAAGGTCATAAGTGTGCTGAGAATAAATTATTTTACATAGATTACGAAGAGGAGGAAGAAGAGGAACAAGAAACGTCAAAAGAAGAGAATATACACTAGGAACCAACCCTAGAGAAAGAATAAATGAATCCGACCATATCTTGTAATGCATTGGCATGAATTACCAGTCCTCAAAATATCAAGATAGATGGACATGTCAAGAAGAAAAAGGTAATAATGTTGATTGATTCGGGTAGTACCCATAATTTTATTCATTGTAAGATAGCCAAGGAATTGAATTGCTTCTTATATCCAGCACCAGAGTGTCAAGTAATGGTTTCAAATGGAGGAACCATAAAGTTCTATGGAAAGTGTCATAATATCAAGCTATCCATGGGAGACTATGTATTGAATAGTTCAATGCTTTCCATTCCAATGGGTGGTGCTGATGTTGTACTAGGAGTCCAATAGCTACAATCTTTGGGTATGATAGCTTTTAATTTTCAAAAACTTTTCTTAAATTTTTTTTGGAGAGGAAAGGAAGTTGAATTAAGGGTCATCGCAAGGAAATCGGGAAATATAATCAGCTCTAACATCATGATAAAGCTTCTAAATAAAGAACAACAGGGCATAATTGCACAATTATGTTCACTAGAGGTTCCCACATCGAACTCATATATTTCTCCAGATCTCCAAAACATTTTGGACAATCATTCAAACGTATTTGAGACTCCCAAAGGCCTCCCACCTATTTGTGATCATGATCATGCTATCCATTTGATTCCAGGAAGTGTTCCTCGAAACATCAGGCGTTACAGATATTCATATGCCCAAAAGAGTGAAATTGAACATATGGTTACAGAAATGCTATAGGCTGGTATAATTCAACCTAATCAAAGTTCTTTCTCTGCTCCAGTAGTAATGGTGCACAAGAAGGATGGATCATGGCACATGTGTCTGGGTTATAGGGAGCTCAACAAGCTCTCTATTAAAGATAAATTGCCCATTCTTGTCATTGATGAATTATTGGATGAATTACATGGAGCAATTTACTTCACCAAGTTGGATCTTCGTTCAGGATATAATCAAAGCAGAATGAACACTGAATACATTCCAAAAACAACATTTAGAACTCATGAGCGTCATTATGAATTTTTGGTCATGCATTTTGGCCTTACCAATGCACCTTCTACATTTCAAGGTTTGATGAATTCCATTTTCAAACCCTTAGAAAATTTGTGTTAGTATCTTTTTATGATATACTAATCTACAACAAGTCTTGGAAGGACTATGTTCAACAGGTTGACAGGGTGCTCAAACTATTGGAGGAGAAACAATTATATGCAAAAACTTCCAGATGTTTCTTTGGAGTATAAGAGGTTGAATATCTAGGTCATATTGTATCTCATGAAGGTGTTAAGGTAGACCCTAGAAAAATTAAAGCCATTAAGGAATGGAAATTCCTCACATCCATAAAGCATCTGTGAGGATTTATGGGGTTGACAGGGTATTATCGTGAGTTTGTTAAGAATTATGGGAGAATAGCAGCACCTCTAACAACTACTAAAGAAAGATGCATTTTCTTGGACTCCAGAAGCAACGAAGGCCTTTGAACATCTTAAAGAGGCAATGTGCCAAGCATCGGTCTCAGCTATACCAAACTTCACAAAAACCTTTACTATGGAATGTGATGCCTCAGGAAATGGAATTGGTGTTGTTTTAATACAAGAAGAAATACCCATTGCTTTCGAAAGTCGTCCAATCAAAGGAAAGTATTTACACAAAGGTATTTATGAGAAGGAAATGTTTGCAATACTACATGCACTTAAGAAATGTTGAACTTACCTAATGGGAAGTCACTTCAAGGTAAAAAAGGATCATGATAGTCTTAAATACGTTTTAGAACAAAGATTATCTTCAGAAGAGCAACAAAAATGGGTCACAAATATTTTGGGTTATGACTTTGAAATCATATACAAAAAATGGAAGCAAAATGGTTTTGCAGATGCTCTCTCAAGAAAGGATGAGGATGTGGAAGCATTTCTTTGTGCAATTTCTATCCAACCAGATTGGTTAAACGAAGCAAGGGATGAATGGAAGAATAACGGAGAAGTGTGGGCACTCATTCAAAAGTTATAGCAAGATCCCAATACATCTGATACATTTAGCTGGAAAAATGATTCATTATGGTACAAAGATCGCTTATACCTCTGTAAAAATTCCCAACTCAAACAAAATATTCTTCTGGAATTGAACACCTCTCCCTTAGGAGGACACTCAGGATTTTTAAAAACTTAACATAGGGTTGAGAAGGATTTTTTTGGGATGGCCTTAAATTTGATATTCAAAAGTTTGTGGCAAAATGTTTGGTTTTCCAATAAAATAAAGTTGAGACAATTAAGACCTCGGGTCTGTTACAACCTTTATCCATTCCAATCCAACATTGGGAGGAGGTTTCAATGGGTTTTATCACAGGTTTACCTAAGTTCGAAGGAAAGAGTGTCACCATGGTGGTAGTTGATAGACTTACCAAGTATGCACACTTTTGTGCATTATCTCATCCATTTAAACCCAATACAATTGCTACTGCATTTATGGAAACAATTAAAAAGCTACATGGAAACCCAAATATTATTGTAAGCGACAGAGATCCCATTTTCACTGGAAATTTTTGGACATAATTATTTTCTTGTCTAGATACTCAGTTAGCCCATAGCTCATCTTATCATCATCAATCTGATGGGAAAACGGAGATAGTGAACAAATGTTTGGAAGGATATCTTCATTGCTTTGTATCTGATAAACATACACAATGGGTCAAGTGGTTGCCTCTGGCTGAATGGTGGTATACCACTTCCTTCCAAACTGCATAAAAAATGACCCCATTTATGGCACTTTATGTATATCATCCACTGTCCATCACATCATCTTTAAAATAAAATTCTAAGGTTCAAGCAGTGGAAGATCACATCGAGCATCATCAAAAAGTTCTATTACTCTTAAAGGATAACTTCACTTTGGCACAAAATATAATGAAACAATAGGCATATCAACATCACAGTGAAAGAAGTTTTGATGTAGGTGACTCGGTATTTCTATGACTACAACCATACAAACAAATTTCCCTCAAGCAAGCTAAGAAGGATAATAAATTATCACCAAAGTATTATGGAGCTTCCTGCATCTTCTCGAGTGCACCCAATTTTCCATGTTCCATACTTAAAAGAATGTTATAGGTGACAAGCTCCCAGTTCAAACAATGTTGCGAGAACTTGACGAGGAAGGAAAAATCATATTGGAACCTGACGCATTCACAGAAACAAGAAACCGACATCTACGAAATCGATCAATTTCAATGTATCTCTTTAAGTTGAAGAACTTACCCGCTGAAGATTCCACATGGGAGGATGAGAATTCTATACAGAAGCATCCAAAACTACTCAAGCATTGAGGACAACATTTTTTTGAAGGAGAAGGGCATGTTAGGTCCCTATAATACTAGTGTACTGCCTTATTATTATTGTCATTGTAGCCCCTTATTGTTTTTTTCCCATTAGGAAAAATCGTAATTTCATTAAGATAAAGAAATTACATTCTGTAGATGCAGAGCATATTCAGATCACAACATGACAAAAAAAAAATTTGTTGCCTTGATCCACATAGGTAGGCAACAATATATAAGGCTATAAAGCCAAATAGTTACCATACTATTTATCCATACTGATCAAACTGTCAATATATACATACAAGAAAATATGTTATGTGGTTGTCCATAACAAAACCAATATATAACAGAAATTAAGCAGGAAAGTCCATGAATGGCCGATGGAAGTATTGGTAGTATGCTCCATCATGGTGTTCTCTAATCAACCAGATGCCCAGCTCCCTGAGCGCAGCTTCTTTGGATAAGCTGTCAGTAGCCCCGTTTTGCTCCCTGAAAATATGGTTACATGTAAAAGAATCAAAAGATGAAATTAATCTCAAAGTTTCATCCAAAATATGATTCAAAGTATAAGTAGAGCATCTAGTTTTCCTGTTCAGCCAATCACATATGATTTTGGAATCCCCAAATAATTGTAAATCTCTGCAGTTTTTTTCCAATGCAAAATGTATGAGGTGTTTTGCAGCAAGGAGCTCAGCAAAATTGTTTGTGCCTCTTCTGAAGCCTATAAGCATCCTAAAAGAATGTTGTTGGTTTAAATGCAGTATAGCCCCCCCACCACAGCCTCTCTCTTGTGCAGCACCGTCAAAAAATGCCCATGGTTTGTTATGATCAATTTGTACAGGTGTAAAGATGCGGGTGCGTCGTGGTGAAGGATCATCCAGGATGAGGGAGTAATCGGCCATGACTTTGGCAGCCAACACATACCAGTTCGGCGTTGAATCCTGAAATATTAATCTATTTCTGGCAATCCAAATTTCCCAAGAAATCAGTAGGGGGAGGTTGCGGAGTTTATGTGATGATGCTGTAATAAACCAGGACTGCCAGACCTTAGGAATAGTTATGCCTGTCTGTAGCCCCTTATTGTTATTGTTGTGCCCTTACATTATTATTGTTACGTCGACTCTGATTATATTGTGACCCCTTAGAGTCCTATATATAGAAAGGAGGTTTTGCCATTTGAATCATCCAAAAATTGCTCATTTGTGTAATGTAAAGGAGGTTGCCCCCTCAAAGAGGCTGATTTTGAAGTCGTTGATCTCTCTTTTCTTCTATTTTGTGAGTTGGTTGCATAACAGATTGACAGTGAATGGGTGCACTGTTAAGGTACTCCTTGCGATAGGTCACTGGTTCAAATCCCTCTCTAGGTGCTGACTTACAAAAAAAATGTTTGTATGAATGAAATTCAATTATAAAAAATAGTTACTTTATTCAATTACTCTTTACAATAATTTATTAAGAAAACTTCTCTCTCTCTCTCTCTCTCTCTCTCTCTATATATATATATATATATATTGTAGGTAAGCTATTCTAAATTATATTAAATGAACAAAATATATAATATTTACAACCATGAGGTCCATCTCTTCCTTAGTATGAGGAAAGCAGAGAGAAAAATCAGAAGATCTTTGCCCCTGAAAGGGGAAACCAAAGCTTACAATTTCCATATTGTTTCTCAAAATTGTGTAGCCATATGAATTAGACAAGAGGGTTGAGCCTCACGGAACCTGGTCAATTGACTGAGGGATGGTAGCAGATGTGAATTGTAGAAAAACTGGAGGTTCCTCAATCTTAGAATTGGCACTCTTAGGCCGAGCAGGAAGGGTGCTATCACACTAATGTTTACTGAACCAAAAGAAGACCATTTTGCAAGCTATCAACCAAAATGAAAGAGAGAGAACCGACCTTGTGCTGATCAAGTAGTCGACAGATAACATGTGCCACTGTGAAGCCATACTGATGTCGAACTAGAGCCGCCATGGTGCCAAGGAGCTTCCACGAGCCTGTACTGAGCTGGTAGCCTTTGGGAGCTCCTTCAAAACAAAAAATTCGTATGGGCTAGGCCGAGGGGGAGAGGGAGGGGGAGCTTTAGTTGTCGGCGGGGGAGCGAGGGGTGCAGAGGGAGGCAGAGGATCTTTGTGAGAGGGGGGAGGGGATGAATTGGATGGAGGTGAGTGCACGAAAGACATAACAGGGGAAGGGACATTGGGAGGGTAGTCGATACATAGGTCTCTAGCCAATCATTTTAGTGAGGAGGAAAAGTGGCTAAAGAGTGCAGAGAGTTCTGCAATTCATTTGGTGGCCTTGGCTTTGAATTCTTCCCTGTCCTTAAGATGTTGGGCTAGGAGGTTGCAGAGGTACCATAGGGATGAGCATCCACGACAAGTCTCTTCTTCTTCCATGGGCACCACCTTTTTGTGAATGTGATCAGGTATGTTGTGGTCAAACAAAGTGGTTATGGAGGTGTCGTCCAAGGTGGTTGGGGGCCTTCCACCACCTCTCCCTCTGTCACCATTCATGAGTGGGTTGCAGGAGAAGGGAGGCACAAAGATAAGGTCAAAAGGAGCAGTGTGGAGCATGGAGGCATGCAACCAAAGGAAGAATAGCAGGGAGGCTAGACAACTATCAGATAAAAAGCCTCAATCAATAGGGTGGTCCGTGCAATTTGAGGAGAGGGGACAGGTGGAGTGATGAGGCAAGTGTTTCCCATGGGTTGAAAGACACCCTCCACATTCCTGTTGCCATTAGTCTTCCTGGGTGATCACCCGAATCTGGGGGTTTAATTAATAAACATTATCAACATATACTTTATTGATTTTTTTAATCTCATTATCAACATATACTTTATTGATTTTTTTAATCTCATTGTTACATATGTAAGCAATAAGAGATGTATACCTAATTTATACAATTATTAAAATTATTTCCTTTACAAATCACACTTATAGCATTTGATTCATTTAGATGTCAAATATTTGAAGGACATACACTGAATTAAAGTTCAAGTGAACATAGGTGTTTTATAGTCTGAAACCAAGAAAAGTACATATATATTAGATGGATGGTTGAAAAAAAAGGATTAATTTGTTAAATCATTTTACAAATATAAAAAAAACACTATTACAATTTTGAAATTTATATCAAACAAAATTTTGATCATATGAATCACAAAATTGATAGTACAAAGACAAAGGTGAGCACATTAGTACTTAAAGGAATTATGAGGGCACGTCGTGATAAATTCCTCCCTCTCAAGCATTAAAATGATTGATAAATAAAGTGACAACACTAATGTCAATGCACAACCAAATGTTTTAGGACCACACTATTGATTTCATAATTTAATAATTTAATGGCTTGAATTGAGATTTGTAAGACTCAATAGAAAAAGTACTTAAGTACCAACATAATTTTTTTTTTCAACGAAGGTACCAACATAATTATTACCAAGATTTGGGATATTTATGATCTTACAATGAAGATTGAAGAAAAATTCTCTGCTAAAAGCATGTTTAAAGATGGTCCAATAAATAATTCATTAAAAATGATTTGTGCAAAATATTTTATAAGTTAAAATCAAAATGTTTCCTGCCAAATATGGAATCCTACAAGATCAACATTTTAAATATATAAATAAGTGATAACGTCAAAACCATGATGGCAGACAAAAACCGCAAACTAACTATAAGAAGTGATATAGCTTTCACAAGTCATATATCCATTCCAATGAAGAATCTTGCATATGCAAAACTCTCCTAACACAATCATAGAATTAGTTCATAATGTAAGATATGATTGCTAAAATAAAATCACAAAGCTTTGAATTTTACATTTTTCACCACATAAACTAAACTCAAATAAATGAAAAAAAATTAAGAAGATACTCTTCCACTTATTTTAAGAAGATACTCTTCCACTTATAAAAATAAGTAGATAACCGATCACTATATTGTAGTAATCACTATATTTTAGTAACGATAATAAAAATAAAAAAATGTAAATATAATCACCATAATTAAAAGCATTTGATAATTATACATCATTTACAAGATTACATTATTGATTAATTACAACTGGGCCAGAAAAATCATAGATTACATAAGAATTAAAGTTTCAATATGCCATTAAACCTTTTAAGTACAAAATGCTCCATGGCATATAAACTTTTAACATTTACAATGTATTACTTATCAGTCCCTATCGCAGGGAATGCAGGAACTATAGTAATTGAAATGTCAGGTGTAAGCATGAGTTCAATAGCTTAACAATAACAAATAACGAAAAATAACCAAGTTTTTAATCACGCTCTGTATTTTTTATACTGCAACCTCTTTCACCATCTTATTTGGCCTCTTCCTGAGGCGGGGAGGCAAAAACATCGGTTATATTAATGCTAACGTTAATTTTGTAACATTTAATGTTTATTATTTTTTCATTGCCTATGTTTTATGTTTTATAAACTTTTTCACCCTGGCACATCTGTGTAGCAAACTACAACATTATGTGTGGAAAACTACAACATTCTACCTGGGCGGCAACATGGCACATGTACCTGGGCAACATGACACATGTGCTGCATAGCAAAATAAAACATTATGTGTGGCAAACTACAACATTCTACCTAGGCAGCAACCGACCAATCGCCCATGATGGGGTCTTATGCAGGGTCTTCTACCGGTAAGCATCAGTAGCATCTCTAGATTATCTAGTGGAACCAGCAGTAGCAGTAGCAGTAGCTCCAGATTATCTAGTCAAACCAACAGTAGCATTTCCAAATTATCCACATGATCTAGCACTAGTAGCATCTTTTATTGTCTTTCTTTGGCTAGCATACACCATTCTAGCTTGTGTATTTATAGCTCGTATAGCTTGTATCTTGCTTCTTAGGCGCGACCATGCATAAGGTAACAAGAAAATGTTACATATAAATTGAATAATTTTCAGATGAACACCAAATCGAAAAGGACTCTGTAACAATTTTGATAGCTTGTCTTATAGGTAACATAATGACTATAATTTTTCTAGGTAATGAGGAACTATAGCTGATGTCAGAATTACCAGAGTTCAAATTCTAGGATCACTTGCTCAAGATATTGAATTATCAGTTTCCTTGCAGTCAATTGCATGATCCACCTTTGAAATTGGGCTAAGGGAAGCCTTGCATGATCCACCTTTGAAACTGGGCGAAGGGAATCCAATTGCATATCGATACCCATCAGCGAAAAGCGACACCATGCATGTAAACATAACTCATAACATGGAACATATTCTTCGATTGTTGGAGACAACGGACCATCTACAGTGATATCAAGGCCTCAAATGTCCTGCTTTGGCTATAGACCAACCCAATACAAAGGCCACTCTTTACCACAGGCGTCACCGAAGCTTAAAGGGATCAATTTACAACACCTGAAAATTTTTCTCAAAAATGCACAAAACATAAGTGAAATTAATTCACGACAAAAATTAGTATACAATTCAAAAAACAATTGCTCCCCTTTTAATGGCATTTTCTTTCATCAAGCGTAAAATACAAAATAGGATCAAACATTGAATTCCAGGCATTTTCTTTCATAAAGCATATAATACAAAATAGGATCAAATATTGAATTCTGGATCTGGTAGTTTGCATGAATATCGTTTGAAGTAACAAATTCCAGTAGGTATTGCAATCTATTTCCCTTCGAAAGTTAGTTCTGCAGCCTACCTATTTTTATTTATCAATAGTTTCTTGCACGTTTAGATTTTGCTTACTTACGCTAACAAAACAAAAAAGAGGGATGTCATAACCTCAGATCCATAGTCCCACCTACCTACTTCTCGATTTCTTCTTTCTTTCAATCAAAGATAAGCATTGAGCTAGGCATAACCTCGATTTTCCCTTCGGTAATTCCTAAGCAGTTCAAACCATCTCTCTCTCGGATTGAAGAAGCACTCCTACCCTAATTCTGGCGAACTCCCATCTCGAAGTTCAAGCCCATCCCTCCTTTTGAGCCATGAAATACACACTTCCCCTTCAGAGTTCTTTCCCATCTCCCTATCGTACGTACCTCTCCCCTTCGTCTAGCTGTAGTCAGTTGAGAGTGACTAGGGCACAATAAAGAAGGTCTCTCCCTTCTGTAGCGAGTGCACATGAACAACTAACTAACTTGCTTGCTAAGTTGAGCAGGAGGGTGCATGCGCTCCATAGTCGAGTGCATAGGAACAACAAAATGGGAACAACAAACTGGGAATAGAGCTAACTAACATGGTGCTAACTGTGAAAGTAGAATGGGAACATCGGTGCTTTACTTGCTAACTAGGAAGGAATGGTAAGGAGCATCACAATCAGCAATCCCCCACCAGAAAATGCACGCTCAACGTTATACAAAGCATTCTATGAAAATATTGAACTTGTCTTTATACATATTAGGCATATTTAACATGTAGCATTCAGTATTTCCATAAACAGAGTAAAAGCGTCACATATTTATAAGAAATACAAGAACTGACAGCAGAATAATCTCCTTTTTTTGTTCTTCAGAGCTTACATGTCTTTACATCACAATCGAACTCGAACTCCATCTGCTTCCTATAAATCATAGTCTTTGACATCCAGATGTTTCATCTGGTTTTGTCTTCACATACCCGCAACCACCACGAACTGTCATCTTCTGCATTTCAAACAAACTGCCAACAGTTGCTGCTCCAACAAGAGAAAAATGAGTAAAGAAATAGAAATATATGAATATAGTGAGACTCCTAGTAACTCGTAGACTGATCTGCACAACGCTCCAGGTTTATGAAGGCCACTCTCCCAGCCCTTCTCATGTTCAGATGCATAAGCAGAGATGACATAAAGAAATTTTCAAATAGATAAAACTGGAATGGTTACTAGTTGCTCAGTAAAAGTGTTTTCTGCCTAATTTCCTCCATCTCTTTTACTTCAATGGTGAGGGCACGTGTAATACATGCAACATTTTAATAAGTGTTGGTCTCCATGCGTTTAAAACCATATCCCATCTCATGTACCTACCCTTCGAGCAAGCTCATTTCACGCATTCCCAATACCACGTTCCAACATAAGCAGATGATATATTGACGTTTGAATTATTGATAACACTTGACCAAGTAAAAAATATTGCTACAAATTATGGATATGCCACTCACTTGGCATACTCGGATCTGGGAAATAATATTCAGTCCACTCATACTAGATTTCATTTTTTTTTATGGTACTACTGCCACAGAAAACCCAGTTTTTTTTATTGCCTATAAACACGAACATATGTGCGCTAGCTTACACTGTAGTTAAAAGAATTCATTGAAGTAAAGCACATATGCTAACACCAGAGTGAATGGATAAGTGTTATCAGCGTTGGCATGGCAGTGAAAAATAAGCAGGAAGCAAATGTGAGAAACACACAAGCGCACCAAACCAAGGCATATTACAGTTTGCAGACAACAATATCAAATATTGTACCTATGTTTCTGTCTTGCAATGCTGCATTGACCAGAAAAAACCACCACGACGTTCGAACCAAAAGCACGTGCCCCTCCATCATATCAACCATCTGCCACATCGTTCTAGTTAGCAAAGGTGAACCTCAACAAGAAACAAACTCAACAAAACAAACACAGAGTTCATAAATTCACTGGCGCACTAACTGAAGATTGAATTCTTGACTCAAGATCGAAGTACCATTTCATACTAATAAACCAACATCATCAGAAAGCATTAGATCTTAACATACATTCAGAGCAAGGACTAGGTACCATGCAACGAATCTTGTTAAACCATTATTCTGGACATTTATGATGTATTACTTATTAAATCATTCATGTAGAAGTAACATATTATATATGAATTACAACTATAAAGTATGATTCTTAATACTAAAGGGTAATGTTAAAAAAGGAGTAGTATTAGAGAGTGTTAGAGGTAATTGAAAACTAATGTTTCTTTGGTTTACACAAAATTTTTCCACAAACACGTAACTCAAAAACTCAAAAAGTATTTAGACTCCCAATGACATGGCTACAAATTGAGTGCAAAACCATGATGCAAATCCTTTTTACTACATCTCGAAGTATTATATTAATGTTGTTTAAGTGTTCCATTAGGTATTTTGCCATTGTCAAGTTCAACACTCTATTGACTTCGTTGAGGGTGCATTACTTGAAAATCGACCCTTTCATTGTTGATCCATTTCCAAGGGTGGTAATCATGCAAGGGTTGCCTATAATTGGACATTGAGTCATTCCACGTGTTTAGGATTTTATTTGTAGATAAGTATTGTTGTATGCAATGTTTCAAAAACTATGTTCATGTAGTATGTTTTTTTTGGTTTTTTGTTTTTGTTTTGTTTTGTTGTTGTTGTTGTTTTTTTTTTTTTTTTTTTAATTTGGGTAGAGATGCATGCTATATAAGGATATGCTTGATATTTTTTTTACTAGAAGAATCAACAATTGGGTTGGGTTCGTACTAATGTGACACGGGGTCAATTCTGGCCATTACTACTATAACCTCTAAGGCTTAAAATAGCCCTTATTATAACCTCTAAGGCTTAATATTGTCCTCCTATAACCTCTAAGGCTTAAGATAGTGCTTACTATAACCTCTAAGGTTTAAGATAGTCCTCCCCTTTGCAGAACAAATTATTCTGGGGGGATTTGAACCTTGGTTCTCTTAGTTTACACTATACTTCACATCGCAATAATTGCCAATTGAGCAACCCCTGGGACTTTTCTCCGCAAACTTTAAAATATCTTTAACATTCTATTTTAAGATAAAACTATATATATATATATATATATATATATATATATATATATATATATATATATATATATATATATATATATATATATATATATTTATATTAAAGTGTAACAATTTTTTAAATTATCTTTTGATAAGTGAGAGATATTGATATACCTAATATGAAATTGTCATGAATATGACCTAAGAAATCTCATAGAAATCTAACAATAATTTAAAATAAACACCCAAATCCATACATAATACTAATATTCAAATTCTATCAATTGTTATTTAATATAAAATTAACAAACTATGTGTACTACTTAAATTTATAAAAACACAATATTCAAATTCTATTAGTTGTTATCTATTATAAAATTGAAAAATTGTATGTACTACCTAAATTTATAAAAACTTAATATAAAGATGAAAATTATATATATTTTAATGTCTAAATATAAAAAAATATAAGATATATATCTTTAAACAAATATACTATAATTAACAATAAAATATTTTTTTAATAATAAATTAACATTAAAATATTAATTCTAACTATAATATACAAAAAAAAATCCAATTATATATAAATTTTAACTTCAATATAGACCAAATTTAAATACTAAATTAACTTATCATCTAGTAACATTAAAACCTAAAATTTTAAATATAAAACCTATCTCATCAAAATTCAAAAACTTACCTAACAAATATAGCTTACCTTAAGTTTCTCTTAAATTCATGCAAAACAAGAAAACTTGAATGCATATGAAAACATAACAAAATCCAAAGCATAATCATCCACACCTTACCTTGGGAAGCACATGTGACCTTGATGTCATTAAACTTACTTGAAGAGTATTTACTAACTCAATATAATTGTATTCAATATTGGTATTTATTTCATTCCACTATTATAAGATAATGTATTAAAACTAATATTCAATTTCATTATATACTTTCTTTTAACAATTTAGTGGAATTTTCTACTAAAAATAAATAAAAACCCAACAAAGTTTAAGTATTTTAAGACGGAGTCATGGTATTTCAGGAATTGTTAATTTCAAAGAAGCTTATAAAATTTGCTCGGGCATGATACGACACAATGGCCACAACAAACGGGATAAGCTTTGGAATTTTAAGCTACGACCTAAGGTAATTTATTCTTCTAGTGGTTAATGTTTAACCAAAAAAACTTTTGATAAGCTTGAGGACAAAAACTTTTTGGGGCCTTCTATATGTCACCTTTGTTGTGCCAATCTTGAGATTGCTAATCACCTAAACAATTGTGAGTTTGCATGTGAGTTTGCATGGCTATTGTCTTTTGACACTAAGATCGAAACAAAAGCAACTTATTATTGAACATAGAGGAATGAAGATCTACTTTTTTTTCTTCAATATTAAGTGAAGTTTATCAAAGTTTTTAAGGATTTATCTTATAGGAAATCTGGAAAGAAATGAATTAAAAAATATTTAAAATAAAATAGTTCCCATAGATTTTATCTAGCATTCTGTCCTGAATAATATCAAAGAAACTATTTTACTAAATCCCTAGACCTCCCAATATTGTGATTGCAATCATTAGGAAAAGCACATTCTTTTTGTTTCTAGTCCTCAAGCTCCTTTGTCTCCACTAAGCTCTTCAAGTCCCAACTATTGGTCTCCCCTTTTGCTTGATTTTCTAAAAATAAACTTTGATGGGATCTCATAAGGTAGTCTAGGATGGGCCAATTTTAGGGTTGTTTTCAAAATAAGTGTAAGTCACATAATTCATATTTACTCAGGAGATCTCATGATAGACAATAACAATGTTGCTTAATTATATGCTTTTGAATAGAGATTACTTATCTCCCAAAGAAGCAATTATAAAAATTGATAATAAAAGGAAACTCAATAATAATAATTTAGATGATTAGAAAACTCCAATATGACTCACACCCTCCTAAAGTTTCAAGTAGTTGGAGACTTCATAATAGTTTAGCAAGGGTAGCAAAGCTTTAAAAAGGAACTATGGTTCCCCATATATCCCATGTTAGTAGAAATAAAAACAAACTTGCATATAAATCAACTAACAAAGGGCTCAACTTTAAAATCAATACCTTTGACCAAAGTTGGACTAAAGACATTTTAAACTCTCTAAAAAGAATATGTCAGGAGATTGCTAATCAAGAACTTAGTCCCCATGACGGATGCGCAAGTGTGGGATCTGTGCTATATTCTAAATAAACTAGAGAAGTTGGATAACAAAGTTTCAGTCTTATCCATGAATGTGATAGGCATCACCTTCACTCCTTTCGAGGAAGAAAATGACTCACAACCACCAAAACCACCAATCTAGGTGGACTCTCATTCCATATTACATGATCTGGCGAGCCTGCATTTCTGTTATGGTTTTTTATAGTGACAATTGTGTAGTTATGACTATTAATATATAGCAATATGTTTTTATAGTTATGCTTTTACTTTAGATCATAAACTTATAAGTATGGCAATATATAATGTTAAAAATTTGAGACTCTATTATTGGTTTAGTTTCCCATGTGGCAAACCAATAACTTCTTAACATTTTTATGTATGTTTTTTTCTACAAATTAATATAAAATGATTTTATGTATGTTTTTTTTCTACAAATTAATATAAAATGATTTTATGTATGTTTTTTTTCTACAAATTAATATAAAATGATTGCCTAACATTACAAAAAAAACAATGGACTTGATCCATATTCAATTTAAACACCGTATAGTTTTTCCATTCTTTCTTTGCGGAGATTTGGCTCATATAGAACTTACCACTCTAATTATAATTATATGGATAATAATGCAATTATACAATTTTGAATAAACTATTTTAAGTTTTTATTTATTAATTTATTATTAATTCAACTATGTTAGTACTTATTTAATGAATACTTTCGTTGCAATTTTAGGCGTTTTATTTGAGATTAGGGTAATTAATATCACCCCAATCTAATGATATAAAATATTTAAATGATATTTAATAATTTAATTTAATTTGCTTCACGAATTGCACTTATAACATGTGGATGTGAAATATTTAGAAGGCGCACCCGAATCAAAGTTTAAGTAAACATTGGTATTTTGTACTTTGAAAACAAGAAAAATGAATATGCATGAGATGGATGGTTGTAAAAAATTAAGGTATAATTTATTAAATCATTTTACAAGTATTAAAAAGGACACTTTTACAATTTTGAAATTTATATCAACCAAAACTTTAATAATATGAATCACACAATTAATAGTACAAAAACAAAGGTGAACCCACTAGTACTTGAAGAAATTGTGAGAGTCCAACGTAATGAATTCCAACCTCTCCAACATTGTAATGATTGATACATAAAGTGACAACACTAATGTCAATGTTACAACACATAAAGTGAAAACACTAATGTCAATGTCACAACCAAATTCGTTAGGACCACAGTGTCGATTTAATAATTTAATGGTATGAATTGAGATTTTTAAGACTCAACGCAGTACCAAAATAATTACTACTAATATTTGGGATATTTATGATCTTGTAATGATTATGGAGGAAAAATATTATGCTAAAAACATGTTAAATATGATTTAACAAATAATTCACAAAATATTTTATAAATTAAAATAATTTTTTTTCATATCAAATATGTTTTGGTATGGAATCTTACGAGAACAATATTTTAAATTTCTAAATAAGAGATAACATTAAAATCACAGTGGAAGATGAAGATCACAAACTAAATATAGGAAGTGATATAGCTTTCACAAGCCATATATTCATCTCGATGAAGAATGTTGCACATGCAAAACTTTGCTAGCACAATCATAGAATTAGAGCATAACGTAGGATATGATTGTTGAAATAGGATCACAAAGCTTTTAGTTTTGCACTTATCACCACATAAACTTAAACTCTTTCACTTATAAACATGAGTTGATAGCAAATCACTATATTTTAATATAGATAATGGAAATCAAAACAATTTAAATACGGCAAACATATTTAAAAGACA
Organism: Pinus tabuliformis; assembly: GCA_031772625.1. Classification (NCBI taxonomy): domain Eukaryota; kingdom Viridiplantae; phylum Streptophyta; class Pinopsida; order Pinales; family Pinaceae; genus Pinus; species Pinus tabuliformis. Next base: position 474,812,474 of record CM062812.1, read on the forward strand.
TAATTACTATATATCATTTACATTGATTGATTACATCACAGTAAGAAATCATATACCACATAATAATGAGAGTTTCAATATGCCATTAAAACTTTCAAGTACAAAATGCTCCATATTATAGAAACTTCTAACATATATGATGCATTACTTACTAAACCATTATTTCAAACATTTATGATGCTTTACTTATGAAACCATTCATGTAAAAGCAACCAGGCGAGTTACAACTATAAAGTATGATCCTTAATACTAAGGAGTATCCCTAATACTAACGAGTAGTGTTACAAAAAAAAAGTGTTAGAAAAGGAGTAGTGTTACAAAGTGCTAGAGGTAATTGAAGACTAATGTTTCTTTGATTTACATGAAATAGTGCCACAAACATGTAACTCATAAAAAAATAGAGTTCCAATGATAGGGCTACAACTTGAGTGTCCTTTTATCTTCTATCATGCATCTTGTACAACAAAATCATCTTAGCACACTTTTAAAGGACTATATTAATGTTTTTACCTATTCCATCAGGTACGTTGCCATTGTCGAGCTCACTTGGTTCAAATGCATGATGTATAGATTGGCCCTTTCATTGTTGATCCATTTCTAAGGGTGGTAATCATGCACAAGTTGCCTATCATTTGCATGTAAATCATTTCCTAGTAATAATTCCATGTGTTTAGGATTTTATTTGTAGATAAGTATTTTTGTTCATGTTGGGAAATGTAACTAGTTTTAGTCTTCATAATTGTCATTTGATTCATATATGTATCAAAAGAAGAAAGAAAAATATGTAAAGAAGAAAAAGAAAATTCTTTTGTAAAGCATGGGTTTCATGCTCAAGTCTTTTGTCAGTGAGGTCAAGCATTCTATTAATGCTCCTAGGGCTTACTAATTCAAAGAGTCAAGTTTCTTTTGTAAAAGACCCTACTAGGCACTTGTATCAATAAAATAATTATTATTTTGTCTTTAAAATAGTCTAGAGGACTCCCAAGACCAAGTTGGCCAACTAAGTCGGTCTATAGAGGGTTTTTCGAGCCTCTTGGAAAGGTTATTTAAAGGAGGAACTTCAACCACATTCGACATGAATATTGCATATTCTATCTGTAATTGGAAAGGAAGTGTGAGGGCCTTGGAAGGCAAGGAAAACCTTAGCGAAGGAGCAAGAAACCCTAACAAAGTTTGATCTCTGAAATTGTCTCCTTTACAGCTCACACATGTGAAGTAATGAGGGTTTCTGGGTACTTTACAGGTCTAAGAATTGCAGGAAGAGTAGCGAAGATTCTTTGGGAGGTTGAAAGGCTAGTCTAGCTTTGATTTGAAGAAATTTTGCTTCGACGTCCTTGGAGACTCTGTTTTGTATTGGATAAGACTTGTTAAATGGATGGCTTGGTTCTTGGTGGAAGTCTTGTTTTGGTCTTGGGTCTTGGAAGTCCCATTTGAATTGATTCTATAAGAAGAGAACTTATTTCCAGGTTTTCCTCTTGGAGGGGTTTTTCCCAAGCTTGGATCTGTCGTATTCATCTTTATGTTTTGGGCATTTATTCAATGATAAGAACATAAGAATAATCAAGAATAAAAAATAAAAGAATATCACAAATAAATGTCAAGTAAAAGAGAAATCATGACTATGTTTCCCTAATGGATTTCTCAATAGTTCTGTTGTACGTAATGTTTCAAATATTATGTTTATGCGGTATATTTATAATAATCATAAGTTATTCCTTTTGTGTGATGATGTGTTCATTATTTCATCAATGTTTTCTTCTACGTAAGGGTAGAGATGCATTTGGCTTGTGTGGATGCATGTCTTGTTTATTGGATATGATTGCATGTTGCAACCTATTATAATATAGAAAATAGTACGATCTACACATCGCACAATCCAAAAAGGAGGTTAAACATAATTAACATTGATAGACCAAAGGAAACCACTTAAAGGCCATGATAATGTGTTCTTGAGGTTTTCTCGGAGACCACAAAGAATGCATTTATGTGGGCCATGATGAGTGATATAGAGAATTTTGATAGGAGAACAAATAATTATTGGTAGATTCTTTGGCTATGAGGAATGATGTAGAATTGGGTGAGTTCTTGGTTGGTGTGATACCTATAATTATTCACCAAGTCATATTGCCTGATAAGAGTTGCATGATCAAGAAACCTAAGTATTTTCCAAGGCTTAAGAAAGTAGTGTTGGGTGAAAATATTATCGTTTAATTTTGTTGTAGTACTTGCCCAACTATTTAATTTTTCAATCTGAGGTTCGTAGGCTTACGAGGCACATGCACTATATATGCAGGACCGAAGTGGAACTAATTTAATCTAAATTACTGAAATCGAATTAATCTAGGAAGGCATTGAAATACTAACTAGGAAAGCAGGAAATTGCATAAGGGGAAAGCAATACAACATGTGAAGAATTGAATGACAAACAACATATGTGAGCTCACAACAATAAAACTATCTCAAATTATATTACAAGAATCAAATTACAAATCATGAAAGCATAACAATAAAATATGAAAAACTAAGAATTCCCTTCTCATAATTACAAAACTATTTCTTAAAGCTAATCTCCATTCTTTCCATTATTCATTATTATTCAAATGAAGAGAGAGCACTCTCTTATATACATGAGGAAGATAACCATCTCATAATTACATATCCAATATTCTCTCAAGCACTCTCAACTAATTTCCCATTATTACAAGATATGATCCCTTTGAATCCTCCACAAACCTCTCAAGCATTTTCAACTACTTTCCCATTATTACAAAATATGATCCCTTTGAATCCTCCACAAATCTCTCACATATCTTGGATAAGATATGTTAACCAAATCCTCCATGATTTTCTCCTTAGTAATAGGCTTGCATAATTATCTCCTTAATATGGTGGAGGAGATATGGATAAGATATGCCAACCAAATCCTCCATGATTTTCTCCTTAGGAATAGGCTTGCATAATTATCTCCTTAATATGGTGGAGGAGATATTTGAGAAGTCTCTTGGAATTAATTCTTCACATATTTCCTACACATCACAAAACTCACATATTCTTGAGATATATATAAAAATATGTATATTTTCTAACATTTAATCATAAATTTACTTGTAATAAAAAATGAATAAAATGGAAAATAAGAAGGTGAAACCCAAATGTATTTATGAAAATGATATGATAAAAGGTTAATGGGATGATGAAATGTAAGGAATAGTGAAGAAAAAGGTGGATGAAAATATGACATTTCTGAGTCCGAACAAGTAATCTTATTTACAATCAATATTTATATGAACATTGTTGAATTGTAGTAAAGTTCTATTTTATTTGTGGGTGATTGAATGTTGTGTCTAATGTTAACAATGTTGTTCTAATCCATGTGGTAAGTCATTATTCATCTCATTTTGTTGATTAAGAAAACTACTTATACATGGATGTGTGGATACGTGGCTGAATGGAACTTAAAACATGTTGATTCATGTTGTATTATAGTGTCTTGTCATTACTTTGAAAAGCTTTAGCCATTTTGCTCGTTGCTAGACTAAAGTGTGTAAATTAGGAATCTGTCATACTTGTTTGAGAATATGGTGGCTATTGATCTTAATGCAACATGCCCCTTACTATCCCTAGCCCCATCTAAGGGTAGAAGGAGGAAGTTACTATGATGACCCAACCTCCAAAGTGCAGTGATGGAAATGAGGTCCTAAAATTTCAATCATTTTCAAACTCATCAAAACCTAGAATAAACAACGCCATTATGTTCGCCTCGTTGAGAACTTTTCGACGATATAAGTTCTATCTCGATCTCACTTACAGACCAAAAGGTATGACCATTTTAAGATAGTTACTTAAAGGCTTACCACATCAACAATGGTCCCACGTGTAACCCAGGTAGCACCTTGCATGGCTCTTGCGTGGCAACCTGTTGTCGTTGCTACAACACCCTCCAAAATTTTGCTACATTTGAATTTTGGAGCTTACTATCACTGTCATATCTAGAGTCGCTTTGATCACCAAATGTTGTTTCATGTTATTCTATGTGTTTCAAGTGCCTTTGGAATGTCTCAAGTGTTATGGCATTGATCATAACATCGTTTAGTGCATTTTGTGGTCATAACATCTTTGTTGTCATAAAACGACACATTTGGGTTGCAGTTGCACAAACTACACTCGTTTCACTTAGGGAATGTGTACAAAGTGGTGTTTCAATGAATATTTGCCATTGTTCAAGTTTGTCTAAGTTTCTTTGATGAGTCAATGTGCGTCGCACATGGTTCTATATCTAAACTAATCCTAGTCACTACTCGCCCCATATCTTTGACTTAGACAAATTTTTGGTTCAAAGTGAACTCATTAAGGCTAAGAGCACACGAGCACACTATGAAGCCTTGATGAGGAATCAATCGTTGTTTGGAAGTGCACCATGTGCCCTTTAAGAGCACTAGGCACACTCCTCAACCCTCTTTCCCCTTCCTTACTCTGAATTGCACCCTTCAAAAGACCAAGTCTTCCTTGAGCGCACCCCTTTGACTCGAAGAAGTGTGCCCTCCTTGAGTGCATAGGAACATCATGAAAGACTTAAGCTTCACCCTTTAGCCTTCCCTGATGTGCCATGCACCCTCTTGGAATCTTTGAGAGCATGAGTGCACTCTGAAGGCACAAAGTACCAACTTTGAACCTTCAGGAGTGTGCCCTGTGCCCACTTGGGCCTCTTGAGGCATTGAGCACACCCTGAATCACTGAAGCCTTCATTCTTCAGCCTTTAGGAGTACACCCTACGCCCTCCATCACTCCCTTGAGTGCACAATGCAATCGGGAAGCCCAAAGCTTTCCCCTTCGTATTTCAGACTTACACCATGTGCCCTGCCTTGACTGTCTTCTTCCTTTGAGCGCATGTTGAAGCCTTGAAGACTCTCCTCTTCCCTTAAACCTTTCAAAGTGCACCCATGTGCCCTGAAGCCCCTTTTTGTCCTTCTTGAGTGCACCGGAAAGGCCTAAATAGTAAATATGCATGAAACATGGTAGAATATGAGATTTTCAGGTTGATGGTTTCTCATCATGAGTGATTTGCAGATATAGGTATTTCATAAACATTGTGGCAAGCACATATGAGGAAGATTGGGCAAGGAGAACAAACAAAGGAAGCCCAGAAAGAACGAAGAACACGATTAAATCTTGATGATCAAAGCAACCCCAAAGACTCCATTAAATCAAATACCCTTTGGAGGGTAAGGACATCAATGTTTGAAGTTGCTTGAAGAATGAAGATACAATTGGCAATCATGTCACCACTACAGAAATTCCATGTCATATGTCATTATTAGTCTGAGTCATCAAAGATGGTGACATGTCAAGTCTCATCACATGATGATGTGGAAGTCATGATGTACTATTGTAATCATTGTAAAGACAAATAAGTAGAAGTCCAAGAGTCATGGAATTCCAAAAGACATGTAATATCAAAAGTCATATGTAATTCCAAAAGTCATCTAGAATCCCAAAGGTTGTAGAAGTCCAAAGTTCAAAAGAAGTAGAAAGTCAAGAGTCATGAGGATGTGAAAGGCCATTCCTCTAGTTATAAATAGATCCTCATTTCTCATTTAAGGGGCTTTTAGCCTTGGCTTCTCCCACAAGGAATTAGAGAGACAAATTTAGTACTTTTGGGGAGCAAGTAGTGGCTCTAACGCTCCACTATTGGAGCTAGTGGTGTTTATTGCATTTATGTATCTTGGGACTTTTTCTTAATATTGAAGCCTTCTAGGCCAACACATTTTCACACATGGATTGTGAATGTTTCTAAGACTATTCTTTGAATGTTTATGGTTCATGTTTACTTCCATTAATATTGGATTAATTGAACTACTTCGGTTACTTCAGTGCTTCTTATTGGAAATGTGTTGTTATGCTATAATTAACGTCGCATCCTTGTGCACTATTTCTCTTGATGTTAGACAAGTCTTACTTATTTGCATGTGTCTCCATTAAGGTAGTATTATTACTTCTCTCTTAGAGACTCACTTAATTCCCCCCTTTGTAGTATAAGGACCTTGATACATTGGCAATTGAACATTCACAAGGCATACTAGCTTTCTCATTCAAAAGGACAATTGCACTTCTCTCTCATGCTGACAGCTAAAGCCAAGGCACATCTTTAAGTAAAATGATAGCCAGGTCGTATTCTGGATGAGACTCCTAAACCAAATGGTGTGAGGTCTAGTTGGGACCTTATATCAGGGAGATCCCCTGTATGTTGGTAGTATCCAGCACTGTCAACATTCTGGCGCTAGAAGGAGGGCCGCCAATTTTTTATGACTAATAACTCTGCACACCCAAATAATTCTTCTTTTGGGCAAGGTAGAAATATTCCTGGCACCACTCTGACTCTTATTCCCGAAGCAGGAGGATCTTCTCAGCTAGGCTCAAAATCAACTTGCGAGGTTACCTAAAAGCAGATCTGAGCAATTCGACCCATAACCTGTTGGTACACAAAAGCCATCAGATTAATCCCTAGAGCGCATACTATTCCATACTTTCCAAAGAAGAAAGAAACAACCTGTACTGGTATATTAGCTTCTACAGTGCAAGATTTGGTCCCATCCTTGAAGAGTTGGAAAGATCTGTTGACGATACAGAACATCAATAACATCTTCCACCTCTTAATGCAGGGTACAAGGATGATACAATTGTTCTTTTTGGTGACCTCTTCAATGGTAAAGATTCCTCAAATTTTGATAAGGAGGAAGAACGCATAGACGAGAACATGGGAGACCAAGATTTGGATTGGATGGACCAAGGGCCTCTTGCTCTTCCGGATAATTTGCATACGATGCCAAGACAGCCAGAAAAGATACTCTTGAAGTATGATTTGGATAAGAAGATGAACGCAGAAGACCATATCGATGATTTTTACCTGCATTTATGAATGTTGTAGGTGAGGTATGATGATGTTTCTTGCAGGATTTCCCCTTATACATTAGAAGGTAGAGTGACATCATGGTACCATAGTTTGCCTGTCAATTCAATCCACACGTGGAGTGAGTTTAAAAAGCTATTTCTTGAGAATTTTTTTGATGACAAGACTCCCACTATGCTACTCAAAGAGCTCGAAAACATGAAGATTGAGGAAAAGGAGAAAGTGAAGGATTTTAATCATAAATTAAATTGTATATTGAATAAATCCCCCCACGCATGCAACCACATGATACAATTACCATCGATTATTACACAACTGCCTTAACCACCAATATTTACTAGTTTGTAAAGAGAGCTACAAAGGCAACATTGGCACTAAACTTTGCAGAAGCGCTTGTCGTTGAGAAGGACTTGTGTGCGATTGGGTTCTTTACAAGTGATGACGAATCAAAAGACTCCAAATACACTAGTAGGAAGTCACAACCTTCTTCTAGTAAGGCCAAAGAGAAGGAATCATCAGACATCGAAAGCTTGACCAGGATGGTGAAGACGCTCACCAATGAAATTTTAGAACTAAAGAAAAGGTCAAGTGAGACTTCCACCAACAAAAAGCCTCCCAAGTCCTTTCCTTTTCGAAGGAAAAGTAGTAATAACAAGAATCAACTCGCCAAGTCTGCACAAAGCTCGAATATTGTGATGAACATAGAAAACATCAACATGGACAATCATTGTTCTTTCCATCAAGAATATCACTCAGAAAATACATGCCCTCAATGGAACGAAAACATGAATGCTTTCGTTGTGCACATCATGGATACTCTATAGGCATATGAGTAGACGAAACAAAACAGAGGAAACAAAAGAACTTGTAATGATTAAAGAAAGCAAAAGTGCTAGACACGCAATAAATGCTTATCATTATATCTACAATGTTGATAAGAAGGATGCCTAAGAACCACCACAAAACGAGCCCCATCCTCAGAAGAAAAGGTCGATACAATTTAAGGAGTAAAGGGTCTATATCTGAACCAGAATTGACTAGACATAAATTAAAGGAGCAATTGTTGAGAAGAATCTCTCCACCTGTCAATCCTGCTTAGAATGCACAGAATAAGCTTGAAGTAGCAGCTAATTCCAATAAAATTTCCTCGAAGAACAAGAGTAAGTCTAACATTCTAGAAGCATCGAATAAAGCCACCCCTCCAAACACTTTAGCATTTCATGCGATAGGTGAAATAATTGATTATAAAATTGTGGAAGATATGAAGAATATGAGAGCCAACATTTCCATCTATGAGATTGCGGAGATCGTAGGCCAACGTGAACTTATTTTCCAGATCTTTTCACAACCTTTGACAAGTGATAAAGCTTCCTCCTCCCAAAAGGTGTCAGGTAACTCTTCTAGTCTTCTTGAATTTGTAGTAAAATATTTAATATTAGAAGTTAACACTCTCTGCACGCCATTTTTATTAACGTTTAAATTTTTTAATTATAATGTCCATAATTGTTTAGTTGACTCTGGTGCATCTGTGGATGTCATGCCGCTATCTGTAGCAAAGAAAATAAACACAAAATGGGAGAAAATCGATGCACAGATTATTCTGCTGGACAAGTCTCTGGTCTAGGCTATTGGTGAGCTTAAGAACATGCTTATCAAATTATCAAAATATGATTGAGTTAACCAATATATAAATATTGTAATTTTGGACATACCAAAAGCCTACGGTGTACTACTTAACAGATATTGGTCTAGCAAATTACAGGGATATTTTGCCACAGATTGGTCACATTTGTGGCTTCCATATAAGGGCAAGAATAATCAGATTCGAGTGAATAGTGAGTTGTACATGAAACACACCATGAAACCACTTGAGGGCCAAAATGAGCCTCTTGCTTTTGCTTATTTGATTTTTGGGAATTGTTTTCTTGAACCTGACTATGGGTTCTATCAGGCATAACCTTACCCATTCCACCAGATACACAGCTCAAACCCCTTCCTTGTTCCCGAGTTGGCGCAAATGAAACATCTAATATATATGTACATAATAATAGTAATAGCAGTATATGAAGTAGCTTAGTATCTCATAATGTTTGGACTTTATATTTTGATGGTTCAAAGACGTAGGACGGTTCTAGAGTAGGTTGTGTTCTTAGAGTCACACAATAAGAAGCATATCCTTGCATGTCGTCTGCAGTTTGAGTGTACCAATAATACTGCTGAATATGAAGCACTCGTACTTAGATTAAAGAAAAATATTGACCTAAAGGTAGAAATTCTAAAGGTAATTGGTGACTCAAAGGTGGTCACTTGTCAGATAATACACTTTATGGCTAATGATGACGTATTCAAAGACACTGCCATAGAGGAGGATGAGCACGATCAGGCTCTGTAGGAGTCATCTAATGCAATGAAAGGAAACAATATGCCAAAAGGTCTGGTGTCCTTGGAGAATTTATATGACCCGCAAAACTGATTTAGAGGACCAACCAACACAAATACTTAGAGTTTGAAGTTAGCATATGAACAAGTCAATTTGGGAACTCCTGAAGATCCGAAGTATGTGAACCTTGGTACTTTTTGTTCTCCACAAGAATGATATGCATATTCACTTATTCAAAAGGTATTGTGATGTGTTTGCATGGACATATGACGATTTAAAGACTTATGACACTTGTATTATCTAGCACATCATCCCTATAAAAGAAGGGGTGAAACTGTTCCAACAGAAACTACGAAAAGTTCATCCAACACTAGAACCCCTCATACAAAAGGAATTGAGACAAACTGTTGGATGCTCTGATCGTCTTTAAAGTCAGATATTCCACGTGGGTTTCCAATATGGCCCTAGATAGAAAGAAGTTCAGACAGATAAGGCTGTGTGCATATTTTTGCAACCTTAATCAGGATTCTGATAAAAATAACTATCTAGTGCCATCCATGGAGCAGATACTCCACACAATATCTGGGTTTGAAATGTTTTCGCTACTAGATGGTTTCTTTGATTATAATCAAGTGCTAGTAGTGGAAGCCGATCGATTGAAAACTACCTTCTAGACCAAATAGGGGACATTCACTTTTAATAGGATTCCATTTGGACTTATAAACGTAGGTGCAACTTTCCAAAGCGAAATGGTCATCGCCTTTCACGGCCTGATAGGTCAAAGCATTATTGTTTATTTGGATGATTTTACTGTGTTCTCCAAGAAAAGATCAGATCATGTACGTCATCTGAAACAAATATTCGAGCGATGTCGAAAGTATGGTATTTCTATTAATCCCAAGAAGAGCATATTTGGTGTGTCTGAAAGAATCCTGCTAGGACATATCATAGCAAAGAGCAGAATCAAGATTGATACCGAGAGGTTTAAAGCCATCACGTAGATCCTATTCCCGGTGAATAAGAAAGCCATTTCATCTTTCTTAGGAAAAATTAATTTCTAGAGAAAATTCATCTCCGATTATGCTTAGATAGTCAAACCCATACAAGAGATGATCACGAAAGATGCAGTATACAAATGGGATAAACAAGAAAAGGACATTTTCACTTAGATTAAGAAAGCTATTGTTGATGCACCTGCGATTTTCAGTCCAGATTATGGCAAAGATTTCCTGCTCTATACATTTTCTTTAGATTCATCGATTGCGACCGTGATGACTCAGAAAGATATTGAAGGAAATGAGCAGCCTATCTCCTTTATGAGCGTTAGTCTATAAGGGCCCGATTTAAATTATTCTGCCATCAATAAACAAGCGTATGTAGTATACAAGACAATTAAGTAATTCAGGACCTACATATTGAAATTTGAAGTTTTACGTTCGGGGTTGTAGGTGCAAATCGAATTCTTATCATACTTCAAGGTTGGCCAATGGCATTCAATGGCTTGAGACTAGAGTATGCCTTGGATGGTAGCTCGAATTACATAGCAAGGAAATATTGCATGGAGGCTGTATTAGAAGACAACAGCTTGAAGGAATTCATTGATCAAAAAATCCAAAAGCCAACTTCAACTAATGCATAAGAGCTCGCTGAATGGAAGAAGTGTGTGGCGAAGGCGAGACGGATCATCCTTGATGGAGTTCAAGTCCATATTGTCTCGAGTCTCCATGGGAAGGATACTCCATTTTCAATGTGGAAGACATTGAAGGACCTCTACCAGAATAGTAGCGACCAGAGGAAATTGGAGCTCAAGGATAAGCTTTGAAGAATCAAGATGGAGAAGGGTGATACTATTTCCACATATTTGAACAAGCTCACCACCTACAGAGATGAGCTTAGCAGTGTGGGAATAACTACTACCGATGATGATATGGTGATCCTCGCTCTCCTTGGCCTTCCAAAGAGCTGGAATAGCTACCAAGACTCTATGAATGGAAGGGAGAAACTGCCGCATTGGGAAAGACTGTGGTCAGATCTGATGCAGGAGGAGATCAGGAAGAGCATACGAGATGGTTCTTCATCAAAGAATGATGATGAAGAAAATATGGCCTTAGCAAGTAAGGCAAGGAAAGGAAAGGGGAAGGATTCCCATTCCAAATCGAATTCTTCTCATGGAAGGAAGAAGGTTGACAAGTCTAAAATGAGGTGCTTTAATTGTCACAAGATGGGACATTATGCGACTAATTGCCCATCGAAGAAGTCCAAGAAGGGATCCTCGAAAGGATCGGAAGGTGAGGCATTAACCTCTTAGTTCAAAACGGACTTTACCCTCATCACATGCATGGTGTCATCGATGGTGGGTTGTGTTTGGTATCTTGACAGTGGAGCTTCATTCCACATGACTGGCAATAAAATTTTATTTAGTACCTTGGAGGAGAAAGACCTCAAGATGCGCATAGAGATGGGTGACAACGGAAAGTACAGTGTTTCATGAGTGGGCATGGTTGCTTTTCAGAGGGAGCATGGAGCTCCTCTCACCTTGACAGATGTGAAGTATGTGCCTGGACTGAAGAAGAACTTGGTATCAGGCACGATGTTGGAGGACAAAGGCTACGATGTTGTCTTCAGTAAAGGAAAGGCATTCCTAAGACACATAGCCACGGGCCAAACCAGGAGGATAGGGATTCAGGTGAAGAATCTATATAAACTAGAGGTAGATGATTGTGCAACATTGAGTACAAAAGCAGAATTGATGCAAAGCCAAGACATTGGTGAGTTGTGGCATAGGCGGTTGGGCCATTTGCATCATGGGGCCTTGAAGATAGTGTAGATAATATCTACAGGACTTACCAAAGGTAAACTTGAGCAAGTTTACACATGCAAAGGTTGTACCTTGGGAAAGTACACCAAGTCTTCCTTTCATGATCGAGACAGTCGAGTAGAGGCTATCTCAGAGCGAGTTCATACTGATGTGTGTGGACCATTCTCGATGGCATCCACAATGAAGAAAAGGTATTATGTGATTTTCATTGACGATTATTCTCGTAAATGCTGGATTTATTTCATGCAGAAGAAGGACCAAACCTTCACAAAGTTTTGTGAGTTCAATGCATTGGTCAAGAAAGAGTCAGGGAAGAAGATCAAGGCCTTGAGAAGCAACAACGGTGGAGAATATGTCTCTTAAGAGTTTAAGGACTTCCGTGCACTGGAAGGAATTAAACGAGAGTTAACAAAACCTCATAACTCACAACAGAATGGGGTGGCAGAGAGGAAGAACAGAACTATTGTAGGGGCAGCACGGGTGATGTTGCATGACCAAGGCCTACCACTTCACTTGTGGGCTGAGGCATGCAACACAACGGTCTATTTGCAGAATAGAAGTTCGCATCGCATACTTGGGATGAAGACACCAAAGGAAGCTTTCTCCGATAAGAGACCAGGCGTGGGTCACTTCAGGATATTTGGCTCATCAGTATATTGCCATGTGACAAAGGATGCACATGAGAAGCTTGATCTGATAGTAGAGTTGGGGATACTTGTGGGGTAAATTGATACACCCCACAACTATCGGGTGTATTTGCCTACCAGTCAGAGGACAGTGGTTCGCAGAGATCTCAAGTTTGATGAGTAGAAGGCCATGCGAGTTTCCCTTGAGAGGGAGCTCCAACTATAGGCTGTGGAGGAATTGTTGGTTCCTAAGGAGGAGGAGCCTCAGACTGATGCAGAGCAACCACATGTAGAGGTTCCAGGAATGGAGACATCCACTCAAGCAGAGTCTTCCAGAGATGGACGGAAGCACACAAGAGAAGTTCACAGATTGTTGACGGATGCGAGAGAGAATGTGGGAGAACCGTCTTCTCAGCGCAAATAGAGGAGGTCACCTGAGAGGTACATTGGATACATGGCCCTTGTTGGGGAATGTGTTGAGACCGAGCCATCTTCCTTTGAGGAAGCAGTGCAGCAGCCGATTTGGGTTGATGCTATGATGGAGGAGTATGACTCCATAGTTCGTAACAGTGCTTGGGACGTGGTTCCAAGACCGGAGAACAAGTCAGTTGTGAGTTCCCATTGGCTTTACAAAGGTAAAACAAGCTGCTGATGGTAGTGGGGAGAAGCATGAGGAAAGATTTGTTGCCCGTGGATTTTCACAGGTCGAGGGGATTGACTATGATGAGACTTTTTCTCCTGTCACAAGGTACTCATTTATCAGATCGATGTTGGCACTATCAGCAGATGGATGTGAAGACTACATTCCTCAATGGCAAGATTGAGGAAGAGGTGTACATAGAGCAACCGAAAGGTTTTGAGACCTTCGATCGTGAGTCACATGTGTGCCAACTCACAAGAGCTTTGTACGGGCTGAAGCAAGCACCTCATGCTTGGTACACCAGGATAGACAACTACTTCACCGAGTTGGGTTTGACAAAGAGTGAAGCGGATGCAAACTTGTACCACATCATGGTGAAAGGTAAGCCGTTGATCATTGTACTTTATGTTGGTGATCTCAGATTGATAGGTGATGATCAGTTGATCATGTCTTGCAAGGAGGACCTTGCAAGAGAGTTCGAGATGAAAGACATGGGTCTCATGCATTACTTCCTTGGCATGGAAGTGTGGCAGAAGGATGGGAGTTGTTTGTGTCTCAGGGCAAGTATGCCAACGAGATACTCAAGAGATTCCACATGGAGAAGTGCAAGCCCATGCAGACTCCTCTAGCAGGTAACTGGAGGAAGGAGGATGCTACTTCAGGAGAAGTAGTAGAGGCTACTGTGTACATGCAGCTTGTGGGTTCACTGATGTACTTAGTGAACACACGACCAGATTTGTGCTATGTGGTGAACCAGCTGAGTCAAGCGATGGTTCAGCCTACCAAGATGTTTTGGAAGGTGGCAAAGCATGTATTGAGATACCTCAGAGGCACATCTCAGTATGGATTATGGTATAGACGGACAGAGGGAGTGAAGCTACAGGGCTTCACTGATGCAGATTGGGAAAGGAGTCCATCAGATCGAAAGAGCACATCAGGAGGGATTTTCAACCTTGGGTCAGCTGCAGTTTCTTGGTACAGCAGGAAATAGAGGTCAGTTGCACTCAACTCGACAGAGGCTGAATACATGGTTGCAAGTCAGGAAACATGTGAGGCCATCTGGATGCGGAAAATCCTAGTTGGTTTGTTTGATCAGAGGATGGATCCAACTGTGATCTATTGTGATAATCAAAGTTGTATCAAACTCTTTGAGAATCCAATATATCATGATAGGTCCAAGCACATCGACATCCAATATCATCATCTCAGAGACTGTGTAGTGAAGAGGATCATGTTGTTGCAGTATATTTTGATAAAGGAGCAAGATGCTGACATTTTGACAAAGGCATTGTCAAAGTGTAAATTCGAGTTCCATAGAGACAGAATCGGGGTGGCAGATAATCCCTTTCTTGTTGAGAGGGAGTGTTGAAATGTGGCAACAAGACTATTCCAATTTTAATTTGTCCTTGAATTAAAATTTGAATTTAGTTTCACCAGCTGCTTGAAAATAATTAATTAATTCACCTTGAGTTAATTAGTTGGAGAAATTCAAGTTAGAAGTCTTTCTGAAGTCATGCAACAATTATCCCTTAAATTAAAAAGATTATCCCTTAATTAAGGAGATAAGATTGAGTTATATTTGAGTTGTAATTAGTTAGCTCAATTTAATGAGTTAAGTCTAGTTAAATTAGTTCCAAACTGTTTGAGGAACTAATTGTGAGTTATCAGTCAGTTGATGCATGCATGCACTCAACTAGTGTACTCCAAATAACTAAAGATTCTCTCATCATTAACTCATGCATGTCTATTATGAGAAAGACCTAGTTGAGATTAAAGACAAGGACAATGTACTATCAGTTGCATGTGTTTTCCTATAAACAAAACTCATGCATGTGGAAGGAATTCATTCCTTGAGGATTATGCAGTTTTACAGGGTGTGTGATTAGTGTTCCACTTGGTAACAGGAGAAACATCGCAAGGAAATAGGAGCTTGGAGGGCAGAGGAGAAGGCTAATGAGAAGTCTATCTTGCTTGTGAGCATCTGTGAGGATTGTCTTGAGAGCTGGCTAGCTGTGAGAGCTAAGGCTTTGTGTAATTCTGAGATATTTCCAACTTGTATGATAATACAAATAGTGGGGTTTTTAGTTGAGGATTTCCCCTGAGTATTCTTCTGTGTTTCATGTGCATTGATTCTTCTTCTGGTTATATGTGTTCAGCTTGATCTTGCTCAAATCTTTTAAGCTTCCGCAAATTGATTGTAGAAGTAGGTTAAAGTATTTTGCTTTGGTTATATTGCATTATCATGTTAATCTACAGTCAGAATTTCTACATCTTTATCTACCAGTCAAGTGTGCTTGAGTAAGCAAATTCTTCAAGCTATTATGATCTATTCTTAGTTCAAATCTCATACTAATGAGGCAGTGTCTTCATAGTTTCGAAGTATATATTACGGGAACATGTTTTATATCACACAAGGGTAATTTAGATCTCTCTCTTTGAGTTTCATCGACTCGTTGGATAAAGCACACACATTATCGGAAAGGACTAAAGCTTTATTTACATGCATCCATGCACTCAAAGAGACCCTCAATCACATTTACTATCTTTAAGACAAGTGCATTGGTGATGAGATTCTTCAAAAGTTGGAAGCTTTCCTCACATATTACCAAGTACTCAACCTGTTTACTTCTCCTTTGACACGTGACAAGATAAGCAATTATAGAGAATCATTTAACGAGTCTCTTGTAATATCTAGCGAGACTTATAAATAATCTCACATTAGAAACATTTGTCAAAGTAGGCCATTGTATCATGGTTTAAATCTTTTATGGATCTCCTAATAGTCTATCTTCTTATATAATATGACCCAAATAATGGAATTGATTTTCAATAACATTGGCACACTTATCCAATTTAACATGTAATCAATGCTCTCTTAATACTTGTAGAATAAGATGTAAGTGCTCTTGTCACTCATCCTCAAGTTTGGATTAAATCAAAATGTTGTACATAAACACAAGTACAAGTTTATCTAGGTACTTGTAGGCAAATAAATTATTTATTATACACAAAAGGAAGTTGTTGCATTAGTTATCCTAAGCAACACCGTTACAAACTCATAATGCCCATAATGCATTATAGATGTTTCCTTGAATTTATCCTCATTCTTAAATCAAATATGATAACACACACACACACACACACACACATATATATATCAGGTCAATCTTAGAGAAGACTCTTAGGCCTTGCATATGATCGAATGTGTAATTAATGCTTAGAAATAAAGGCTTTTGATTGGTAGTTTTTTTATTCAACTACCTCTAATATATTCATAATTTTTAGGTATCATCCTTTTGGTTTACAATAATAATTCGTGCTCTTGTGGGGACACACTTTGCTAGTAAGATAATTTCTATCAAACAATTATTCCAATTGCATTTTCAACTATAGTAGTTTTTTTTACCATAACAATGAATTTTATATTATAGATTTGCATGAGGAATCCAACAATACATCAATGATAAGTGATCAATATTTTGTTTTAAAGGCTCTGAGAATGACTTTGATACAAACTAGGCCAATCATGAATTAATATGTCTTTCTTTATATGATTCAAAAATTTATAGGACCCTATATGTATAAATTCTCCAAAAAGTTCCTTGAAATAGACAAAGTTATAGGTCATATAATACCCTGATTGTGTATTGGTGTCACTGGCTTATTGGCCTTGATTGTCCTTCTTTCCCATCTCTAGAGTTGTTGGCTCATTGAGATCCAGAAGCTTTAGTAAGCTCATATCTAGTGATTTGAATGAAAGAGAAGTGTCATTGCAACCCCCAGATACATGAAATTTTATCTCCTCCATTTGAGATTTGATGTAGTCCAACTCATCTTCCATTCCATTTAGATGAGTTTTATGGTCAATAAGCTATTCCATGTCCACAAAGAGAGAAGAAACAAGCTTATTTTATCAAAGATACAACCTCAAAATGGCAGAGGTCTCATGCTCTTCTTCACCCTACATCCCAACCCAAATTTCTAGCATCGAGATATTGAAATAGGAAGGAAGATGTATAACCAATGAAGAAAGTGTACTAAGAGAACTCAAATATTTGTTTAGAATGTGGCGAATTATGGGAGAGCCTAGACTTTGGTGTTGAGAGCTTTGAGTTAGGACTTTGTTGAAAGGGTCCAATGGGGAAGGCTTTTGGATGATCTTAAATGAAGCCAGGAATAAAGGGCAACCACACTGTAAACTTGGAATCCAACTCCAGAACGCCAAGCATAATGAACTATTCCACTAGAAAAATTTCCGAGGCTCCCACTTCATAGATAGAGCCCTCCCAATGAGTTTCAGATACAAACAAATCCATCTTTCTACCAAACTTATGGATTTGTCTAGGTGAACTCCTAAACACCCACTTCACAAAAAATTGCCATAAGCCTGATGTCCACCAACGTGGGGTAAATTCTTTACACAACTGAGCAACTCTTGCAATAATGTCCATCCATTCATATCTCTTAGAGCTCGTAATGTGCAAATTAATTATCCATGTCTAAATCAACTGAGAACCATGTGCGAGGAGGATATCCATCATCCTTATGCACATGCATATGGAATGTTGAATTCAGAGATAAAAGGGAGAATGGTCAAGAATAATCAGCGAAACCACCATATGAACCAACAAGTACAGGGCTTCCTACTACCACCACATGGTTAACTTAATTAATCCCCAAATGCTTTGTTGAATGATACTCATTGGACCTTTATTTAGTGTGGTGTCCTTGATCATTAAGGAATTAGACATGTAGACTTGGAATGATTAACCATATTCTCTCCCGATCTTAATTTTACCCCCTGGTTCACAAAATGATATGCCTTCAAGTTATCATGTATTAATATGTGGATGGATTCAAAGTGATCAAACTTATGCAATGAGACTTTGATAGGAGAGTTTTCATCCTTCAATTTTCTAGGGATGATCATTTTTACAAACTAGATATTAGGAATAAGGAATTTCCTACCATTGTTAACCTAGTAAGTCTTTCCACAACCTCATTGATTCCCCACTTTAACTTAGTGACTAATTGAAGCAAACAATCCTTGCAATGGTTAACTCCCTTAAGGATACACCTTATAATCAACTAAGAGTAATATAGTTAACGCTAACCCTTGAGTTGATTGAAACATAACAAATTATTTTGTAATCTTACCTTAGACCTCAATCATGGGAAATTGATGATATACATATTGGTTCTCTAATGCCACATAAATTTTAGGTGTAAGAGCCACATTAAAAACTATGGTTTCATCCCACATATGGTTGACTAGTTCAACATTTCCATATCTCCTTAGGGAACCTCTTATATGGCACCTTTCTCTACATAAAAAAACATTGTAATATCTCAAAATCCTGAAAATGTGATTAATCCGAAAGACATTTTTCTACATTATGGATCACAAAAGTCTCAAATCTAATATCCCCAACTTGGTATATTTGTCTTTGTAGTTTATGTTCTACTCCAAGTTGGTTAGTTCAATTGTGAGGCAACACTCTAATTTATGCTTAGAAAGGGAGATTGTGACCTTTTTGCACCTTATCTTACTTTTTCTTCTTATCCATACACTTATGAACCCTTTCTTACATATTGCTTATTCTTCATATTATTTTATTTTCTACTTTACCTTGCCTAATATATTATGCTCCACAAATTGAATTTGAACCATGTATGAAGGCTTTAATTTGCTAAGAAGGTAGTATGACTTCAACTACTCATATATATATATATATATATATATATATATTTAATTTTTTTTAATTTTTATTTTTTTCTAAGTTATGCTAATTCTATTACCGAAAAAAAGATATCATACACTGAGGCCTTAGCCTGTACTTAACCATGCCAGAAGAATGGCAAAAACCAGCAAAGTCTAGATCTAGACTGCCCAAGAAGGGAAACCAGTCCGTAACAAAAAAGAGTTCAAAAATTTAGCTTGCTGCCCACGCATGGGAAACCAACAAAGCACCCAGTTTGTTATCAGTGTTCATAATGAGACAAAAAACCAATTGAAGAGCTGAAAACCCATAGTTTTTTCCCCGAAACCCCATTGAAACAAAAAACTAGAAATTAGAGTCCCAAAAAACTTGAGACACGTAGCATGCTGAGTGGCAGACTGTGTGGCGGACGCATGGCAGGCTGAGTGGTAGACAGGTGGCATACTGTGTGGCGGACACGCGGCAAGCCAAGTGGCAGACTAGGAACAAGGCGGAGACAGCGGGTGTTCCTCCACGATGAAACACTTGTACTCCTCCATGTCGCCACCTACCTGTAGCGAGGTCTCTGTGTTGCCAGCCTGCAATGCCGGGTGTTCTTCCTCGACGAAACAACAGTAAGGGTCCATTACCTCATCTGCATGCTGGTCCTTGTACACCTCCTTCCCTGCACGTCTCGTCGTCTACTCATTGTTCCTCTCCCCTGCCTCTTGGATGCTCATCTGAGCCATATCTGGTTCGGCTTTGGTGTCGCTGCATCCTTCTGTGGTGCGCCCACTACCTGCAATGCCCTGAACCCCAATTACCCTGGTGCTACCATTACCCATAGTTCCCTGCTCCACAATTGCTCTGGTGCATCCACCAACCTTTGTGGCCTGTTCCTCAGTGATTGGCTTCGCCTCGTGAAAGAGAATGGATATAGTGGCCGTGATGATGGGCCTGTTCAGGGTGGAGCAGAAGGTGAATTGGGCATTTTGCGATTGCAGCTGAGGAGGGGGTGGAGAGCCTCTAGGAGACGAAGCAGAAATGGATGGAAAGCTACTGGGAGACGAGGCAGGGGGCACCGAGTGGAGGCGTCTTCTTCCACTACGAGCATTTGGGTAACGCTTGGGGGCCTGCTCTACCAGGGAGGAAGTGGTGTCCGAAGTAGGAGAATGCTGGGGGCGACTCAGGCTCCCTTAGCTCTCGCCCCTGTGGCTGCGCATACGATGTCGCATTCTTGGCATGTTGTCTGCAGGAGTTTGAGAATTCCTACCGGAATTGGGCGCAATGTGGTGCAGAGACACAATTGAACTTGCAGACTCCTCAGCGGAGGGAGTAACGGCTAGGGCCGAATGGAAGATAAAATGGCAGTCCAGGCTCTGGGTAAAGTGAATGCCGGGGCCAAAATCAATGCAGCAAAGGAGGTGGCAGCGTCTCCCAGTGGTTGTGCGGGAGCTGAGTGCTGTTGCGGCTTGAGGGCAGAGGCATTGCAGGGGCAGAGGTTGCAGAGGTTGATGGACAGATGCAGAGGTAAAATTCTCTTGAGGATTCATGTTTGCACAGAGTCGAGGTTGGTGACGGTTAACAAGTTGGAGATGGCACCCGTGTAAAGTGCATTTATCGCTGTTGTGAATGCCAATTTTGGACCACTGTGCCAATCTACGGAAGGCCATGTGGTCTCGCCACATGCCAACCCAGTTGATTGCCACCTTAGTGTCCTTGTTTATCACTTACATCCGGGATTCAACTACTCATCTTTAATATAAGAGCCATATTTCATAAGTTTTATGAACTTCCTTACATAATCACTCGTGAACATTCCATTTTGTAGGTCATAAAATTCATTAAACTTACTTTTATATTAGTGAGAAATAAGATACTCCACTCAATATTTCTTAAACTACTTCTAAGCAATCTCCTATTCTTTTGTCTTCTTAAGTTGGAAGTGATATTTCCACCATAATAAAATATTTTCTTGTTAAATTATAAATAACCACCACAACATGAGCCAAAAATTCTCATTATAGTTTTGAATATTATTATATAGGCATTAATTTATATCTAAAAATTATCCCATTTTTAACGCTTTTTTTGGTTCATAACTATTTTGATCCATTTTTCTACCTAGATTTGGACTTAAATAATATTAGTTAACATCAAGGTTGAAATATTTATCATTAATTTAGTAGATATTATAGTCTCTATGCCAACTGATATATAATCAATATTAGGTTTGAATAGTGCGTGGAAACATGTGACCTCATAAGTGTCAAACATAAATGAAAGCCGTAGTCTTTAACGCGACTTTTTGAAAGCTTTTCCGGCGATTTTTTCCGGTGAAAATCCGGCAGTAATTTATTGAAATCAAAGTTTGATAACTAGTTTCTGCACAATGAAAGCGTCCCAGGGGTTTTTCAGGGTGCTGAATCCGAATATGCAGTTAAAAAACCATTTTAACTGCAACAAATCATGATTTCATCTCAATTTCTTCCGCCGGATTCCATCACCGGAATCTCAAAAAGTCGCATTATAGACAACTCCTAAATGAAATATATGTTGCAAATTTGCTTTTCACATGATATACTTGACAATATATCATTAAGATAAGTCTTCTTTAAAATTTAAATTGTTAATGGGCAACAACACACTTTCTTAGCAGACGACGAACAAGAATGTGCTTCTCGTCAGGGGTCGTACATGGAGTCATGAAAATCCTGGAAGAGGAGATTGCCACGATCTGTTCCACTTCTTATTGCTCCAACTCTGAGGATAAGTCGTCAACATTCGATATTTCCAGTAGCCAAGAAGGACAAATTATAGACTTGAAAGAACAACTTTGACCATCTCCCAAGGATACCTTCGAGGGTTTGTGGATGACTCAGATGTTAAATTCCTTGTTGAAAAGTGGCATTTCGAGGATGACTTCGAAAACTTTTGACAATTTGCAGTGTACGAAAATGCTTGGAATGCGAGATGCAGGAATATATGAACAAAGGAGTCATCTAATTAGGTGGGGGAATTGCTTGGACGGCTAAAAGTGGTCGGAATCCGGGTAATTTTTTTAACAAATCTTGTAGAGCAGTATTTGAATCGTGTTTTTGATGGTGGAAATAGATTCAGCACCATCAAAAATGTCTAAGACACCTAAAATTTTGAAGTTTAACAACTATAACTTGGATTTACAAAAATCCTCGCCAGATTTTCTCTAAAATATGACTGGAATTTCCATAACTTTTCGGGCAACTCCTCCGCCTCGTTAGACTACGCCTATGAACAAAGATTTATGGCAGAAGATCGATGGCCGATGGCGGCGGCTGCGGAGGTGGAGGATTTGACAATAGCAGGGGCGGATACTACATGTTTAGGTTCTTAAGCTGATGCACTTAGTTTCATCGATGGGCTTGGGCTAGTGCAGAGGTTGTTTTAGTGTGATTTTTTGGATGTGGAAAAAATTGAGGTGAAATCTTGATTTGTATTATTTAAACTAGGTTTTTTGTCTTCTGTATATATAGAGTCAGTGCTCTTGAAAACCGTAAGTTATTTGGATTGTACATAATTACCTATTTCAATAAATTCATGCCGTATTTTAGAAAAATTAGACCAGAAAAACCAACCATAAAAATTTCCAAAAAAATCACACTAAAAAAAGATGCCGGA
Organism: Pinus tabuliformis; assembly: GCA_031772625.1. Classification (NCBI taxonomy): domain Eukaryota; kingdom Viridiplantae; phylum Streptophyta; class Pinopsida; order Pinales; family Pinaceae; genus Pinus; species Pinus tabuliformis. Next base: position 474,835,201 of record CM062812.1, read on the forward strand.
AGTGCCATGTTCCTCAGGGCTATGATGAGGCTAGGAGGCAGTGTGCGTCTGAGGTTATTAGGGTTTTCCTGGGGGTGCTGTGACCTGGTTAGGGAGGCGATGGCGGTAGTTGTGGAGGAAGAGGGTTCGATAGTAGCAGTGGTAGAAGTTTAATGGGTGATGGCGGCAGTTGCAGAGGACGAGGGTTCGACGGTAGTGGTCGTGGATGATACATGCTATGGTTCCTCCTTCGATGTGCTTGGGTTCGTCGACGCTATTTTGGGCCTGGCTGGGCTGTCAAAGGAGGTACAGAGGGCCGCGTACGTGGAAAGGGCCCAAAGAGGGGATGTATGCCTCAGGCCTATGATGAGGCTGGATGAGGGAGGAAATGCACCTCTGAGCTTGTTAGGGTTTTGCTTGGGTGTGCTGCGACCTGGTTTGTTGTCTTTGTATCTAGTTAGATTTTCCCCGTGGAGACGTTGACCTGTGCTGTGAGTTTGCCTTGCGATTGACATGGGCAGATTCGTTCTAGGTTGTGTGTTCCGTTGTCCGCGATGGTGCAGATCAGAGGTGGGTCGTGGAGGGTGGCCTCAGCGTCTCGAGAAACACTGGGTCGAAGTTGCTGTGCATCTGAAGCATCTACAAAAGAAAAAGAGGGGTTCGAGGGGGCGGAACGCCTGTTTCATGACATCCCTCGCGTGACTGGTCAGAGTATCTTCCGATGCTGCCATGGTCTTAGAGTCTCAATGAGGTCCGTCATCTACTTGTCGATCAAAGTATCTTTTGGTGTTGTTGGTATCTACCAATTTTTTTTCTTGCCATTTAAAACATTTTCCAGAGCTGTTTGGATGTCTTGGAGTTTCAGCCCTGTAATGTATGAGATTCATTTGGGTATATGTAGGGGCCTTGCGCCCTTCGTTTCTTTTATATTTTTGTTGGCTTCGATGACCCACATTATAATGTTTGGCTGCCCTTTGTTGGGGCTATTTTTGGTGCTTTTTATGAGATACTTTAGTGCGCTTGTATGCTCTATTATTTGGTTATTTTTTTATTATTTATGTTAACAAATTTTATTTAAATAAAAAATGTTAGTGTTTTTATTTTTGGAAAAGAAAATATTAAATTTTTTTGTAACTTTTTATTTACAACATAATTAGTTGTAAATTGTCATAATATTATGTATATTTGATATTAATTTGTTTTAATATTATAATTTGTTATAATTTTATAAGTTGTTTTTAGTGCGATTTTTTGAACGCTTTTTGGGTGGGTTTTTTCGGTCTAATTTCTTTAAAATTTGGATGGAATTGATAGAAATCACAAGTTTGATAGGTAACACGTGCACAATCTAAGTGCCTTAGGAGTTTTTGAGAGTGCTAAATCCATATATACACTAAAAAAACCAGTTTAAATAACACAAATCAAGTTTTCACCTTAATTTTTCTCTAGATTCTGGAAAGTCCAAAAAATCGCACTAAAAACAACCCCACAGTTTTATGCTTGTCATCTTTGTCATATTTTGTTGTATTATAATACTTATCAAAATTTTAAGAATATTATAATTTATCATAATATTATGCCTATCAAATTTGTAAGGTTATCAAAATTTATTGTAATTATTTTGTAATTATGGTGTATTATATTGTAATTTCTAATACTATATTTATAAAATATTAATTTATGTTGATTTGTTCACCATTTGTGTAATTATTTTGTAATTATGGTGTATTATATTGTAATTTCTAATACCATATTTATAAAATATTAATTTGTGTTGATTTGTTCACCATTTGTGTTATTAGTGCCTAAAGTTGTGGAATATAATTGTTTATGAATATTCGTCACCTCTAGGTATGTATGGAATACATGGTATTTTTTAGAGGAGAAAATCTGGGAATTGGTTAAGAAATCATCTCTTTGTTAAGTAAATACAATTAAATTGATAATATTTATTATAGAATTATAAATTTTAATATAAATTATATGTTTTTTTTTGAACATTCACCTTTTATATGTGTGTATTTCCGCTAAAATAGTCATCTAGAATACTATGTATAGCTATACTATCTGTATCCTTAAAAAATTTCCAAATGGAAGAACAAACCGTCTTTTCTCCTCTGTAACATTTGGTGAAAAGCACTTGATAATGATGACTTGCCTACATTTACAACACATTTTTACTTAGAAAAAAAATCTACCTAAGCTAATTTAAATGAGATGTGCCTATTTATATATTCTTGCATGGCATTTCAAACCACTTAGACTTGAATAAGTTTGGATGAAGTGTTTTTGTTAGGTGCTATCTCAATAATTTGTTATATATATTCAACATTTCTAATTCATAATCAATGAAATTTTTATTTGAAGCATGTGCACAACTAATTTGTTAGAATGCTACCATAACTCAACAATCTTGTGTCTTTTGCTTCCTCATATATCTTTTAGCTCAAAAGTGATGCCATATGCATATATTAATGGGTATGAACTCTGTGTGTGTGACATTAATTGATTCAATAATTTAAACATGAATATGAGCATTATTTAGACATTTACATGCAATTACTATCTAATTATACATATTTATGTATTTGTTTAAGTAGAAATATCATATATACCTTCTTGAAGGCACATCCTATAGTGATGTTTAATGCATCTACATGACTTTTAAGCTCTAAGTTATAGGCATTATTGCATTTGTCTTATATACATTCTTTTACCCACCTATCACTACAATGATTTGACAATGTTCATGTAATCCATCTAGTAATTCATTCCCTTGATTATGTTTTTTGAAACTCTTAATCTCTTCCTTCCTTTCTTTAAGGCAATCATCTTCAAATTTCTACTGTCACATGTCACGTAATCAATCACCGCTTCCTTTCATTCATATGGCATATGACCCTGTTAGTGTCTATGAGTCACCAGTGATCAAATGTACTCTTTCCATGTGGTTGATAGGGTTATTAAGTCAAATTGTTATATTTTCAAATAATTTTTCAAATAAAATTTGATCATTGGTGAGTGTTTGGTCATTACTATTCTCTCTAGGTATGTATGGAATACATGGTATTTTTTAGGGGAGAAATTTTGGCAATTGGCCTTTTACCAATTGGTTAAGAAATCATACCTTTGTCAAGTAAATACAATTAAATTATAAATTATATGTTTATTTTTTAACATTCACCTTCTATATGTGTGTGTTTCGGCCAAAATAGCCATCTAGAATACTATGCATAGCTATAATATTTGTATCCTTAAAAATTTCCAAATGGAAGAACAAACCATCTTTTCTCTTGTTACATTTGGTGAAAAAACACTTGATAATGATGACTTGCCCACATTTACAACACATTTTTACTTAGAAAAAAATCTAACTAAGCTAATTTAAATGAGATGTGTGTATTTATATATTCTTACATGGGATTTCAAACCACTTAGACTTGAATAATTTTGGATTAAGTGTTTTTGTTAGGTGCTATCTCAATAATTTGTTCTATATATTCAACATTTCTAATTCATTCTCAATGAAATTCTTAATTTGAAGCACGTGCTCAACTAATTTGTTAGAATACCACCATAACTCAACAATCTTGTGTATTTTGCTTCCTCATATATCTTTTAGCTCAAAAGTGATGCCATATGCATATATTGATGGGTATGAACTGTTTCTCTCTATGTGTGTGTGTGTGTGTGAGACATTAATTGATTTAATAATTTAAACATGAATATGAGCATTATTTAGACATTTACATGCAGTTATATCTAACTATAACTATTTATGTATTTGTTTAAGTAAAAATATCATATATACCTTCTTGAAGGCACATCCTATAGTGATGTTTAATGCATCTACATGACTTTTAAGCTCTAAGTTATATGCATTATTGCATTTGTCTTGTATACATTCTTTTACCCACCTATCATTACAATGATTTGACAATGTTCATGTAATCCATTAGGTAATTCATTCCCTTGATTATGTTTTTTGAAACTCTTAATCTCTTCCTTCCTTTCTTTAAGCTAATCATTTTCAAATTTCTACTGTCACATGTCACATAATCAATCACTACTTCCTTTCATTCATGTGGCATATGACCCCACCCAAAATATTGTTGCATCTAAATTATATAACATGAATTTATCTATTACTTCTATCTCATTGAAATTTGTACACGATACAATCCCCATTTTTATGCTAAATTATGAATGTGAATGTAATGAAAAGGTGGTTGTAAGCTAAGATCATATGTGACCTATAATTAGCCATTTGGTTTTTTTCTAAAGGAAAAGCTGTAATGTTATTAGTTTAAGTAAAATTACATCTGCATGTGCTTAGAGCATGTTGTGAGAGCAAAACTGCCTCCGAATCCATCATATCTCTCATACAGATTGTGGGATGTACCAAAATCAAACCAAAAGACACATACATCTATAAGTTTCTTATGTCTTTTTTTATTAGTACATGAACATCCAACCATTAAGTCTATACAAAAATGTCATAGAGGAAAAGAACTATTCAGAATAGTGTTGATAAAACTTGCATATACCAAAAAATAAAAAATAATTAGGTAGAAACTGCCCCTGGATCATCCTCTTGTATACCTTCAATAAAAGGCTTGTGGAAAAACTCTGTAATAGCACCATCTCGCTGTTTGATGATTTTCCAAACTCCCAAAACCTGAGAAGTACTTGCCTTAGAGAGAGAGAGTCTACTTCACTGTTCCACTCCTTGTAAATATGGTGACAAGAAATCTGATTAAAATGATGTTTGATCAATAGAACTTCCTCAAGGATGGGAATCAATGTGTGAATGTGACATCACTACAAACCATTAAACCAATCAACAATGATCATTGAATCACCAAAAATATGAAATATTTTAAATATTTGTACCTCTCCCCAAGCCACTTTGAATTTTGAAGAAATGGTTTCATGAATATATAGAACGGCCCCACTACCACAGGTTCCATCCTCGAATGTTGTGCCATCAAAATATGCCCACATACAAGATTTATCCACCTCTTTAGCGACAATGACCTGAGGAGCATGTGAGCCTTCTTCCATAGGGAGCAGCACAAAATCAGCACATACTTTAGCCACCACTATCTCAGGGACATATGACAATTATTTAAAACTTTCTCTATTTCTGGCTATCCAAATGCCCCAACAAACTAGAGGAGGAAAATTTCTGAGATGCTTTGGGTTGACTCGATCCCACCAATTTTTCCAGGCTTCCTAAACAGATGCCCCGACCCAATTCATGTTAGGTCCCTGTAATACTAGTGATGCCCCCATTAATATTGTAGTTGTATCCCTTATTAATATTGTTGTGCCCTTATTGTCCCCATATTGTTATTATTGTGTCCCATAGAATCCCTCTATTGTTATTTTTGTGCCCTTATATTATTATTGTTAGGTCGGCTTGGTTATATTGTGACACCTTAGACTCCTATATATAGCAAGGAGGTTTTGTCATTTGAATCATCCAAGAATTGTTCATTTATGTAATGTAAAGGAGGTTGCCCCCCCGAAGACGCTGAATTCTAAGGCGTTGATCTATCTTTTTTATCTTTTTGTGAGCTGGTTTCATAACATTTGGTATCAGAGCTTTGGATTCTAGGGTTTCGTTGCTCCAAATAGGTCATTGTGGCATTTTCGCTATAACTTTTTTTCTGCGACGTTTTAGAAGCGAAATAAAAAACCCATTTGAGATGAAATCGCATTGAACCTCGGGTCTGAATTTCAGAGCTTTTCGTGCTATATTTGCGGAGATATGATCTGAGGAAGTTGGTCTTTTTGCAGACTCCTGAATTACATTCCAAACAGGTGACCTGGGGAAAATCGTCATAACTTTCTCTCTGAGCATCGGATTGAAATTTTGTAAGAAGGTACAGAAAGAGAACGGACTATAGTTCCCTGTATATATTTTTCAGAGCCAAAGGTCGAAACAATGACACGTGGCACCTCATACAAGTTCGCTCTTCTGGAAAGGTCTATAATCAGGTCATCTTGGGAGATTGTGCATAACTCTCCCTTGGAGAATCCAATTTGGATCAGAGTGGTGGCATTGGATAGAGGACGTAGAGGGCTACTATAGGTCGCAATTTCAAAACTGGATGATCCGAAATTACAGAGATACATCAGATTCAATATCAAGCTCTTACAAAGTAAAAAAAGGTGTGTAATTTTTTTCAAATTTTTGCATAAGCTTGGTTTGAAAAATTAGTTTGAAAGAATTCAAAGGGCATAGTAAAACATTATTATCGGTAATTGATGCTCCGAGGAAAGAAAATGCAAACACCTAGTAAGCAACTTGAAAACTCTAGCATGAATCATGAAGAAGAGGAATAAATGCAACATGATATATCAAAATTACGAGACCAAGCGCAACAAGTGTCACTTGCACAAAAAGT